>JAUCEB010000023.1:1800000-2322439 GCA_033557925.1 Phytophthora x cambivora | reverse complement strand
CCCTAAACCCTAAACCCTAACCCCAAACCCTAAACCCTAACCCCTAAACCCTAAACCCTAAACCCTAAACCCTAAACCCTAAACCCTAAACCCTAAACCCTAAACCCTAAACCCTAAACCCTAAACCCTAAACCCTAAACCCTAAACCCTAAACCCTAAACCCTAAACCCTAAACCCTAAACCCTAAACCCTAAACCCTAAACCCTAAACCCTAAACCCTAAACCCTAAACCCTAAACCCTAAACCCTAAACCCTAAACCCTAAACCCTAAACCCTAAACCCTAAACCCTAAACCCTAAACCCTAAACCCTAAACCCTAAACCCTAAACCCTAAACCCTAAACCCTAAACCCTAAACCCTAAACCCTAAAACCCTAAACCCTAAACCCTAAACCCTAAACCCTAAACCCTAAACCCTAAACCCTAAACCCTAAACCTAACCCTAAACCCTAAACCCTAAACCCTAAACCCTAAACCCTAAACCCTAAACCCTAAACCCTAAACCCTAAACCCTAAACCCTAAACCCTAAACCCTAAACCCTAAACCCTAAACCCTAAACCCTAAACCCTAAACCCTAAACCCTAAACCCTAAACCCTAAACCCTAAACCCTAAACCCTAAACCCTAAACCCTAAACCCTAAACCCTAAACCCTAAACCCTAAACCCTAAACCCTAAACCCTAAACCCTAAACCCTAAACCCTAAACCCTAAACCCTAAACCCTAAACCCTAAACCCTAAACCCTAAACCCTAAACCCTAAACCCTAAACCCTAAACCCTAAACCCTAAACCCTAAACCCTAAACCCTAAACCCTAAACCCTAAACCCTAAACCCTAAACCCTAAACCCTAAACCCTAAACCCTAAACCCTA
Organism: Phytophthora x cambivora; assembly: GCA_033557925.1. NCBI lineage: Eukaryota > Oomycota > Peronosporomycetes > Peronosporales > Peronosporaceae > Phytophthora > Phytophthora x cambivora. Next base: position 2,321,568 of record JAUCEB010000023.1, on the reverse strand, counting down.
AACCCTAAACCCTAAACCCTAAACCCTAAACCCTAAACCCTAAACCCTAAACCCTAAACCCTAAACCCTAAACCCTAAACCCTAAACCCTAAACCCTAAACCCTAAACCCTAAACCCTAAACCCTAAACCCTAAACCCTAAACCTTTTATTTATCCTTACTTTTTCTTTCCCCTACCCTAAACCTAAATTTTATACAATATTTACTCTATATCCTTTACTCTATTCCCTTATAACTATTATCTATAAACTCTACCCACTATACAACAAATCCATCCTATCTACACCATACATTAAACCCTTTATTATCAATTCTAAATCACTAACTATTTATTATTAAATATTATCATAATTCTCAATTACAAATCTTTTACACTACTTCCTACACAATCTCTATTTACTACTCCTAAATATCATCTCTTAACTCTACACAATATACACAAAATCCCTCAACTCTACCTCCTATACACTCTTTATTTTTTTCTCTTAATTTATATCTCATAACTCTACTCATTATACAATAAACCCTAAACTCTACCTCCTACACACTCTTTACTTTCTACTCCTAACCTAAAACATTATTCATTATAAACATTCCACCCCAACCACATAACCTTTAACTACACCTCCCACACACTCTTACATTTCTTTTTTTATCTCCAACATCTTAACTCTACACATTATACTTATAATATATTCTACACCTACAATATATACTTAAACCTACATTATTTATTCTAAATCATTTACTTACCCACATCATCCATACTAAATCATTACCCATTAATTACAACCCTCCACCTCAACCCTAAATATTTAACTCTACCTCCCACACACTCTTAACTTTCTACTCTTAACAATAATATATTAACTGTACACATTATACTTACAAATCATATTAACCCCCCCCCCACTTTACCTTTTACTCCACCTACCACACACTCTACAATACAAACCCAAATATACTTTTTAACCCACCTCCTACACACTTTTTACTATATTATCCTAAACACAAAACACAAACTTTAACACTACCTCCTACAAAATACTACTTTCTACTCTTAACTCACATCTCCTAAATCTACACATTATAAACAAAACCTTTAACTCTACCTTATATACACTCTTTACTTTCTACTCTTAACTCACATCTCTTAAATCAAACACAAAACTTTAACTCTACCTCCTCCACAATATTTTCATTCTAATCCTTACTCATATATCTTAACTTTAAACATAATAAACAAAAACCTTCAACTCTACCTCCTATACACTCTTTTCCTTTCTACTCTTAACTCTCATATTTTTTTTCTACACAATATACACAAAACCTTAAACTCTACCTCCTACACATTTTTTTTTCTTTCTACTCCTAACTCATATATCTTAACTCTACACATTATACACTAAACCTTTAACACAACCTCCTATACATTTTTTTCTACTCCTAAATCATATTACTTTACTTTACACACTATAATAATTATTCTTCATCATTATCCTTCACCATACATTAAACCCAACATTTTCCATTCTAAACCATTAACTAATAATTTCTATCCTAACCCCCCAACACAAAACTTAACCTCTATCTCCTCTAACATCTACCTTCTATACACTATTTAATTCCTACTCTTAACTCATATCTCATAAATCTACTCATTATACACAAATCCTTTAACTCTACCTCCTACCTTTTAATTCCTACTCTCAACTCTAATCTCTTAACTTTACACATTATCACTAAACCTATTACTTTACCTCCTATACACTCTAAAATTTCTACTCTTAACTCTCATCTCTTGACTCTACACATATTACGCAAATCATTAAACCTCACCTCCTATATACTCTTCAATTTCTACTCGCAACTCTTATCTCTTAACTCTACACCCTAAACTCTACACACTATACTAATTATCCTTCATCCTTTATCTACACCATCAATTAAACCCTACATTTTCTAAACCATTAACTATTATTATTATCCTAAACTCCAAACACATTTCTTAAACCCTACCTCCTACACAATATTTTCTTTTCATTCCTAACTTAACTTTACACCTAATACACAAAACCTTAAACTCCACCTCCTATATACTCTTTAATATCTACTCTCAACTATAATTTCTTAACTCTACACATTATACATAAAGCCTTCAAATGTTGGCGTATATGTTATTCAAATATTTGAACTTTTACATTAACCAAAACATGTTCCGATCAACGTCTTCAATACCAATATCCTTCACACATATCATGTTGTTATACTCTGATTTCTTTGTTATCCTATTCGTTTTCTTCGCATATCATGATGTTTTATGTTTATTCATTTGAACTTATACAACAACGTCACTATATTAAAAAAAATACATATTGAACTTTTTGCCATTATACAATACATAATCCCTATTTCTTTTTACCTCAATATCACTATATTTCCTCCTGTGATCAACCCCACTTTCTAGTTTTTTAGACAGCGGTAAGCCCGTATTTTAGCGGTTTCTGCATCCTTAAAACATCGTTTTCACCGGTTACAGACTATACAGTTTCCGTTGTTCAATCAAACACTATATTATAAACCTCGCGTCCATGCCTTGCTCGGCTGCGTCCTGGCCCTGCGGCGAGTGGCCAGCCATCTTTCACTCAACCGACCCGCTCGCGTTGTTCAATCAAACACTATATTATAAACCTTCTTCGAATAATATTTTCACAAATCGCCATCTGATTAAACTTTATACACTTTTATTATTTGAAATATCGACTCTAAATACTCAAACTCATCTACAGCGGTTAATGTGTTTTGAAAATACCCTTATTAGCGGTAACGAACTCTACGGGTTACATGCTTAGACTTTCATTTTTATACTATATTGCCAAGCGCCGCTGATACGCAGCGGTGCTTTTACTATCATTTGTAGCCGCTCCATCGATCTCCTCTGGTCACTGACAATGGGTCTTGATCTGAGATTTGTCTCCGCATGGGCATCTCCATTGAGTCTCCTACGTCGATCTGCAAATGTTGATCCAGTCGAACGATCCTCGCCTTGTCATTATACAGCTGGTGTCTTCCACTGAGCTAGATCCGCACCTCTTCCGGGGGACACAGCGATCAATCCGCCAGATCCAGGCGGATCCTCGCCGGTACCATGTAGTCCATGTCCACGATAGCCTCGTGGCCGGATAGATCACCTACCCAGATATCGAACAGGTATACCAGATATGTAACGGGCTGGTTACGGTTACGTAAGTAGGTAGACAGAGTTACATAAGTAGGTAGGAGCCTCATGACTACATACGCAAAAGTAGGTACAGGCACACGGCTAGCGTGTGCACTGTTTTCATTACCTGATTGGATGGAAGTGGGGAGCCAGACCCATTTCAGCCAATCAGGCATCGACTTAGATTTGAGTGTTTCACAAAGAGAACGGGAGCCCCGCTCCCGTTCCATAAATAAACAGAGTTAAATTTGCCCCAAACCTGACACTTGGTTCTACTATTGCGAGCTTCCTCTTGTATCTATAGTGTACGCTAGTGACGGTACTTCTTACCCCGTTACACCTGGTAGCACTTCGTAGTCCTTCCAATGACCAAGTTCGAGATGAGTGATGGCACGCCGTCGGTGACTCCAGCGATGACCCTGGAGCACACGGCGTTTCCCCACCTCACCACTGCTGAATGGCAACCGCTACACCGCCTCGCGGCGGTGTCCGGAGAGTTCGTCGTCACGTCGCTGCTGAGCTCAGCGACCCCCGACCAACAGCGCCAAGCCATCCAAGAATTCGTGGGGCGCGAGCTCGCCGAAGCCAAGCGGTGGAGACGTCGTCCTACTCCGGCGCCGGACAAGACCGTCTCCCACTGAACCGCTGGTTCCGCGAGATCAACATCGCGATCGCTTCGAGGTTGATCGAAGCGCCGACGGCGAGAGTCAACTTCCTGTTGTCTCGCATCTCCGGAAAGGCCAAGGAATGGGCCCTTGGCAAGCTCGTCGTCGTCCGAGATGCTTTTCCGACTCTGGAGAGTCTCCAGAGTGACCTCCGACTCGCATTCGAGCCTCCGCAAGACGAGTCGCGCACGCGTGCGACGTTCTTCGTCCTTCGGCAGGGCAAGATGTCCATGCGCGACTACGTGCAGAAGACCCGACACCTGGTTTCGTGCATCGTCACGAACCCGATCGACGTTGCCTCCCAAGTGCATGTCTTCATCTTCGGGGTGCGTGAGGGCATGACACGGTACTGCCTCACGCGAGCGGAGCCATCGACACTCGAAGCTGCGTTCGCGCTCGCGCTGCGCGAGGCCTAAACAGTCGCGTCCTCCTACGCGCGAGCGCTGACGCCGGACATTTGGGCCTCTCCATCGACCTGACCGATGGCTTCTACCAGATCCTGATGCGAGAGAGCGACATCCCTCTCACGGCAGTCAGTACTCCCAGCGGCATGCTCTGGGAGTGGCTTGTCATGCCCCAAGGTCTGAAGAATGCACCTGCGACGTTCAATCGCATGGTGTCCCATGTGCTTCGCCCGCTCCGTGACTTTGCACCGAGCTACTTTGACGACATCTTCGTCCACAGTCGCGCTGAAGGAGATCTCAGCGCGGTCGAAGTCCATGTGCGGCACTTGAGGCAAGTCTTTCAAGTGATGAGAGAGAACAAGCTCTACGCCAACCTCAAGAAGTGCGTCTTTTGCGCGCCGGAGATTCCGGTGCTTGGCTGTTACGTGAGCAAGAATGGACTACGCGCTGACCCAGAGAATATTTCGTCTATTTGCTCATCGCCTACACCTACAAGCCCCATTGAGCTTCGTCAGTGGCTGGGTCTGGCGAACTACTTGCACAAGCAAAGCGACCCTTCGAAGTAACTGTTGACCCGAGGACAGGACCGTCGACTCGACTCGACTCGACGCATCAGCAGGATCAGCTTGGACATCTTCATCGTCAGTGACTAACGGCGGTGCGGTGCAGGGCGCACGAGTGCACAATTCCATCCTAGTGCACGTGGGTTCAATCCCACGCGGGACACACGCTTCGTTTACGATGCGTGAGCGTCCAGAGCTTTTCCACGCGCGGTTCGACATCACCAAGCATCAGGCACTCGGCCACCGAGATACAGATCCATTGCAGGACACATCGTGGACACTCCACATGAAGACACACTCAGGCGGCTGAGTGCACGCTGGATCGAAGATCGTCGGTGGCGGAGGTCTCAGGCGCCGCGAACATCAGCATGAGCGCGTCGAGTGACACTTGTAGCGGCACAAGCGAGGGCGGGCGTCGTAGCTTGAGGTCGAGCTCAGCTTGGGATCGGAAGAGACGCTTAGTACCGAAGCTTGTTTCCACAGTCAAAGTCGTCATCGAGGGACTCGAAGTCGATCCAGCTCAGTGGCCAAGCACTGAGTCGTCAAGTCGCAGGTCACCGGATCGAGTCCGGGGGTCGTCATCAGTTGTTGGTCCTAATCGTCACGGCGAACCTCGCCGCGTCCTTGCGTCGAGGGTTCCCGTTCACTGTTGCTGTCGTTCGCGATCTTGTCCTCATACTCGCGAACAACGTCCGGGACGTCCCGGAGGAGAGTCGAGCGTGGCTCCCACGTATCATCGTCTGGTGGAAGCCAAGCCAGCGTAGACGGTAACGCCGCGCGGCAGGAATCCCGCGCGTGGACTGATCACTCGTACGGTTACGGGTACGAGGCGTAGCACGAGGTGAGTCCTCGTGCGCTACGATGTAATCCACTATACATCGTGTATCGCCAGCCGAGTCAACAATCGGCGGGGGAGGTTCGCGTCGGTAGCTCGTACGCTTGGCTTGCCCAAGACGACTTGGAGATCGATTCGAATCGTGCAGTGGGCGCTCAGACGAAGGCTGAGGCTGCGACGACTCAGGTTGCGCAGGCTCGGGCGGAGCTTGAGGCGACGCGGACTGCGCGTCGTGAGACACGTTCGCTCTGCGCTCCGGTGCCGAAGAGGACGTCGTCGACGGGATAGTTGCAGGATGGTACTTCTTGAGTCGCCCGACGTAAAACGTCGGGTGAAGCCGTAAAGACGTAGGAATATCCAACGTGTAGGCTTCTCCATTAAACTTCATGACTCTGAAAGGTCCAATGAATCGAGGCGCGAGTTTGCTCGCGCCAAGATTAGTCACTGCTGATGACCGAATGCCGTCAGTTGACAGGAGTACTTGATCTCCTGTCGCAAAGGTAGCCATGTTCTTGCGCCCACGCTTGTCAGCATTTACCCGGATGTGCTGCCGTCGACATCGACAGCTTCGTACCCAGAAGCTGGAAGAGGCTGTACCAGAACGCGGACGTGAACCGCGGGTCGCGGTCAGAGACAATCGACTCTGGCAGGCCATGGTGACGGAAGACGCAGTCGATGAAGTGCGCCGCGGTCTCAGCCGCGGTGACCGTGTCACTCACGGGGATGAGATGCACCATCTTCGTGAATCAATCCACGAAGACCAAGACGCCGGTTCGGCCTTCGGCGTCGGGTGGAAGCCCGAAGATGAAGTCCATGGAGACTGAGCGCCATGCCTCAGTCGCGATCGGCAATGGTCGCAGGGGAGCCTGCGACGACTTCGATGGCTTCACCCGCTGGCAGGTCTCGCAAGTGCGGACCCACTTGCGCACCCACTTGTACATGTGGGGCCAGAAGAAGTCGCGTGAAACAGCCGCGAATGTCTTCTCGCGGCCCAGATGCGCGCCCATGGGGCTGTCATGGAACTTGTGGATGATCCGAGCCCGCCAGTCGTCGTCGTTGGGCACGACGACTCGAGGAGCATCGAACTTGTCGATGTTGTAGCACAACAGATCACCGTCGAGGTGATAGCGGTCGATCTGGTTGCGCGTATTGCGCGACAAAGTTACTTCGAAGGGTCGTTTTGAAGAGTCGCGTAGCTATGATCGCCATCCCGGGTCTCCACACTCACCGAGGCGCTACTTTCCGTGCTCGCGCGGGTCGCCGAGCGCCATGTCCGTCGCCCAAGCTGCGCCGGTCGCCGGCTACCGCGTTCGTCGTCCCGCGGTTGTCTTCAGTTGTTTTCCAGTGTTATTTGCGCTTACGTTGCGAAAGCGCAACTTTGAGAGGAGGGTGATGTAATGGGCCCTCCATTTACATAAGTAGGTAGATCTCTTACAGATATTACATAAGTAGGCACAGCAGCACACGGCTAGCGTGTGCTGACATGTCATCATCTGATTGGTTGAAATTGGGAGAGCCAGACCCCATTCCAGCCAATCAGCTGCTGATCTGCATTTGAATGGTTCACATTAGACCACGGGACCCCGCCCTGGTCCAATACTAAAACAGAGTTGATTTTACTTCGGACTTAATACTTGGTCTCAGTATTACTGAGCACTGGACGCTTACTCACCGCTACGTGTAAGCTAGTGACGGGTACTCACTAGGCCCGTTACATCCTACGTCGATCTGCAATGTTGATACAGTCGAACGGTCCTCGCCTTGTCATTATACAGCTGGCGTCTTCCACTGAGCTTGATCCGCACCTCATCTGGGAGATACAGCGATCCATCCGCCAAATCCAGGCGGATCCCCGCCGGTACCCAAGATAGGCTCTTGGCCGGATAGATCACCTACCCAGATATCGAACAGGTATACCAGCTATCCAGCCAGCGCGATCTTGACATGTGTCCTGTCCGGCTGTCGAGTACACCGTCCAACGCAGTCTTGACTCTGACTTCTATCCACATAGCACCCCATCTGCTGAGCGAACGTGGTATCCACTATAGACACTTCGGCATCGGTGTCGAGGAGCAAGATCGCCTTCTCATTGTTAATCTTCCCGGTTATATTATCCTGTCGGAACCACTTCCCTGGCGCATGATGCTTCCAATATCCTCTCGACTCTCCGGGCAACAACTCTGGACTCGAATCTCCGGTTCGCTTACATTCAGCCATGAGACTAGGCTGATGATTCAGGGGAATGTTTTCCCCTTTCAATAGGCGAGAACCAGAGATCTGGATCTTGTTATTTCCAGTAGCCGCGCGAAGTACCTGGGTTGAGATTGATTACTTCGGCGGCGGCAGATCTGTCGAAATCGTCGGCTGGGCAAAGTCTGGATATGGCGGCAGTGCATTTCCCATGTAGATCGAATGTAATATCACATAGATCTGGCCTTCTGCTAGCATGATCTATCGATGGCTTGTTCACGTATGCATAAATGCAATACCTAGAGCGCTCGGCTCGTACCGGATTCCATCCCAACGAGCGTCCTAGTTTAACATCTTCTCCGCCATCTCTGGCAGCATCCTCGCATGTATAACCGGATCAAACCATTGGCGGATCTGGTTATAGAATTTCTCCATCGGGCACTTCCCCATATCGTACAGCTCGCCACATCCTCGGCACACGAACAAACAGTAATCCGCTGGGTGGCCTCTCTTTCCGCATTTCTTGCACGTCAGGCGCCTCCAACACATGTGCTTCTTGGAGCCGCAGTGCTAACGTGGCCCCCGGTCCGTGCCTTCCGCCTGATACCGTCGTCTTGGGTCTCCGGGTTGATGATTCGAAGCGCGGTGATCCAGTTGTTCACGATCCGAGGTCTTCGGTTCCTCTTCTGGCGGAGAGTGTTCGTCATTAGCTGCAAGGTAGATCCGGCGATGCTCGTCTCGGTCTGAGTCCGATCCGTCCGAATTAGAGTCGGATTCCAAGCCCGACGCTTGGTTCTGTATCGCGCGTACTTGCTTAGTCGACGCAGCTGGCGCTTGCAATGGTGATGCTTTCTGCCGATACCGACTGGATCCAGCCGCCAATTTCTTCTGTCGACTCTTCGCCCTGTCTAGGGCCCGCAACATTTCCTCCAAATCATCCGCGTCCGACAGTCGTAGGAACGTCAGCCGGTCAGCCAGCTCTGGATCCCCAACGTCTCAATGAAATGGTCCACGTGTTCCTTTCGTTCCTTGGTGCCGCCGTCTTTGACCTTCAGTCGTGCTCGCAAACCTGCCACGTTGAACCTGTGCAGGTACTCCAGTGCGAATTCGTCCGAACGCTTCCGCGCTTGGTAATACTGGCGGGCAACCGAGACTCCAAATTCGCAATATTAGATCTGGAAACTCCGAAGCAAATCTGTCCATTTGTTACGCGTGGATCTTGGCAGCTGCCGGTACCAGTACTTAGTCGGCCCCGAAAGCAGAACCACGAGGGTCAAACACTTATCTTCATCGGAGGCTTGATCTCGCATGAATGCTGATCCATGCTCTTGCTCTGTCCTCATTCTGATCTTTTCCGGTGAATTATTTCAGGTCGGATACGGCAGAGGTCCGGACTCGTTGGATCAGCGCCGACTCAGAAGATCCGACCGCTGCGGTTGCCACTGCTGCTGGGGCGGCCGTAGGAAGGTCCAGGTCGTCCGGGTCGTATTCCCATTGCAACCTCTACAAGTCTTCCGATCCGGCGGACTCCTTCTCGACGTCTCGGGTTCCCGGGTTGGGGAGTGCTCTGGTGACCAGATTTGGCATGGAGATCTGCTGTTCGCAGAGGAAACAGCTCATGGCTGCTCGGAAGTAAGATTCCAACCTGTCTGTTGAGGTCGCGGTACTGTCTGCCGCAATCGTGAGATTGGGTGAAGTGGCTGTCGGCTTACTCACCGCTCCTGGCGTCTTCTTAGCCTTGGATCGGCCTGGTGTCCGTCGCGGCACTTTGGATCTGGCCTGCAGCATAGCTGCATCAGCGGGGCCTAACGACATCCGATGCACGCGTCCGAGTCTGCTTCGGCTACCGACACGAAGGGTGAAGAGGTCATGCCCCCCGTGGAGCCGATCTGTGTAGGCGAGTCTGGACTCGAACTTGCGCTTGGGTCTGTCACCTTATCTCCTATCAGGACCTTCAGCGTATCGAAGAACATCTTCGTCGACAGCTGGAAAATCCGTAGATCTGGCCTGAACAGGTCTTCTGCGTCAAATGCCCCAGCCACTAGACCCGCTTCCTGTAGCAGATTCATGAAAATCTTGATCGCCTCCAGCTTGTCGTTCGCCGTAAATGGGGCCGTCACTGGTCCCGTCTGGTCGCCAATCTGCGTAGGCTGTGGGATCCGCATGATCGGGTTTTGGGTCATGAAATCTTGGAGCTCCTTTCGGTGGTATCTGAGCTCCAGATCCGCTTCGTTCCATGTCGGGGCTGACGTTTCCGTCTTGATCGCGGCTGGAACTAGTCTCTCCTTGAGCTCTTCTTCCGGATCGGCGGCCTTGAGCGGCGTCAACTTGGCTGGTACCTTACCTTCCCATTCCCATCGGGACATCAGTGGGATGGTAGGATCCCGCGGCGAAAGCTTGTCGGGTGAGTCAGCGAACGCATACCGGTTCTGACCGGCTTAAGTTTGTTTTGTTAGTGGGTCTCGGTGTGATTCGAGGCCCACTGGGGTCCCCGAAGGGACCTGGGGAGGAGGTTGAGGTTTATCATCCAGATCCGGATCCGGGTCTACCTCCTTTCCGTTGATAGAGTTCCTCCCAGCACTCTGTAAATCTGCGGGTGCTGCTTCATTCAGCGGCGTCGTCGTGGATCCAAGGACCGATGGCGCCTGGTCCCCTTGCTCTATCTTCAATTTAACTTTTTCTTGGGACTCACGGTGAAATCCCGAGTCACCAGAAGATCCGGGTATGCGCACCATTGTGATGTAGCGGGATCAGCAAAATCGGCGAGATCGCTAATCCAGCTTACCAACTGCGCCCGAACACGGACTAACGGAGGGGGTACTCCGCTCGGTCGTGATGTGTGCTGAACTGGGTCACCTTGTGTACCTGTTGATAGGGCTGGATCTTGCTCTTCTGGTGTCTTCCAAAGCGTCAACGTCTTGAAGTCGAGACAGTCTTGGCGAGACGCGGGTAGAGCGGCGTGGAAATCTTCACACAGCTCGCGGGTATACTCCCAGATCGAGTGTCTTGCACTTGGTTCTGGCGGCCTGGATCTGGATCCGGCCGTGGGGTTGCATTTACGGGGTTCTTGTCCTTTACGTCCCTTTCCTTGCGATGCTTGCCGCTTCCTATAGCGGGATCTGTAGTCGTTGAGCGTTGAAGACCCGAGGCCAAGTGTAGCGGGGCTACACATTCGGCTAACCTCACCTTAGTGCAACACGCACTAAGTGGATACATTCAGGTGGGCCACATCGTAGTGTGGTCACCATTGATATTAGGAAGCAGTCCTATTGGTCAGAAAGCAGGGTCTTTCTGCCAGTAATACTGAAGCATTAGGTCAGAGTTTCTGCTAACCACTCGTTGGCAGAACCTCTCTTTATAGATATCAGTTTTAGGAGGAAAGCCACAGTTAACATTCATTTCAGTTCTCATTTTACCGCAAAAGCTACTATTTGTACCTTTATTATACTTGTGGACACAAGTATACTTAATCTAAGTTAAATACACCTTACGCTTCCTTATACACGTGCGCTCACGTGTAAGCTAAAGTATTGGGCTAAGTAAGCCCATTACACCTGGTAGCACTTTGTAGTCCGTCCAACGACCGACTAGTTACGTATCGTATGAAATTCGATACGGGGGCCGAGGACCTGACTGTGGACGCGAGTATGTCCACTGGTAACCCAAACACGAGTGCAACGCATGTTGCACGCGAAGACTGTCCCCACCTGGCGGATCCAGAGTGGGAGGTACTCCAACGACTGTCGACGGTCATTGGAGAAGCGGCCGTAGCGACGATGCTACGCACGCTATCGCCGACAGAACAACACGGTGTTGCTCTAGGCTTCATCATGAAGGAACAGCGCGAGGCCGCTGCTCGCGCTTCGGTGTCGACTCCGTCCACACCGCGCGTGGAGTCATTGAAGCTCCGCGTGAACAGCTACGTTGGAAGAGAGGGCGAGCCTCTCCTCCGTTGGCTTGTCGAAGTCGACACTGCCATTACGGCTCGACGTATCGTCGACCCGTTGTCGAAGGTTGCGTTCGCCATGTCATGCCTTGGCGGACGAGCAAGGAGTTGGGCGTATGGACGCCGACTCACTGACCCTACGTGCTTTAGCACGTACGAGGTGTTCAAGGAGGAGCTCAGACAAGCGTTTGAGCCCCCGCAGAATGAGTTCAGATCGAGGGCTGAGTTCCTCGACCTGCAACAGGGCAAGCATGACGTGCATGCTTACGCTCAAAGGGCGCGGTACTTGGTCTCGAACATCGTGACCAACCCGATAGACGAGGCGACAAAGGTCGTCACGTTCATGAAGGGCCTGAAAGATGGGCCTGTGAAGACCTATCTCTTCCGAGAGTACCCAAGTACTCTCGAGTATGCGATTACCCTTGCGATGCAAGAAGAGTTTAGCCTGCGACAGGCTAAGCTCCATGTGAACGTCCCGCGGCCGATGCCGCGACCGACGGTGAAGCCGACGGGAGGTCCCGAACCAATGGACCTCTCGAGTGCGACGGCTGCTGGATCTCAGCAGCGTCGTGGACCAACGAATGTCCGCTGTTTCCGGTGTGGAAACAACGGTCACTACGCCCGTGAATGCACAGCGCCTGTGCAGGCGGCCAAGGGCCGGCGTGACGATACCGGGTATCGCCACGGGCAATAAAAAAACTAGAACAACCAGCAGGCGCGGGGCGCCCTGCTGGTGATGCAGTCGAGCGTGTCGATATCGGACACGCCGTATTGAAGACTGCTGCCCCCAGTGAGAGTCACTCTCACTGTAAGAAGCAGGATGACAGGCCGAACCTTGTCATCCTGAAGGTTAACTCGAAGAGAGAGAAGTCTCTTCGTGCGTTGGTGGATTGTGGTGCGTCGGACAACTTTGATCGACTGCAGAGCCTAGCGAGGCTTGACTTCGAGGAGGTTGTAATGCCTCGAAGTCTATTGGAAGTAAGACTGGCAACGGGTGTCGTTGTCAGAACCGAGAAGCGTGTCGTACGCGTACGCTTCTCGTACCGGAAGAGAACGCTCGTGGACGAGCTTATCGTGCTTGACTTAGACGATAAGTTCGACATGGTGTTGGGCATGCCGTGGCTTGCACGGCATGATCCAGTGATCGATTGGACGAAGCGCACGATCGTGCACTTCGGGAGTAGCGGCGCGACAGTGAGCGATGGCCCTGTCGGCGCTGCACGTGCACTTCGCGGTGCACGCGACCCACCAGGAGAGCCAGCGCGACGCGCGGCTGTCTCCGGTCACCCCGCGCGGACACCGGCGACTGAGAGAGTCGTCGGGAGAAAATGTGAGTCGAATCAGAAGACTCAGATTCGATCGGATTCGAGAGGTTCTCGAAGCGTGAAGAGTGACGCGGTCGTGTCGGCTACTAATGTTGACACGCCAGGTCAACAAGAGGAGCCATTCACTAAAAAAGACAGTGACTCGGACGCGTCAGCTCAGAGAGCTGATGCGATTGGCCCAAACGTCGAAAGACGCTCCGCCATCAGGCGTCGAGGTAAAGAAAGCGCACCGGCTCTGGGAGCCGACGCTGCAGGCAGTGCGGACGGTTGCAACCGTCCCGCACCGGGAATGCTTGCGTGCTCGCGTGCAGCCGGGCCGCACGACGAAGCGGTACGCGGCCAAGCAGGGCTTGATTGCGTGCGCCCGCGGGAGGAACCCGCCGGCGACAACAAGAAACGCATTGCGTGCTCACGTGCAGCCGGGCTGCACGAAGAAGCGATACGCGATCAAGCCGGGCTTGATTGCGTGTGCCCGCGGGTTGAACCCGCCGGCAATCAAAAGGAAGATCTGTCCGCGGCCGGGCCTGGACAAAATAAGAAGCGCGGAACCGGGTTCCGCACTAGAAGCGAACGGCGCAAGCAAGCCAAGCTGCGCAAGTCGCGGTCAGGGACCGAGGCGCTACTCGCAGTGTCTGCCGGGTAGACACAGGAACTGGAGACGACCGTCGAGACACTGAGTGTCTTGACGCGCACGAATACAGGTCTCCAGTATAAGAAGATGAAGTTGGAGAACCCTCCGACGCTAGCGTCGGTGTTGACTTCGCTTCCAGTCACGAGCTGGAGGAGCTTCGCCCGCGACCTGCACGATGGACGCATCGAGCAGATTTGTATCCTCTCGGATGTCGAGAGGATGAAGTGTGAAGCGGAAGAGTTGAAACAGCTCGTCGCTGAGGGCGTCGACGCCCTCAGCGCCAAGTCGAAGAAAGAACGCTTTGACGAGCAGAGCTGGGACTCGCTGAAGTCGAGCCCCTTCTCCGAGGTCTTGCGTGAGTACAGAGACGTACTCCCGGACGATATCCCTGCGGAGTTGCCGCAGGACAAGGGTGTTCAGCACGAGATTGATCTCGTGCCGGGAACAAAGTATTGCATGACGCGGCAGTGGCCACTGCCGCGAGAGCAAGTCAAAGCGATCGACGACTTCTTTGAGAGTCGTCGCAAGGCAGGGCAAGTGCGGGAATCGAAGTCCCCGCACAGCGCGCCTACGTTCTGTGTCAAGAAGGCACAGGGTGTGTGGCGCATCGTTCATGCTTATAACAAGCTGAACGACGTAACGTTACCGGCGCAGACGCCGATACCGCGAAACGATGTGATCATCGATTCGATGGCTTTGAGCACTATCTTTAGTGCTCTGGATCTGAGAGACGGATTCTATCAGATCCTCATGCGTGAGAGCGATATACCTCTCACGGCGGTGAGCACCCCGAGCGGTATGCTCTGGGAGTGGCTTGTAATGCCGCAGGGACTACAGAATACCCCTGCAACGTTCAGCAGGTGCGTAACGCACTTGTTGCGCTCGGTGCGCGACTTCGCACCGAGCTATTTCGACGATGTGTTCGCCCACAGCCGGGCTGTGGACGGGAAGTCGGAAGTGGAGATGCACAAGGAACATCTCCGCACGTTGTTTGCGCTCATGCGCAAACACAAGCTATACGCGAACCTGCAGAAGTGTATCTTCGGGGCTAGCGAGATACCCGTCCTTGGGTGTCTCGTAGGGAAGAACGGTGTACGCCCTGACCCGGGAAAGATCAGAGTGATCAATGAATGGCCTACGCCTTCCAATGTCAAGGAACTGAGGCAGTTCCTTGGACTCGCTACGTACTTATGCAAGTACGTGAGCAACTACACGGGCAAGTTTCGCCCGCTGTCGCAGCTCCTAAAGAAGGATGCTGCATGGGTTTGGACTGCTGATTGTCAGCAGGCATTTGATGCAGTCAAGCAAGGCTTGACTGAGGCGCCGATCTTGTCGGTGGCCGACCGAGATCGCCCATTCCACGTCGTGTGTGGCGCGTCCGATTTCGCAATCGGATGCGCTCTAATGGAACACGATCACGCGGGACGTGGTCGCGTGGTCTACTATCAGTCGCGTCAGCTGAAGCCACTGAGCGCAACTACCCGGTACATGACAGGAACTCCTTGCCATGAAGTATGCACTCGCGAAGCTTCGAGTGTATCTACTGGGGAGTAGACCATTTGTGGTCTACACCGACCACGCATCATTGCGTACGGCGATCAAGTCGCCGCACATCTCACAAAGAATGGCGAGATGGCTCTCATTCTTTGCGGAGTACAACATCCAGGTTGAGTACTGTAATGGGCTTACTTAGCCCAATACTTTAGCTTACACGTGAGCGCACGTGTATGAGGAAGCGTAAGGTGTATTTAACTTAGATTAAGTATACCTGTATCCACAAGTATAATTAGATCTAAATAAAGGTACAAATAGTAGCTTTTGCGGTAAAATGAGAACTGAATTGTTTGTTAACTGTGGCTTTCCTCCTAAAACTGATATCTATAAAGAGGGGTTCTGCCAACGAGTGGTTGGCAGAAACCCTGACCTAATGCTTGAGTATTACTGGTAGAAAGACCCTGCTTTCTGACCAATAGGACTGCTTCCTATTATGAATGGTGACCACACTGCGATGTGGCCCACCTGAATGTATCCACTTAGTGCGTGTTGCACTAAGGTGAGGTTAGCCGAATGTGTAGCCCCGCTACACCATCCCCCCGTTAGGACTTGATGTGCCGGTCTCGACACATCAATCCAAAGTCTTCTTCGGAGAGAACATCGTGCTCATTTCGAAATGAGCACGCCAACGACGCAGACTTCCGACGAGCTTGCTGCACCTGCAGCAAGCAACACAGTCGTCGCCAGCACAGCGACGACTGCCGCATCTTCAGCCTCTTCGGCGTTCGTCGTCACTTCCACGGTGACGACGCAAAGCTCCCCCAAGCGTACCATCTCGGTTGGGGAGTATAAGGCGCGTAAAGTCACCTATGCCAACGAAACCCTCTTCGATGGCATGGTGGACTTGAATGTCGACAATGATGTCGACATGGAGGAGGGCGAGGAGAAGCAAGACTCCTCGTCCACAGGGCGCAATGAAGCTAGCGTGGGGACTCGTCGTCCTCGCGACGACGACTCGGACGCTTCGAGTTCCAAGCGCTCGCGTAGCGGCAGCGATAGGCCGCTCGCAGATGCTGGGGCGTTGTCTACGCCGCGGGGTGGAGACGATGACGACTCCACTCCGTCTCCGACTGTGACGTCGCGCGCTAAGCCGGCGCGCGACCCGTGGATGCCGTCTCCGAGCAAGATCCGATCTCGCTACGGCAACACCTCGCCGCTCGGGCAGTACGCGCTGTACTCCTGCAGTGCCATCAATGACGATGACGTCACTAAGGAGCTCGACTTTGATCCGGCGACGGATGAAAGACGTGATTACTACATCGGGCTCTTCCACGAGCTCCGATTCTACGGGAACAAGAAGAATTCCCGTAAGAGTAAGGTGACAGAGTGGGAGGCACTCTGTCAAAGCTGGGGCGCGTTCGTTGATAACTTCAACCGCGACCCGGCTGGCTACCGCGAGCTAGTCCGCTCTGCGAGAGAGCGCTACGAGCGCTTCTCGAAGCGGCCCAAGATTTTGCGGCTGCACGAAGGTGCAGTCGAAGCGGAGATTCCGTGCGCAGTGCCGGCTGGCGTTGCGTGCGAGCACTGCCAAGTTGGGGCAGTGTGGCTGTCCGAACGGGACCATAACGGGTACATTGGTATTAGTGTGCCCGTGGATTTGAAGCCACTGCGTGAGAAGTTAATCACGCAGTTGTCGTCTTAGAGTGCTGAGGGTGAGCGCAACACTCAGCCGAGGGCTGTAGGCGACTACAGCTCTCGCTCAAGTTTTACGCCCTTCGGCGGAGCTGCTGGTGGCGGGCTTCGTACTCCGTCACCATTTCCGGAACGTCGCTCATCAGGACGTTCCGCGGCTCCCACGTATCGTGGTCAGGAGAGTATCCTAACCAACGAATACGAAAATGAACCGGACCTTGGGTCCGGATCTGATGATCAACGATTTGCTGGACAATCCAGCGAGTTTCTCCGCGTGCATCTCGCAACGGGGGCGGCGGCGGCGGCGGGAAGACGCCACGGACCGTCGCCGGTCGAGGTCTGGGATCGTTTGGAGGCGGTGGAGCGCATCCAGACGGCTGAGCTCGCCGAGATACGGCAGGAGCTGAAGCTCTTGAAGGCCCGAATCGGTCAGGCCGGGCAGACCGCTTCAAACATCCAGGTCGACCTGGGGTCGATCGTTTCTCGCGTGGAGCAGCGCGTCTCCGCGCTCGAGGCGATGATCGCGCCGAGTCACCGGTAGTAGGTGACTCGTGTTGCGAGTAAGGCTTCAGCCGCCCAACGTAAAAGGTTGGGTGGAGGCGCATGCTGGACGGTATGTCTAGCATGTACGCGTTGCCATGCTTCGCCAACACGGTGAATAGCCCGATGAAGCGCGGGGCAAGCTTGCTCGCTCCGAAGTCGGAAACTGCATGTCTAGCTAGGTTCTGTGTAGCTAACAGAACTAATAAACCCAGTTTGAATTCATTTATGTTTCCTCTGCCATTGTTGTCTGCATTCAACTTCTGTCGATAGACTGAAGCTGCAATAGCACCTTGTACAAACCGTATTACGGCTTGGCGGCGCTGGACGAAGTCCATTGCCTTCGAGTTGAACTCTTTGTTCAAACCGTTGTCCTTGTTCACTACAGGCCCGGCCTGTGTGTGATTGTTGTTGTTTAGAGTGTCTACGCCCGGCGTAGGCACTGAACCCTTGTCGATCGGACTACGCGCAGACCGTGCGCGTGTCGACACAGCTGATAGGTTGCTCGTATCAGCGTGATCATTCGGTTTGTTTGAAACAGGATACCCTCCCCCACTTAAGGAAGGAGCTACCCCACCGAGTACGCTCGGAACGCGTGGATGCCGGATGACGTTCACGTAAAACAGTGTGTGTCCTGTCGAGACATGCACCGAGTTGTTGATGGCAAACTCTGCCATCGGCAAGCAGTCGCTCCAGTATTGGAACGAGTGAGCGTAGCTCTTCAGGGCGTCAACCAATACCCGGTTGACGCGCTCAGTTTGTCCGTCGGTCTGCGGATGATCCGCAGTCGACATGGACAGCTGCGTGCCAAGAAGTTCAAACACTTCTTGCCAGAAACGCGCTGTGAAGCGCGGATCACGATCAGACACGATATCGATCGGCATGCCATGATGTCTAAACACCATGTCAACAAACAGACGTGCCGTCTGCTTGGCTGTCACTTGGGCTGGTACTGCAGCAAGATGTACCGTCTTGCTGAATCGGTCAACAAAGACCACAATACCAGTCCTCCGCTTGTTGTCAGGCCGAAGACCAAACACAAAGTCCATTGAGATGGACTGCCAACACTCCGACGGAGTCGGTAGTGACTGAAGTGGAGCCTGCGAGAAGGGCGCAGGCTTCACGCGCTGGCAAACCTCGCAAGCACGAACGTACGTGCGTACCCACTTGTACTGGTGCCTCCAATAGAAGTCACGCGTGAGAAGAAAGTATGTTTTCTCACGACCCTAAAGTCCCGACGTCGGGGCATCGTGATACGCGTAGGTGATCCTGAGCTTCAGCTCATGATCGTCCGGCACGACAATGCGATCAGCGTTGTCGTCGTCTGCGCTGTAAAGCAGCAGACCATTGTGTAAACGATAACGGTGTACACGTGCACGGAGATGTTTCGCCAACTTCTGACGAGACTTGTCAGAAGGCGCAGCGAAGTAGTCCAATAACTGCTTCGCGTCCGCATAATTCGTGTATGCGGACTTCACGTCATCTAACAGAGATGACGAGGGAGTAGACGTCCGTGCGACGCCAATTGCATTGGCGTCGGCCTTGTGCACTGCATATAATCAGGTCGAAGCGACAACGCGTCGGCCACAACATCCAACCTTCCAGCTTTGTACGGTGTAGCGGGGCTACACATTCGGCTAACCTCACCTTAGTGCAACACGCACTAAGTGGATACATTCAGGTGGGCCACATCGCAGTGTGGTCACCATTCATAATAGGAAGCAGTCCTATTGGTCAGAAAGCAGGGTCTTTCTACCAGTAATACTCAAGCATTAGGTCAGGGTTTCTGCCAACCACTCGTTGGCAGAACCCCTCTTTATAGATATCAGTTTTAGGAGGAAAGCCATAGTTAACAAACAAGTCAGTTCTCATTTTACCGCAAAAGCTACTATTTGTACCTTTATTTAGATCTAATTATACTTGTGGATACAGGTATACTTAATCTAAGTTAAATACACCTTACGCTTCCTCATACACGTGCGCTCACGTGTAAGCTAAAGTATTGGGCTAAGTAAGCCCATTACACCTGGTAGCACTTTGTAGTCCGTCCAACGACCGACTAGTTACGTATTGAATGAAGTTCGATACGGGGGCCGAGGACCTGCCTGTGGACGCGAGTATGTCCACTGGTAACCCAACCACGGGTGCAACGCATGTTGCACGCGAAGACTGTCCCCACCTGGCGGATCCAGAGTGGGAGGCACTCCAACGACTGTCGACGGTCATTGGAGAAGCGGCCGTAGCGACGATGCTACGCACGCTATCGCCGACAGAACAACACGGTGTTGCTCTAGGCTTCATCATGAAGGAACAGCGCGAGGCCGCTGCTCGCGCTTCGGTGTCGACTCCGTCCACACCGCGCGTGGAGTCATTGAAGCTCCGCGTGAACAGCTACGTTGGAAGAGAGGGCGAGCCTCTCCTCCGTTGGCTTGTCGAAGTCGACACTGCCATTACGGCTCGACGTATCGTCGACCCGTTGTCGAAGGTTGCGTTCGCCATGTCATGCCTTGGCGGACGAGCAAGGAGTTGGGCGTATGGACGCCGACTCACTGACCCTACGTGCTTTAGCACGTACGAGGTGTTCAAGGAGGAGCTCAGACAAGCGTTTGAGCCCCCGCAGAATGAGTTCAGATCGAGGGCTGAGTTCCTCGACCTGCAACAGGGCAAGCATGACGTGCATGCTTACGCTCAAAGGGCGCGGTACTTGGTCTCGAACATCGTGACCAACCCGATAGACGAGGCGACAAAGGTCGTCACGTTCATGAAGGGCCTGAAAGATGGGCCTGTGAAGACCTATCTCTTCCGAGAGTACCCAAGTACTCTCGAGTATGCGATTACCCTTGCGATGCAAGAAGAGTTTAGCCTGCGACAGGCTAAGCTCCATGTGAACGTCCCGCGGCCGATGCCGCGACCGACGGTGAAGCCGACGGGAGGTCCCGAACCAATGGACCTCTCGAGTGCGACGGCTGCTGGATCTCAGCAGCGTCGTGGACCAACGAATGTCCGCTGTTTCCGGTGTGGAAACAACGGTCACTACGCCCGTGAATGCACAGCGCCTGTGCAGGCGGCCAAGGGCCGGCGTGACGATACCGGGTATCGCCACGGGCAATAAAAAAACTAGAACAACCAGCAGGCGCGGGGCGCCCTGCTGGTGATGCAGTCGAGCGTGTCGATATTGGACACGCCGTATTAAAGACTGCTGCCCCCAGTGAGAGTCACTCTCACTGTAAGAAGCAGGATGACAGGCCGAACCTTGTCATCCTGAAGGTTAACTCGAAGAGAGAGAAGTCTCTTCGTGCGTTGGTGGATTGTGGTGCGTCGAACAACTTTGTTCGACTGCAGAGCCTAGCGAGGCTTGACTTCGAGGAGGTTGTAATGCCTCGAAGTCTATTGGAAGTAAGACTGGCAACGGGTGTCGTTGTCAGAACCGAGAAGCGTGTCGTACGCGTACGCTTCTCGTACCGGAAGAGAACGTTCGTGGACGAGCTTATCGTGCTTGACTTAGACGATAAGTTCGACATGGTGTTGGGCATGCCGTGACTTGCACGGCATGATCCAGTGATCGATTGGACGAAGCGCACGATCGTGCACTTCGGGAGTAGCGGCGCGACAGTGAGCGATGGCCCTGTCGGCGCAGCACGTGCACCTCGCGGTGCACGCGACCCACCAGGAGAGACAGCGCGACGCTCGGCTGTCTCCGATCACCCCGCACGGACACCGACGACTGAGAGAGTCGTCGGGAGAAAATGTGAGTCGAATCAGAAGACTCAGATTCGATCGGATTCGAGAGGTTCTCGAAGCGTCAAGAGTGACGCGGTCGTGTCGACTATTAGTGTCGACACACAAGTTCAACAAGAGGAGCCAGTCACTAATAATGACAGTGACTCGGACGTGTCAGCTCAGGGAGCTGATGCGATTGGCCCAAACGTCGAAAGACGTTCCGCCGTCAGGCGTCGAGGTAAAGAAGGCGCGCCGGCTCTGGGAGCCGACGCTGCAGGCAGTGCGGACGGTTGCAAACGTCCCGCACCGGAAATGCTTGCGTGCTCGCGTGCAGCCGGGCTGCACGACGAAGCGGTACGCGATCAAGCAGGGCTTGATTGCGTGCGCCCGCGGGAAGAACCCGCCGGCGACAACAAGAAACGCATTGCGTGCTCACGTGCAGCCGGGCTGCACGAAGAAGCGATACGTGATCAAGCCGGGCTTGATTGCGTGCGCCCGCGGGTTGAACCCGCCGGCGATCAAAAGGAAGATCTGTCCGCGGCCGGGCCCAGACAAAACAAGACGCGCGGAACCGGGTTCCGCACAAGAAGCGAACGGCGCAAGCGAGCAAAGCTGCGCAAGTCTCGGTCAGGGACCGAGGCGCTATTCGCAGTGTCTGCCGGGCAGACACAGGAACTGGAGACGACCGTCGAGACACTGAGTGTCTTGACGCGTACGAATACAGGTCTCCAGTATAAGAAGATGAAGTTGGAGAACCCTCCGACGTTGGCGTCGGAGTTGACTTCGCTTCCAGTCACGAGCTGGAGGCGCTTCGCCCGCGACCTGCACGATGGACGCATCGAGCAGATTTGCATCCTCTCGGACGTCGAGAGGATGAAGTGTGAAGCGGAAGAGTTGAAGCAGCTCGTCGCTGAGGGCGTCGACGCCCTCAGCGCCAAGTCGAAGAAAGAACGCTTCGACGAGCAGAGCTGGGACTCGCTGAAGTCGAGCCCCTTCTACGAGGTCTTGCGTGAGTACAGAGACGTACTCCCGGACGATATCCCTGCGGAGTTGCCGCAGGACAAGGGTGTTCAGCACGAGATTGATCTCGTGCCGGGAACAAAGTATTGCATGACGCGGCAGTGGCCACTGCCGCGAGAGCAAGTCAAAGCGATCGACGACTTCTTTGAGAGTCGTCGCAAGGCTGGGCAAGTGCGGGAATCGAAGTCCCCGCACAGCGCGCCTACGTTCTGTGTCAAGAAGGCACAGGGTGTGTGGCGCATCGTTCATGCTTATGACAAGCTGAACGACGTAACGGTACCGGCGCAGACGCCGATACCGCGAAAAGATGTGATCATCGATTCGATGGCTCTGAGCACTATCTTCAGTGCTCTGGATCTGAGAGACGGATTCTATCAGATCCTCATGCGTGAGAGTGATATACCTCTCACGGCGGTGAGCACTCCGAGCGGTATGCTCTGGGAGTGGCTTGTAATGCCGCAGGGATTAAAGAATGCCCCTGCGACGTTCAACAGGTGCGTCACGCACTTGTTGCGCTCGGTGCGCGACTTCGCACCGAGCTATTTCGATGATGTGTTCATCCACAGCCGGGCTGTGGACGGGAAGTCGGAAGTGGAGATGCACAAGGAGCATCTCCGCAGGTTGTTTGCGCTCATGCGCAAACACAAGCTATACGCGAACCTGCAGAAGTGTATCTTCGGGGCTAGCGAGATACCCGTCCTTGGGTGTCTCATAGGGAAGAACGGTGTACGCCCTGACCCGGGAAAGATCAGAGTGATCAATGAATGGCCTACGCCTTCCAATGTCAAGGAACTGAGGCAGTTCCTTGGACTCGCTACGTACTTATGCAAGTACGTGAGCAACTACACGGGCAAGATTCGCCCGCTGTCGCAGCTCCTGAAGAAGGATGCTGCATGGGTTTGGACTGCTGATTGTCAGCAGGCATTTGATGCAGTCAAGCAGGGCTTGACTGAGGCGCCGATCTTGCCGGTGGCCGACCAAGACCGTCCGTTCCACGTCGTGTGTGACGCGTCCGATTTCGCAATCGGATGCGCTCTAATGCAACACGATCACGAAGGACGTGATCGCGTGGTCTATTATCAGTCGCGTCAGCTGAAGCCAGCTGAGCGCAACTACCCGGTACATGACAAGGAACTCCTTGCCATGAAGTATGCACTCGCGAAGTTTCGAGTGTATCTACTTGGGAGTAGACCATTTGTGGTCTACACCGACCACGCATCATTGCGTACGGCGATCAAGTCGCCGCACATCTCACAAAGAATGGCGAGATGGCTCTCATTCTTTGCGGAGTACAACTTCCAGGTTGAGTACAAACCTGGAAGGTTGAATGTTGTGGCCGACGCGTTATCGCGTCGACCTGATTATGCGGTGCACAAGGCCGACGCCAATGCAATTGGCGTCGCACGGACGTCTACTCCCTCGTCGTCTCTGCTAGACGACGTGAGGTCCGCATACACGAATGATGCGGACGCGACGCAGTTGTTGGACTACTTCGCTGCTCCTTCTGACAAGTCTCGTCAGAAGTTAGCGAAACATCTCCGTGCACGTGTCCACCGTTATCGTGTACACAATGAACTGTTGCTTTACAGCGCAGTCGACGACAACGCTGATCGCATTGTCGTGCCGGATGATCATGAGCTGAAGCTCAGGATCACTTACGAGTATCACGATGCCCCGATATCGGGACATCAGGGTCGTGAGAAGACATATTTGCTTCTCACGCGTGACTTCTATTGGAGTCACCAGTACAAGTGGGTACACAAGTACGTTCGTGCTTGCGAGGTTTGCCAGCGCGTGAAGCCTGCAGCCTTCTCGCAGGCTCCACTTCAGTCACTACCGACTCCGTCGGAGTGTTGGCAGTCCATTTCAATGGACTTTGTGTTTGGTCTTCCGCCTGATAACAAGCGGAGGACTGGTATTGCGGTCTTTGTCGACCGATTCAGCAAGATGGTGCAACTTGCTGCAGTACCAGCCGAAGTGACAGCCAAGCAGACGGCACGTCTGTTTGTTGACTTGGTGTTTAGACACCATGGCATGCCGATCGACATTGTGTCAGATCGGGATCCGCGCTTCACAGCGCGTTTCTGGCAAGAAGCGTTTGAACTTCTTGGCACGCAGCTGTCCATGTCGACTGCGGATCATCCGCAGACCGACGGACAAACCGAGCGCGTCAACCGAGTCTTGGTTGACGCTCTGAAGAGCTACGCTCATTCGTTCAAACAATGGAGCGACTGCTTGCCGATGGCAGAGTTTGCCATCAACAACTCGGTGCATGTCTCCACAGGACATACACCGTTTTACGTGAACGCCATGAGGCATCCACGCGTACCGAGTGTACTCGGTGCGGCAGCTCCTTCCTTAAGTGGGGGAGGGTATCCGGTTTCAAAACCGAATGAACACGCTGATACGAGCAACATATCAGCTGTGTCGACACGCGCACGGCCTGCGCGTAGTCCGATCGACGAAAGTTCAGTGCCTACGCCGGGCGTAGACACTCTCAATAACAAGAACCACACACAGGCCGGGCCTGTAGTGAACAAGAACAACGGGTTGAACAAGGAGTTCAACTCGAAGGCAATGGACTTTGTCCAGCGCCGCCAAGCCGTAATACGGTTTGTGCAGGATGCTATTGCAGCTTCTGTCGACCGACAGAAGCTGAGCGCGGATAACAATGGCAGAGGAAACACAAATGAATTCAAAGTGGGTTCATTAGTTCTGTTAGCTACACAGAACCTAGCTAAACATGCAGTTTCCGACTTCGGAGCAAGCAAGCTTGCCCCGCGCTTCATCGGCCCATTCACCGTGTTGGCGAAGCATGGCAACGCGTACACGCTAGACATACCGTCCAGCATGCGCCTCCACCCAACCTTTTACGTTGGGCGGCTGAAGCCTTACTCGCAACACGAGTCACCTACGACCGGTGACTCGGCGCGATCCTCGCCTCGAGCGCGGAGACGCGATCCGTCAGGCGAGCGACGAGCGTCCCCAGGTCGACCTGGATGTTCGAAGCGGTCTGCCCGGCCTGACCGATTCGGGCCTTCAAGAGCTTCAGCTCCTGCCGTATCTCGGCGAGCTCAGCCGTCTGGATGCGCTCCACCGCCTCCAAACGATCCCAGACCTCGACCGGCGACGGCCCGTGGCGTCTTTCCACCGCCGCCGCCCCCGTTGCGAGATGCACGCGGGGAAACTCGCTGGATTGTCCAGCGAATTGTTGATCATCAGATCCGGACCCAAGGTCCGGTTCATTTTCGTATTCGTTGGTTAGGATACTCTCCTGACCACGATACATGGGAGCCGCGGAACGTCCTGATGAGCGACGTTCCGGAAATGGTGACGGAGTACGAAGCCCGCCACCAGCAGCTCCGCCGAAGGGCGTAAAACTTGAGCGAGAGCTGTAGTCGCCTACAGCCCTCGGCTGAGTGTTGCGCTCACCCTCAGCACTCTAAGACGACAACTGCGTGATTAACTTCTCACGCAGTGGCTTCAAATCCACGGGCACACTAACACCAGTGTACCCGAGAAGGTCTCGCTCCGAAAGCCGCACTGCCCCGGGTTGGCACTGCGCGCACGCAACGCCAGACGGCACTGCGCACGGAATCCCCGCCTCGACTGCACCTTCGTGCAGCCGCAAAATCTTGGACCGCTTCGAGTAGCGCTCGTGGCGCTCACTCGCAGAGCGGACTCGCTCACGGTAACCAGCCGGGTCGCGGTTGAAGTTCTCAACGAACGCGCCCCAGCTTTGACAGAGTGCCTCCCACTCTGTCACTTTGCTCTTACGGGAAGTCCTCTTATTCCCGTAGAATCGGAGCTCATGGAAGAGCCCGATGTAGTAATCACGTCTTTGATCCGTCGCCGGATCAAAGTCGAGCTCCTTGGTGACATCGTCATCAACGATGGCGCTGCAGGAGTACAGCGCGTACTTGCTGACCGGCGTGGTATTGCCGTAGCGAGATCGGATCTCGCTCGGAGACGGCATCCACGGGTCGCGCGCCGGCTTCGCGCGCGACGTCACAGTCGCAGACGGAGTGGAGTCGTCATCGTCTCCACCCCGCGGCGTAGACAACGCCCCAGCATCTGCGAGCGGCCTATCGCTGCCGCTACGCGAGCGCTTGGAACTCGAAGCGTCCGAGTCGTCCTCGCGAGGACGACGAGTCCCCACGCTAGTTTCATCGCGTCCTGTGGACGAGGAGCCTTGCTTCTCCTCGCCCTCCTCCATGTCGAGATCCTCCATGCCGTCAAAGAGGGTCTCGTTGGGCATAGGTAACTTTACCACTCGTCTTGTGGTACTCCCCAACCGAGATAGTACGCTTGGGGGAGCTTGACGTCGTCACCGTGGAAGTAACGACGGACGCCGAAGAGGCTGAAGATGTGGCAGTCGTCGCTGTGTTAGCGACGACCGCGTTGCTTGCTGCAGGTGCAGCAAGCTCGTCGGAAGTCTGCGTCGTTGGCGTGCTCATTTCGAAATGAGCACGATGTTCTCTCCGAAGAAGACTTTGGATTGATGTGTCGAGACCGGCACATCAAGTCCTAACGGGGGGATGGTGTAGCGGGGCTACACATTCGGCTAACCTCACCTTAGTGCAACACGCACTAAGTGGATACATTCAGGTGGGCCACATCGTAGTGTGGTCACCATTCATATTAGGAAGCAGTCCTATTGGTCAGAAAACAGGGTCTTTCTACCAGTAATACTGAAGCATTAGGTCAGAGTTTCTGCCAACCACTCGTTGATAGAACCTCTCTTTATAGATATCAGTTTTAGGAGGAAAGGCACAGTTAACATACAATTCAGTTCTCATTTTACCGCAAAAGCTACTATTTGTACCTTTATTTAGATCTAATTATACTTGTGGACACAAGTATACTTAATCTAAGTTAAATACACCTTACGCTTCCTCATACACGTGCGCTCACGTGTAAGCTAAAGTATTGGGCTAAGTAAGCCCATTACACCAAGCTATGAACTCCGGTGGATCTGGGATCCGCACTTGAGGGTAGATCACTTGGAAGGTCTAATCTGGCTAATGTATTATCCAGACTTAACCAACACTAGATCTCTTACCGCTACCTCTTCTACTTCTCGTAGGGCCAATGTAGCTCCCGTTTTCAGGCGAGGGAGAAGGTGGTTGCGTTGTCCAAGGCAAATTCGATACTGATTTATGCTTAAGTCCGATCCCATCCAATCTACCTATCCTTCTATCCAGCTATCATCCCATTTGTATCTACCGACCCTGGGACCTCCCTTTACCTCCACTGTGGCTTCATCCAGGCCCCTAACGTGTCGTAATCGCCGGATCCGCAACATTGGATCTGAGCCCTGGGTAGCAGATCTGATCCCGATCTGGGCTCCAAATCCAAATCACTCCAATTTTCCCCGGACCTCTTGGTCTGGGCTGCGACCGCTTGACCCTCGCTCGCTCTAGCCCTTGACGTTCGCAGGCCGTCCTCCCGTGGTGCACCGCTCTCCTTCAGGTCAGTGTCTTGGAATAGTGACTTACCGGGTCCCAATCTCTCACTTGCCAATCAACTTCGATCTCTAATTTCTTCGATCTTGCTTCTCCACATAATACTTGGTCTCAGTATTACTGACTTCCTCACCGCTACGTGTAAGTTATGAACGGGTACTCACTAGGCCCGTTACACCTGGTAGCACTTTGTAGTCCTTCCCATGACCAAGTTCGAGATGAATGAAGACCAGCCCGCCGGACCTCCAGCCATGACGCTGGAGCACGCGGCCTCCCCCCACCTGACACCCATCGAGTTGCAGGCACTCCACCACCTCGCGGCGGTGTCCGGAGAAGTTGTCGTCACGTCACTGCTGAGCTCAGTGACGCCCGACCAACAGCGCCATCCAAGAGTTCATGGATCACGAGCTCGCCGAAGCAAAGCGGCGAGTGTCAACTCCCTCGCACGCGTCCAAGAACAACGCCGTGAAGATGGAGACGTCTTAATACTCTGGACTGGCCCAGATCGTCTCCCTCTGAACCGCTGGTTCAGGGGGATTGACATCGCGATCGCCTCGAGGTTGATCGAGGCGTCGTCAGCGAAGGTTAACTTCTTGCTGTCCTGTCTCTCCGGCAAGACCAAGGAATGGGCCCTCGGCAAGCTCGTCGTCGACCAACTCGCGTTCCCGTCTCTGGAGGCACTCCAGAGAGACCTGCGCCTCGCCCTCGAGCCTCCTCAAGATGAGTCGCGCGTCCGTGCGACGTTCTTCGCGCTTAAGCAAGGCAAGATGTCCATGCGCGACCACGTCACGA
Organism: Phytophthora x cambivora; assembly: GCA_033557925.1. Classification (NCBI taxonomy): domain Eukaryota; phylum Oomycota; class Peronosporomycetes; order Peronosporales; family Peronosporaceae; genus Phytophthora; species Phytophthora x cambivora. Next base: position 2,293,067 of record JAUCEB010000023.1, on the reverse strand, counting down.
AGCCGATCGACATGGCGTCTCAAGTCCATGTCTTTGTGTTCGGCATGCGCGAAGGCATGACGCGGTATTGCCTCACGCGAGCTGAGCCCACCACTCTGGAAGAAGCTTTCGCGTCGTCGTACGTGAGGCAGATGCCTGCGGAGGTTCCCTCGTCGGGGCTCGAGCTCATGGAGATCGACGCCGTTGAGGCGTCGCAGCGCCAACAGTGGTCGTCCTCGGGGCGAGGACGAGGTGGTCGTGAACCACATGCACTGATCTGCTTCCGATGTAGGAATTCTGGACATCGCGCGGCGGTGTGCCGCGCGCCAGCTCCGGTCATTGCGCACATGGAGCATGTTGCGTCTAACAAGAAGACCCCGCCCGCACAACCAAAAAACGGCCGGGACCACTAGGGGCGGGGCGCCCTACTGATTAGAATGGAGGTTCAGCCCCCCCCCCCCCCGGTGGCAGCCCGGCCTTCTAGCCACCCCCCCCCCCCCCCCCGTGCTTCATACACAATTCAATGCCCCCACTACCAGCGGCGACCTCTCCGTGCGCTGCTCGACTCAGGAGCGACAAACAACTTCTTCCAAGCATCTTGTCTGTCGATCCTCCCCGCGGGCGTTCCCGTGCGAGATCTTCCTGGAGATGTGATTGTCAAGCTTGGGGGTGGGAAGCCTCGCCGTGTCATACGGCGAGAGTTGTCGTTGTCGTACACGTTTGATGGTATCCACAGCGACGACAACTTCATCGTCTTCGAGATGAATTATGCATTCGACTGTATCCTGGGCATCCCATGGTTGGTTCGGTACCAGCCCCAGATCGACTGGTTGGCTCTGTCGGTCAAGCGGCGCAAAAACTACGACGAGTCCGAAGTCTTCTCGCATCTTCACGCATCTCTTGGTCGCTCCAAGCGATTGGCCCCATGTCACAGTCGTCCCTCTCGGCGCGACTTGCGCAGTGCTGCTGACTGGTGACGAAGACGAAGAACCCGCGCGTGGGCGCGCGAGTGAGAGGTGAGCGGTTGGGCATCCGTGGCTCCCGCGGATGAAGAGCGAGACGGTCGAGCAGCGGCTCCCGCATGTTGATGAGGCGGTCGAGCTCCCGCACTACTTCGGGGTGGTCGGGCAGGGGCTCCCGCATGACGATGCCGCGGTCGAGCAGGAGCTGCCACCGCGCGCAAACGGCGCGGTCGAGAACGAGCTCTCGCGCCTAGAGGAGGGTGAAGACTCGTCCAGTGAGAGCGACAACTCAGTCTCGAGCAGGGGCTCGAGTCGCACGAAGACGTCTCGCCGATCGCAGAGGTGATTGAAGCCTCGCCGTACAGTGGACCTACCCTCAGCCGCGACTGAGTCGGCGAGTATGTGGACTGCGCCCCGAATCGCACTCGTGTTATCGAGGTCGCGAGCCTACCTCGCGACGCTAAGTCCATCACGAGTCTCCCAGGCCTCTCCTGGGAGAACTTCCTCTGATATCCCAAGGCCGGAGAAATTGAGCAAGTGTGCTGGATTACCGGTGACTCGGTGTCACATGCGATCAACTCCGTCGACTCAGCCGACACGTCGTCGCGTCCGAAGAGCGCTTTGCTGCGCAGTCTTGGGAGTCGCTGAGGATGTCAGGCAACCCGATCTACGAGATGGCTCGTGAGTTTGCCGACGTCTTCCCCGACAAGATCCCTGCGGAGCTGCCAGCAGATCGTAGCGTGCGACGTGAGATCGACCTCGCGCCGGCTCGAAGTACTGCATGACACGGCAGTGGCCGCTGCCGCGCGACCAGGTCAAGGCCATTCACGACTTCTTTGAGGGTCGCCCGTAAGCCGGTCACATCTGCGAGAGTATCTCGCCGCACTCGAGCCTGTGTGAAGAAGGCCACCGGCGGATGGCGCATCGTCCACGCCTTCAACAAGCTGAACGACGCCACCATCCCGGCGCAGACGCCGATCCCCCGCAAGGACATGGTACTGGGCTTCATGTCGAGCAGCGTCATCTATAGCGCCATCCACCTGATCGATGGCTTCTATCAGATTCTGATGCGAGAGAGCGACATTCCTCTCATGGCCGTCAGCACTCCCAGCGGCATGCTCTGGGAGTGGCTCGTTATGCCCCAAGGTCTGAAGAATGCGCCTGCAATGTTCAATCGCATGGTGTCCCATGTGTTTCGCCCACTCCGAGACTTCGCACCGAGTTACTTTGACGACATTTTCGTCCACAGTCGCGCTGAAGGAGATCTCAGCGCGGTCCAAGTTTATTTACGGCACTTGAGGCAAGACTTTCAAGTGATGAGATATAACAATCTCTATGGCAACCTCAAGAAGTGCGTATTTTGCGCGCCGGAGATTCCGGTGCTTGGCTGTTACGTGAGCAAGAATGGAGTACGCGCTGACCCAGAGAAGATTTCGTCTATTTTTTTATGGCCTACGCCTACAAGTCCCACTGAGCTTCGCCAGTGGCTGGGTCTGGCGAAATACTTGAACAAGTACACGAAGGACTACGCTGAATTGATCCAGCCTCTGTCGTCTCTGCTGAAGAAAGACGCCACGTGGTTGTGGCGTCCTGAGCATCAAGCCGCGTTCGACTCGGTGAAGAAGAGCTTGGCGTCAGCGCCAATCTTGATGCTTTTAGATGACTCGAAGCCCTTCCACGTCGTGTGTGACGCTAGCGACTTCGCTATCGGGTGTGCGCTCATGTAGTTCGACGACGAAGGTCGAGCGAGTCGTGAGCTACCAGTCACGATAGATGAAGCCGGCAGAGCGCAACTTCCCTGTCCACGACAAGGAGCTCCTTGCAATGTGGTACGCTCTGATTAAGTTCAGAGTGTATCTGCTAGGCGAGCAGACGTTCGCCGTGTACACGGATCATGCATTGCTGCGGACAGCGATGAAGTCGCCTCATCTCTCCCAGCGGATGGCTCACTGGTTGTCGTTCTTCGCCTAATACAACTTCGTCGTCCACTACAAGCCGGGCGAGAACAACATCCTCGCCGATGCGTTGTCTCGGCGACCTGATTACGATCCTCGGACTGTGTTGGTCGTCATGTGATTGACGACGACGTTGCAGATGACGACCATTGTACCGTATGCATCGCGTCAGGCATCAACCTGACGAACGTGTCTCCGGAGATAGATCTGCGCGACGAGATCGTCGCGGCGTACGCAGACGATGCGATCTACACCGGCATTGTGGCGTATCTCCGAGCTCCCAGTGACGAGACGCTGGGGGCTTTGTCGTACAACACGCGCAACCAGATCGACCGCTACCACCTTGTATGTGATCTGTTGTGCTACAACATCGACAAGTTCGATGCTCCTCGAGTCGTCGTGCCCAACGACGACGACTTGCGGGCTCGGATCATCCACAAGTTCCATGACAGCCCCATGGGCGCGCATCTGGGCCGCGAGAAGACATTCGCGGCTGTTCACGCGACTTCCTCTGGCCCCACATGTACAAGTGGGTGTGCAAATGGGTCCGCACTTGCGAGACCTGTCAGTGGGTGAAGCCGTCGCAGTCGTCGCAGGCCCCCCTGCGGCCGTTGCCGATTACGACTGAGGCCTGGCGCTCAGTCTCCATGGACTTCATTTTCGGGCTCCCGTCTGATGCCGAAGATCGAACCGGCGTCTTGGTCTTCGTGGATCGATTCACGAAGATGATGCATCTCATTCCTGTGAGCAACACGGTCACCGCGGCCGAGACTGCGGCGCACTTCATTGACTGCGTCTTCTGTCATCACGGCCTGCCAGAGTCGATTGTCTCCGACCGTGACCCCCGATTCACGTCCGCGTTCTGGTCGAGCATCGTCCAGCTTCTGAGTACGTAGCTGTCGATGTCGACGGCAGCACATCCGGAATCGGATGACCAGACGGAGCGATCCTCGAAGACGTTCTTCGAAGCTACGCGACGCCCTTCGCGAGTTGGGGTTCCTTCTTGCCCCTTGCTGAGTTTGCACTCAACAACGCTGAGCACACGGCAACGGTCCTGACGCCCTTCTTCGCCAACAACGAGCGCCATCCGCGCGTATCTGCTCTCATCGCCGTGGGCCACCCCACGGCGCCTCGAGGCTTCACTCTGGGTGGGGATGAAGATGATGTGACTAATATGACGAGTGATGATCATCGCTCCGAGCCACTCACGTCCTCTAGTGGGCAGGCTTCAAAGTCAGCCGCCACCGGAAAATATGGTCGCAAGACGCCTAGGCTGCCTTTGTCTGGTACTCCGTCGCCAAAGGGGACTAAATCAACTCATCTCTCAGCAAGTCCAGGCAGTGGGTTGGGAGACCAGGTGATCGACTTGACTCACTCATCTGCCAGTACTCCCAGCTCGACCCGAGTGATGTTGTACGTAGATCAACTGAAACTCGCTCAGCGCCCCAAGAAGTTCAGACCAGGCAAGGCTCGAGCTTTGAAAAGCTACCCGTCTCGTGTTTCGGAGGGCAAGGCTATGAGTGCAGTTCCTCGTCAATTCCTCTGGGACGGCGTTCGGGCCGATGAGCGCGAGCTCATGCTCAACGGGGTCCAGTTTTGGGAAGCTATGGGTGGGGCAGCTGCCCATGGAATTCGGGCAGCTCATGGCAATGTGGCAGTGATGCAATGGCTTATCGCACATCGCTCGGGGGGTTGTAGCTTTTCACGCTGCGCTCTGGAGAATGCTGCTGCCAATGGTCAACTGGATGCTGTGCAGTGGCTCCACATGCAAATCCATCCACATGATGGGGCCAGGGGTTAACCCTATTGCTATTTTTTTTACTTGATTTCAGTATGGTACCCCTCCATACAATAATCGTAAAATATGCCTAGATACCCTGTTTTACCCTGCTTCCCGCAACTAAAACCATCACATTAGGGAGGTTGTGGAGGAAGACAGTTCCAGCTCAAACGTAAAACATGGCTAGATGCCATGTTTTAGAGCGCTTTCCGCAAGTTGCTTTGATTGGTGGGGAAAAACTTTTTTAAGCCAGTATTCAAATATGAGGATAGCTAGCGGGATATATTACGAAAAATAGTATGAATGTTGATCTTTCTTGTGTAAAAACAAGGTTGATCGTCGCTTGTCCCTGTTTATATCCTAGTAGTAATTTCGAAAAGGTACCTTGTTTTGCTAAACATGGTCATGTGGCTGGTTTTAAGCGCCGTCCCTCGCAATAGGGTTAATACAGTCGTGTACCTCGTTTTCGGCACCGCTGAAACCTTATAATTCGAGATGCTCAATCTGGATTGGAAGCATAATCACTTTGTATTCAGCGAAATTGACTTCTGGTATTTGATCTATTTTAAGCTTAGATATGGTCCACCCTGCCGAAAACGAGGTGCATGACTGTAGTAGCCCTCAAAACTGTGTAGTAGTATTACCGGAACTGCCGGGCTTCGAAATTGGAAACATACTACTACTACTACTACTACTACTACTGCTACTACTACTACTACTACTACTACTACTACTACTACTAGAGATACCAAGTATTGGGTAGTAGTAGTAGTAGTAGTAGTGATATTAGAAGTACTACTCTACTACTACTCGAGCTGCAATTGTTACCGTCATGTAAAGCTCCCACCGTACTTATTACTAGAGATCCACCAAAAGTTTGTTGGAGAGGGGCTGTCCGAACTGTACTCCATAAAGTTAGGACCCCCCCCGCTAGAAGTACAGTACTGTATACACCATGGTCGTGTACATGTAGAGGTAGTCAACCGATTTCTGCAGGGTCTATCGCGGTCATTTTGTACGGATTGCGTACCGATAGCCATAAAACAGACATTTCTAGACACTTTTAGACAACTCAAGTACGCTGTCTACTCGACAGATTTCTAGATGTAGAGATCGAATGGCTAGAACGGTGGAGACGGATAATACCCGCCCTCGCCAGACCGCTTCTGCCTCCTACCAGGAAACAACGCTGCTGAGTGGTGGGAGAGTCACTTCAACTTCAAAGTGACTCCTCGGATCTGTACGGAAACTAGGCATCTAGAGAGCAAGTGTGCGGCTGTACGAGATCTGTACACCCAGTAAGGGTGGTTTTCGTGCTATTCACTGCGTTAATTCAAGTAGTGCCTCCATATACTGGAGCAGGTCCTCACCCACGAGCCCACCATACAAAGAAAGAGTTATATTTTATTTATTGAAACTACTAGTATTTTTAAGCTAAATATTTACTAAGTAGTCGTCTTTCCGCGGAAGAACGTGGTTCCGCTAAAGGGAGTTCGCCACTGTTCCATTGGCCGCACGTCTACACAAGCAATGAAGCTTTTGCGTCACCGGCGACCTTTCCCCAGCCTAGCCCCGTCAACACCAGCGAATCCAGACGACGCTAAGAGCTTTGAGGAGTCGGCTCTTGAGCACTTAGGAGATTAGCGTAGGAGACTGCAAGTAGGTAGAAGAGACGACTTGTGTGGCAAGATGCAAATCGCAAAGTGACCACCAGAGGCGATCGTGTTTCATTGAGCTTCTGTGACTGTGAACTCCGGAGGAAAGCCTTTGGCTACAAAACCTCCATGAACTAACCGGATTGGCTGCTCTGCATGATCCTGCATTGCAGCCATCGGTTTGGAAGCCAGCGTCCGCACACGCCAGCGTTCCATCGACCAGAGAGCACACGGCATCTCAGCCGTGTGGCTCACACACAGTGGTCGAGTCTATACAAAACGCACCCTACACAGGCCTTCAGCAACTTATGACGCAGTGCAAGTGACCGCCAGACTCAGCTCTTCCGGGCTTGTTCCTGGCTTGATCCGAGCCGGATTCTCGTACTCCCACTTCACGCGCACTGCTTCATGCTTCCTCTGGTACAAATGCATAAAAACAAAACAACACAATTCCATGTGATAGATCCACTGGCCCCGCCGTCCTCCTCATCATGTTACCGCAGCAGCTTCGCCGAGACCACCTCAGTGACCATCACCATACGAGCATACCCAAAGACAATGCCAGTCTCTGTAGCTCGCACGTTACCATGTGGCACGAAATGTTGCCGCCTCTCAAGCTGCCACCACGACAGTTTCCGAAGTACAGCGGCCAGGTAGCACGTCTTCCTGGAGATGTCAATATCTCCCTGGCCACCACCACGACTCCCAGTCGCACCACATCACTGCCCGACTTCGTCGGTAGTTGAGTCCTCAAACTCCCCGCTCTTCACCCACGCTGTAAGCACATTTTCAATGCTGAGTTTATCCCGGAGATACTCAAAACGCTGTGGCCCGAGAGCCTTGGTGAATATGTCAGCGACATTTTCAGTAGTCGAGACATAGTTCACAATCACCGCACCATCATCCACGAATTCAGCAATCATCCGAGCATCTTTTGCAAAGCGCTGGACCTTTTTGCTGTTGCCACGATTTGCGATGACTTGGATAGTGCTCTGATTGTCGCAATGGATTGTGGACACCCCAAGAGTGATCTTCAGCTCATCCAAGAGTTGCCGCGCCCACATCAAATTGTCCACGCAGTCAGAGGCTGCGACCAACTCCGATGCGCATGTGTTTGCTGTAACACGTCCCTGCTGCTTGCTCTTCCACATCCAGGTACATCCACCCAGTTGCAACACGAACCCCGTCGTGGACCGGCTTGTGTCCTTGCACATCGCGTGGTCTGCATCAGAGAATGCATGCAGCAGCGGCGGCGTCTGGATCGGACGATACACTAGTCCCATATGCTTGGTACCGATTAGGTACCGAATCGCACGCTTGGCCATAGTGTAGTTCTCGCGAGTGAAAGCCCCATTGTACTTCCCCAAACAGCGCACCACGTTGGCCATGTCGGGTCGAGTACACGCAACTACGTACTGTAGAGACCCAATCATCTCACGGTACGGCAGCGACTTGTCGTTGACCTTGGACTTGTCGATCTCGATCGCAGGCATGCGCTCGTTGTGCATTTGCGGTGAGCGCACAGTCTTCGCCTGGTCCATGCGAAACCTTGATGCCATCCGCTCCACATAGGCCGTTTGTGACATACACAAAATCACACCGGGCTCAAAATTGATCTCCATGCCGAGCAAGTGCTTGACGCGCCCCAGGTCCTTCAACTCGAACTTAGCGCTCAACTCACGCACCACAATATCGATGTCCGCTGGTTTCGCAGCGATAATGATATCATCGACGTACACAGTCAGATAAATTATTCCGTTGGCACCTTCCTTGTAATAGACACCAGAATCAAAGACGCACTGTCGAAACTTGAGCTGCAGGAGATACGCGTGCAGTGTGTCGTTCCAAATTCTGGACGCCTGCTTAAGACCATAAAGCCCTTTGAGCAGCCGGCACACACGATCTGTTCCATCATGATAGCCCTCGGGCTGCTCCATGTAGATGTCCACGTCCACGAGCTCTCCATTCAGGAACGCCGTCACGAAATCCACATGCCTGCAGTCCAGTCCTTGCATCAGCGCGATAATCATGACAAGTCGAACAGATTCGATGCGTACCACCGGAGAATACGTCTGCAGGTAATCGATCCCAAACTTTTGAAGAAAACCACGTATGGCTAGTCGTGCCTTGAACCTGTCGACCTCACCTTTTTCGTTTCTCTTGACAACCAGGACCCAGGTGGAGGTGAGAACGTTGACGCGCTTCTTCCTTGTAGATTTTGGCCGAGGTACGAGCTCCCACGTCAGGTTCTTCATCAAACTGTGATACTCCACATCCATGGCTTCACGCCACTGAGGTGCGTGCTCTGAAGCAAGTGCCTGGCGCACTGTTGTAGGATTTAGCAGCTCGCTGACGATCCCAATGAGCATGCACGACATCAGAGTGCAGGTCATCACCCACGACGGATCGTACCGTGCGGGTTTCCGACGTTGGCGAGTCGAATGACGCGTTGGCTGTAGTGGAGCCGAGGCCGCAGCGGATGTACCACCTGTACCAGTCGGAGGAGAAGGACTGTACGCTGACGGCGACGACGTTGCTGATCTGCTCGTGCTGCTGAAAGGCGAGAGCAACGATGAGCCACTTGTACCGCTTGTACTGCTAACAGCATCCCTACCAGTAGGACGGCGATCCACCACACGCGTAGGCACCCTTGGCAAGCCACTCCCACTGGATCTACGATTGTTGATGCTTGAAGAAGAGGCCGAGGAGGAACTGATGCTGCTACTAGACGACGAACTTGATCTGCTGCTAGATGGAGACCCCGTCGACGACGAACTAGCAGTAGAGTCACCTGTAGGACTTGCAGGTGGACTTGAGCTTGGACTCTCATCACGGTCCCACTGAAGTGAGCGTCCTCTGATTCATCACTGCTGCTGTCACTGGAGGCGACGCGTCGTCGTTTCCGTGGTGGTTCTTCGCCACCGGACTGTATAGCGTCGTCTCCAGATAAATCTGCGTCCTCCGAGGTCTTGTCCTGAAGATGAACCGTATCGAGAACAGCATTCACCGGTAGCCGAACAAAAGGGATGGTGTCAGGAAGAACGACTTGACTCCCATTGTAGCGGCGCGCCAACAAATTCTCCACATACTCACTGTCAACCGTGATATCATCACGAAAAGAGACGTCACGCCTCTCCACCATGTCACCAGTAAGCAGGTTAAGAAGCCGATACCCCATCGAGCTCTGTGAGAACCCGAGAAACAAAGTCGGAACTGCCTTCGGGCTCAGCTTGCTAGCACGCTTCTTCTTCGGGACGTGGGCGAAAGCAACACAGCCGCAAACGTGCAGCTTTCCCACGTCTGGCTTCATTCCAGTGAGCTTCTGGTACGGAGTCATGTCAGGGAGAACTTTGGTCGAACTCAGGTTGTCGACTTCAACAACGTACCTGAGGATTTCACCCCACAGCGATTCCGGCATACCAGTCCCCTCGCGAATTGCTCGGACCTTGTTCATCAAGTTCCCATTCTGCTTCTCCACCAAGCTGTTCTCTTCAGGCGTGTATGCGTTGGTGGGCCGCAACTTAATGCCATGGTCAGCGAGGAAACTCTTCATCTTCTTGTTCACGAACTCACCTCCCTGGTCGAACGTCACCCTGTTAATCACGTGCTCTTTCTCTAATCGCAAGATGAGGTTCGTCACATTCTTGGTTGCCCCACTCTTGTGTTCCAGCAAGTAGCACCACTTGTACCTCGATGCTTCATCCTGGACCAACTGAAAATACCGGTTACCGCCTAAAGTCTCCAAGCCAATGCTGCATACATCCGACATCAAGCGATCGTAGCAAACCTTGGAGCGCTTATTATGACGCTTGTAAGACATCCTCCGCTGTTTTGCCATCGTGCAGGCAATGCAATCCAGCGGCTCCTTGAAGTCGTCCAGCTTCAGCGACTGCATGCCGTCGACCATCTCCTTCAGGACCATTCGCTTGAGGGCCTGCACATTAAGGTGAGCAAACTTCATGTGCCACCTCATCAGCGAAGACTGCTTCCGCGTAGTCAGGACCATGCACATACTCGTGTCTGCGACTGCCCGCTTAGTCTGGAGCCAGTAGTGGCCGTTACGCTTGGGAAGTGCCAGCCGAACGCCACCACGATCCAGGTACATGACGCGATCCTCAGGGTGGTCAGCGTCCGAGTAGGAAGGCACCCAACCACACTGCTCCAAGCATTCCAGACTCAACAGGTTAGTCGTGCCGCCACTAGTGTAGCGCGTGTCCTCGAGGTCCAACACCACCTCACCACCCGTCGTAGCATCTGTTGCACAAATGGAGACCTGTCCACACGCTTCACTGCTGCTGACGTCACCTTTCCAACCCACAAATGTCAGCGTATCCTCCTTCATGCTGGCAAACGCCGACCAATCAGTGCACACGTGAACCCCAGCGCCAGTATCAACCATCCACTCGTCACAAGGAGCAGGGGAGGCGTCGCTCGTCGTCACCATACCGATTGAAGATGGCTTCCCGCCACCAGCACCGCTCCACCGGATGAGCGACATGGAGGCCCCCTTCTTCTTGCCGCCGTCCTTCGCGGCAGACCCCACCGCGTTTTGCTGCTTCAGACGCTGCTTCTCGAGAAACTCGTCGCAGTTCCGCTTCAGATGGCCCGGTTTCTTGCAGAAATGGCACGTTCTGGTCTCGACAAAATCACCATCCTTCCCCTTGAACTTTTTCTTGTTGCCTGTCTTCTGCTTCCACTTCCTCTTCCCGCTTCCCCCTTGTTGCTGCTGCTGCACTTGGAGGATCTTGCCGGCTTCCGCAGGGGCAGCGCCCTTCATCCTCGAGCTGCTGCGCTGCTTGTCGAGCTCGGCATGGAGATCAATTTTGAGCCCGGTGTGATTTTGTGTATGTCACAAACGGCCTATGTGGAGCGGATGGCATCACGTTGCGATTTGCATCTTGCCACACAAGTCGTCTCTTCTACCTACTTGCAGTCTCCTACGCTAATCTCTGGTGGTCACTTTGCGATTTGCAAAAAAAAAAAAAAAGGAGCTTTGAGGAGTCGGCTCTTGAGCACTTAGGAGATTAGCGTAGGAGACTGCAAGTAGGTAGAAGAGACGACTTGTGTGGCAAGATGCAAATCGCAAAGTGACCACCAGAGGCGATCGTGTTTCATTGAGCTTCTGTGACTGTGAACTCCGGAGGAAAGCCTTTGGCTACAAAACCTCCATGAACTAACCGGATTGGCTGCTCTGCATGATCCTGCATTGCAGCCATCGGTTTGGAAGCCAGCGTCCGCACACGCCAGCGTTCCATCGACCAGAGAGGACACGGCATCTCAGCCGTGTGGCTCACACACAGTGGTCGAGTCCATACAAAACACACCCTACACAGGCCTTCAGCAACTTATGACGCAGTGCAAGTGACCGCCAGACTCAGCTCTTCCGGGCTTGTTCCTGGCTTGATCCGAGCCGGATTCTCGTAGACGCATATCCCGGCTAGCCCTATATATATTTCCTATCCCAGATGGGGTGGTGTTTAAGGATTTCGCCGGATAAGAACACTAGTAGTATTGTGAAAAGCGACAAAGATGTCCAGTCCAGTTAAGCTGATAAGGAGGGGTAGAAACATATAAAAATGGGTACAGAAAATACTAAATCGTAGGATTGGCGATAGAGCGTCCATATGCAAATCTCGGTCAAGTGCTAATGAACGCTCTGCTTCCTGGGCTTACCGGTATTAAATAGCCGCAGAGGTGCAGCAGCCAGAGTAGCTCTGGCTGCGAGTACATGCAGCTAGTACTCGCGCAAAAGTAGCTCCACGCATAATATAAGTGTTATCCTGGTAGTGCAACGGTACGTTGTACGAACAGCCCAATAGGGATTAGTCCTGGTAGTGCAACAACGGTACGTTGTGAACGGACAGCCCAACAGGGATTAATTCGAGGGATGATGAAATGTGGTCCACAGAAAAAGTAGGTATCGCTTCAATACAAATATCAAGTACAACGCCCTTATAAAACTTTTTTTTCGCATAGACATCGCAGATTTTACTATTATTGCAGGCATCTAGCGGCTTTGTACATAATCATATAAAATTATGCGGGATCGAAAGATGATATCCATAATCGGTTTAGACAGGTTGAGCCATCAGCTAGATTGCAGGCACTTTGCTGTATCGTTATATTTGCAGCCTGCAGATTGCAAGTAAATGCGAATCTGTTTCCAGCATTACTTCAAATGCTGGTACATCCACAGAGCACGCCACTGCATCGGCCTTGTTAGCGCCGGCGCTGACTGCCGCGAAATTGACTGAGAGCATTCGCGGCAGTCAGCGCCGACCCACAGTGAGGAGGCATCCTAAGGGTACGTAACCGGCTTGTCGCCCTCCGTGTAGATCTCATAGCGCATGCGTTAGTAGATGCGTGGCTCATGTAGTTCAGAAGCTTGCTCTGATGCCATAGCAGCGAGATAGTATAGTCCACAAAGCGTGATGGCTGCAGCAGCGCCAAAGCTCGCGCGCTTAATTAGTATAAGGGCAGATGATATTGTAGCGTAGATGAGTAGATTCGCAGCGTTCTTGTGGATTAGCAGCTTGCTTTGACGCCGCAGCAGCGAGGTATAGCCCATGAAGGGTGAGGGCTGCTGCAGCGCCAAAGCTCGCGCGCTTGATTAGTATAAGGGTGGATGATATTGAGGCGTAGATGAGTAGATTCGCAGCGTTCTTGTGGATTAGCAGCTTGCTTTGACGCCGCAGCAGCGAGGTATAGCCCATGAAGGGTGAGGGCTGCTGCAGCGCCAAAGCTCGCGCGCTTGATTAGTATAAGGGTGGATGATATTGTAGCGTAGATGAGTAGATTCGTAGCGGCCTTGTGGTTTGGCAGCTTGCTCTGACGCTGCAGCAGCGAGGTATAGCCCATGAAGGGTGAGGGCTGCTGCAGCGCCAAAGCTCGCGCGCTTGATTAGTAGAAGGGTAGATGATATGAATCGTAGATGAGTACATGTAGATGAGTAGATTCGCATGTGGATTAGCAACTTGCTTTGGCGCCGCAGCAGCGAGGTATAGCCCATGAAGGGTGAGGGTGCTGCAGCGCCAAAGCTCGCGCACCTGATTATTAGGAGGGTAGATGGCTTGGAATTGTAGATGAGTAGATGCGTCGTTCGAAGAGGGTGGAGGCTGCTGCAGCGCCACAGCTCGCGTGGTGCGCGCGGCGAAGAAAATCTCTGTCTGAGCATTCGAGAACGAAAATTCCACGAAAACACGTGGTCGAAACCCCTCAGCTCAAAGAGGCCAGAATAAAATATGAGTTTTTCCCAAAAAGAGTACCGATTTGCTGCTCTGTCCCAAAAGAAGTACCCGTCCCACCTGTGAATCACAGGCCTATCACAGGCTGTGATACATGTACATGCAACAACGACCAAAGCCTGCATATAACTGTCTGTCCTACACGTATTGTAGTTCATCCGTGCCGGGAAGGGAGCTCAGATCGAAGGTCGCGCGAGAAGCAGAGACACAGTGTTGGTAGGGATGTATCTGCTGTAGTGTGGGGTCTCATGCTGTTACGCCTTATGCCCTACTTGGGGCGTGCTGGATCAGCAGCATGTCTCCATGCCCAAGCTGGCGCGCTTGCCGATCGCGTCGGCAAACCATCAACCCTGTTATTCATGCACTGCATACCGGCGTTCATGAGCCGCCGTTGAAAACCATTCGGCCCCGGTCCCACGCCGCGTCTAGGCCGAGTTCTTGACACGGCCCTCGAGCTCCAGACCGCTGCCCAGCAGCTCCTTCACGCGAATGCGTTTGCGGCGAAACAACGCTGGTACAACCCGACTCCTCCTTATATGCATGTAGTAGATGTACTCTCAAATGGCACTCGCAGGTACTCCTTTTGGGACAGGTATTGCCAAAAAGAGTACCGATTTGCTGTTTTGTCCCAAAAGAATTACCTGTCCCAAAAGGAGTCTCAACTCAAAACAATATTGGGATTTCCAATATAAATCTTTATTATTGAGAAGTACCGATACCAATACCGATACAATAAATTATTGACCCAATTATTGACAATAATTAGAGATCGGGATCGTATATTATATTATATTATATTATATTATATTATATACAAAGACAGCGACTACTATGCAGCATTTTGTTGGTTAGGTTGGATGTCCTCGTCCAACTTGGCAGCCTGCGGCTGATCGATCTACCACAAGGTGCTATCCTTGGGAGAATTGAATCTCGATCATACTGAAACTAATATAGTATTGTCTAACCATAGGGGGGTTGTCACCTACCGTGGTGAGTTTTCTCCTGGACAACAAGCTCGTGATCAAGCGTTCTAGTGACTGGCCTTTTTGACGCTACACGCAATAATATCGTCACTGCGCAAGCCCTCAACAGAGTAGATGCAATGTGCGGATCGCTTGGAGTTTGTATAGGTCGGCGGTACCAATACACTAGAAACTAATGCCCCGGTGAAGATCTGGATATGCCCATGCCACCTAAATTGCTACAGTAGAGCATCAGTACTGTACGAAATTTAAAAGTTACCGAGATCCAATCCTCCCAAGGATAGCGCCTTGTGGCAGATCAGCCGCAGGTAGCCAAGTTGGACGAGGACATCCAACCTAGCCAACAAAATGCTGCATCCACGCCACTTGGAGTTTGTATGGGTCGGCGGTACCAATACAATAAAAATTGCGTCAATATTTGTTATTGTTTCGCTTCAAATTGAAATCTTTATTATTCGTCGACTATTCCCAACAATATCCGATTCTAACTTCAGTCCATTAACCACCATAATTTTTCCATACACACCGCCGCTAATACTTTCAACTCGGCCACGCACTACCAGCCCAATTCTCTAGTTCGCTCCAGGCCAAGTAGGTATCGATTCAATACAAATTTCAAATGATAGGGTCTTATAAATGCTCCTTTTTGTATAAGGTATTGGATTTTTGGAAAGGATAACAGGCACAAGTATATGATATAGCAGGTGAAATTGGAGGCTTAAATGGAATCATACGTTAAGCTGGATGAGTTTTACGTTTCATACATGCACTATTCCGAAAATGTACGTTGCAGTGACAGCATACATGTGCAGTAAAACGATATTATACGTTAAATCTCAAACTATGCAAAAGCGATCGCTTCGTCACGACACGCTGTATTTGCAAAATCGAGGACTCAGCTGAGTCAGTTGGCGCCGGAGTTGCAGCGACACGTACAACTTCTTTTCCGGCCACTGGGTCTCCTCCCTAGTAGCCACAAAAGTTCATAGTGTAGATGAAAAATGATAAACATGATGATTATACGTTGCATATTGGCTTGCTCGGCGTCGTGGCAGCTTAATATAGAGCCCCGCAGGGTCGGGGGGCTGCCACGACGGCCGAGTCCGCCGATTGTATAAGTCTGGCGCGAGATGAGTAGATAAGTTGGAAGACTTGATGAGTTTTTGCGCTTTGCCTTCAGTCTTCGAATTGACACGAGTCGATTGATAGCTACCGACTGGCACATCGGTTTCAATCACATACTAGATCGTACATATCCTCCTGAAGTCGATTGTCACTGGTATCACCTATTCAGTAATTAGCCCACTATATTCATATACCCTCCTTAATCACATTGGCTCATATATATTGTTTCAGCGCATAAATGGGTTCCAACTTCCGAACTAACCACGGACGTACATGATGCAGATGGTGCGGCTGCGAAGCAGGCGCACCAGATGCCCCTGTTGGTCGAAGATCAATGCGGTTGTTTGTCAAACCGCTAAACTCTGCAGTAACCAAAAACAAATGTCGTGTAAAATCATACAGTATTAAAGTTTAGCCTCACAGCATACATACTTTCGCAATCTCACAATCGTACCTATGAATTAGGAGCACTACCAGCCCAATATCCTGGTCGGGTTGGGGTAACGCCCTCCCGGGAAGCTTGGGGGAGCATGATGCTCGCCCAGCGCTTCCGGCGGACGCTTAACCGCGTCTGCCAGCTTTTCACGGATCTCTCTATCTCTCCTTCTAACCCCCCCTGTGTAAGCAATCCCTCTTCCGCGGTCTCCCCGCGCGCGCACCGCCAACTCCGATTAGGTACGTTCAATGTCAACTCGATTGGTTCACAGCGCAAGCAGCACGAGACGCTTCCCAGTGACCTGGAACGCTACAAGCTCGACATCCTCGGGCTTCAGGAGACACGCATCAACTACCAGAGCGAACAGAAGGTCGGTAAGTACCACCTCCTGACGCTGCCGTCGAGCAACATCCACCACTGCATCGGTTTCGCTATAGCCCCGCATCTACGCAAGTTCCTACACAAGTACTGGGCCCAGTCTAATCGTGTCGGCGTCCTCCAGCTGCGACTTCCAAAGGCGCAGCGCATCAACGTCATCACGGCCTACTCTCCCCACAGTGGGTGGGATCTGGAGTACGTGGACAGCTTCTACGAAGACTTGGACGCTGCACTGGGCCAGCTCCCACGCCGAGATACCACGTTCGTCCTGGGTGATTTTAACGCAAAACTAGGCCGTCGTCGTGAAGGCGAAGCCTTCATGGGTAACTGGGGACGTGGCAGACGTAACCGGAATGGTCATGTCCTCGCCTCATTCTGCGCTACTAACAATCTCTTTGTCACTAACACCGCTTTCCAGAAAAAAGCGCGGAACATCACAACTTGGACATTGCGCCAGACAGACCACAGCATTTTCAATCAGATAGATTACATCCTGTGCAGTCAACAGCACCGGTCGCTCTGCCGGAACGCGCAGTCATGGGGGGCACCAAGACACCGTCCGACCACAAGCTTGTTACGCTGGACACCGAGATTGGCTCCATCGCAAGGCTTCGTCGCGCGCAAACCGCAGCACGATCAACCGATCAGACAACTCGTCTGGCAACTCACCGCCTGGTACACGACCGCTCTCAACGTGACAACTACAGCCGACTCCTCTCTCAGTACCAACAAGAATCGTCGGCGCCCGCAAGTGCAACCACTAACGAGCGGTGGGTAGCCACACTCCGTGCGGCCCTCGCGGCAGCGGAGGATTCAATAGGCTATATACCGTACGTGCCTCATGCTCGCATCGCGGACCCGGAGCTGGCTCAACTGACAGCCGAACAGCAACGAATCCGCCATCTCATCTCGAATGACCATACCAAAGATGTCAAGCACCTTCGCAACCAACGGAACCAGCTCCTACATCGCGTTAGGGCCCGCAGCACACAACTTGCCAACGCCATCATCGACGCCCAAGTGACCCAGATCGAGCAATCCAGTGACTCCACCAAGATGTTCGAGGCAACCCGAACGCTCTTCCGGAAACGCACTACACTAACCTCGTTATGTGACCCTACAGGTAAATTCATCCTCGACAAAGCGCGCGCAGGGCGCATGATTAATAAGCACTTCCAAGCCCAATTCGTGGACCCGACCCGGTCGCCAGTCCAGCCGAACCCGAGCCCGAGGCCTCTACGCACCCCAATCACCGCTACCGAGCTCTGCATCGCCTTCAACCGCCTCCGTAATGGTCGAGCGGCCGGCCCTGATGCAATCCCAGCGGAACTTCTGAAGTATGGCGCGGCCACCCTGGCCACACCACTCGCCGACATCCTGAACCACGGACTTCAAACAGGAGACGACATCCACCTCGGTGAAGGAATACTCCTCGGCCTCCCGAAGCCGAACAAGCCGGCTGGCCAGTGTACCAGCCTGCGACCCATCGTGCTGCTAAACAGCATTCGGAAAGCGATCTCGCTCGTTGTGCTCCGGCGCATCACTCCGAAGGTCGCCCAATTCCTGTCACCCCACCAAAGCGGGTTTCGGCCCCGTCGCAGTACTGCAGATGCAGTATGGGCCCACCGGTGGATAGCAGCGCGCGCTCAACGCTACCAAGAACGATTCTACATCCTCGGTATCGACCTATCGCGCGCTTTTGACACTGTTCATCGCGACAAACTCCTATCCGTGCTGGAAGACATCCTCGACGACGATGACATCCGCCTCATTCGCCTACTACTTCAACGAACTACGCTTTCGCTACGGACCGGCCGCCACACGCTCGACCCCTTTGAGAGCAACACAGGTACACCACAAGGCGACTCACTTTCACCCGTTCTTTTTGTTGTCTATCTAGAAGCCGCACTCCGCGATGTGGCTGCGCAGCTCGACGTACCCCATCAACTTCTCAAGGACATGATCGTGTATGCAGACGACGCTGATTTCATCTGCCCTGACCCCGCCATTGCTGACAAGATCCACGCTGAAGCGCCTGCAATCCTGGCTCGATGGTCCCTCGTCATGAACACGTCGAAGACCGAACACACGACCGTGCACCGACCTCTCCACGCCTCCACGAACCGCACCGACCGCGCCAAAGAAGAAACGTGGCGCAATACGCGCAAATTAGGCTCTCTCTTAGGCGACGCGGAGGACGTCTCGCGCAGGAAGAGCCTCGCCACAGCAGCTCTCCACCGCATGTGGAAGGTTTGGACTCGGACATCGCTGACCTCGGAAGCCACGCGTTTGCGGCTTTACCAATGCTACGTGCTTCCTATCACGTTGTATAACTGCGGTACGTGGGCGCTGACGCGGACTGAACTCCGCGGACTTGAAGCTTTCCACCGCCGCCAACTTCGCAAGGTCATCGGTGCGACATACCCCGACGTCATCTCCAACGACGAACTCTACGAGCGCACTGGAGCTGAGCCGCTCCGATACCGCCTCCTCGAGCGGCGCTGGACACTACTCGGCCAGATCCTTCGGCTCTCTACGACGACCCCAGACTTACCTGCCTACCGCTACATGGAAGCATACTTTGCGCCAAGCCAGAACCCCAAGTTTCGAGGCCGCCAACGCACCACGCTTCCCGTGGTCCTCGATGCCGACCTCCGAACCCTCCCAGACAACTATCGCCTCCGACGAGCTGCTGACCTTTACCTACTACGCTGCCACGCACAAGACCCGAAAGAGTGGAGACGACTAATCCAGTCTCTCCTCGCCTACACATCCTCAGAAGAGAGAGATCCGACGTATGCGAACGCTACACTAGCCAGGAGGCTCAATCAGATGACTCTTAACTAGCGTAATGAACGCGAGAACACGTTTACTACTACCAGCCCAATCCTCTAGTATGTGCTCATTAGGATTTATATATGCTACAGCGTCGAGTTCGCAGCCCACGTTGATTTGGGACGCCGTTTATATATACAAGCTGCCCTCAGACGATGCCTAAACAAGGGCCTAATTAAGAGCCACTCAATCTAAAATTTTGCAAGATGAGAGCCAAGTTTGCTCGTTTAGGGTCCTACAAAAGTATTAGTTGAAGATTACTATAGTACTGAGCTGATGATATCACAGTATCACTCATTTTGAATACCGCACTATACGGTAGTAGTAGCACTACTACCCCAAAAAAATCGTGTAGTAGTATTACCGAGGTGTACTATTTCAGCAAGTACTACTAACCCCTGGATGGGGCAGATTGGGTCGCCAGCGATGCGATGGATCGATCGTGCGGAGAGCGCTGGGCACCTTGATGTGGCGAAACAGCTCCACGAGCGTCGGCTCGATCTCGGGGGCTGCACCACCGCAGCGTTGGATGGTCCAGCATCAAAAGGCCAAAAGCAAGTGGTGAAGTGGCTGCATGTAAATCGTCGCGAGGGACCCACATATCGTGCAATGGATGGAGCAGCGGCAGGTGGGCACTTGGAGGTGTTGCTGTTCTTGTACTCAAATCGTTCGGATGGTTGCACGTCGGACGCGGCAGTGAACGCAGCCATGAACAATCACGTCGAGGTCGTACAGTGGCTGCTCCAGCGCTACACACAGTAAAGTAGCCACGAACGTGTACGCAAGTTCGCCGCCAAGTATATTTTTTTCCCTGGTCGATCAGTGCCGGGGTCCTCCTCGTCGGCGTGTTTTACCTTCAAGATGACAAAACTCATGATTCATGCCAACATGTTTTCATTCTTTGAGGTGCTGCACCACTGAAGTCAGTCGAAAGGTGGTCTCCTAAGTAAACGCTTACGCGGATGTCTTCTCCGCAAGGCTTGCGGAGAAGACATCCTTGGCAAAGACCGGGTAGTCCGTGTACCCCTTTACGTATGAAGCACCCAGCGGCACATACACTGTCTGCCAATCGACCGGGGTGAGCTCGGCACCATGCGTTCCACAAGATCCAGATGAAGGCGCGCGCGCGAAGGGTCGCTCCGTCCTCGACGATCTTGCGGGCCTCAGCACCTTCGTAGCCAGATGCGCTGATCATGACACCCTCGTACAGTTCGTGGTAGATGGATGTGACGCCACCCGCTGGTGCGTCGGGTGCAGGATGCTGCATGCCGCGCGGCTCGACCATGTGGAGTAGGCCAGATCGTAATCGTTTAGCCTCTTGGCCACATAGTCGTAGATCTTCCGAGGGTTCGAGTTGGTGCAGCTGAAAGCCGTGCCGAACGGGGACAAGCGAATGCCCACCTTGCTCGAGTCCACGGAGGACAGAATAGCCTCAATGGCCTACCGCCGTATTTATCCGTGCGCAGGTTTGTTCCATTTAACAGGAACGGCTCCAACAGGTATCCGTTGGCGGCGTGAAGTTCCACGCCGTCAAAGCCCGCCTCCAGTGCGTTTTCAGCCACGCGCTTGTAGTCCTCGTCAATGCCCGGGATTTCATCGATCGCGCGGGTCCGGGTGCTGTAAACGGCCCTGGACGCAGCGTTGTGTCAATTTTAATTGCAATAAAATCGTTGAGAAAATTGGTATGAACAATTACAATTAAAAAGTGTCATCAATGATAATATTGCAATCAAATCGTCACACTAACATAGTCGTAGATCTTCCGAGGGTTTGAGTCGGTGCAGCCGAAAGCCGTGCCGAACAGGGACAAGCAAATGCCCACCTTGCTGGAGTCCACGGAGGACAGAATAGCCTCAATGGCCTACCGCCGTATTTATCCGTGCGCAGGTTTGTTCCATTTAACAGGAACGGCTCCAACAGGTATCCGTTGGCGGCGTGAAGTTCCACGCCGTCAAAGCCCGCCTCCAGTGCGTTTTCAGCCACGCGCTTGTAGTCCTCGTCAATGCCCGGGATTTCATCGATCGCGCGGGTCCGGGTGCTGTAAACGGCCCTGGACGCAGCGTTGTGTCAATTTTAATTGCAATAAAATCGTTGAGAAAATTGGTATGAACAATTACAATTAAAAAGTGTCATCAATGATAATATTGCAATCAAATCGTCACACTAACATAGTCGTAGATCTTCCGAGGGTTTGAGTCGGTGCAGCCGAAAGCCGTGCCGAACAGGGACAAGCGAATGCCCACCTTGCTCGAGTCCACGGAGGACAGAATAGCCTCAATGGCCTACCGCCGTATTTATCCGTGCGCAGGTTTGTTCCATTTAACAGGAACGGCTCCAACAGGTATCCGTTGGCGGCGTGAAGTTCCACGCCGTCAAAGCCCGCCTCCAGTGCGTTTTCAGCCACGCGCTTGTAGTCCTCGTTAATGCCCGGGATTTCATCGATCGCGCGGGTCCGGGTGCTGTAAACGGCCCTGGACGCAGCGTTGTGTCAATTTTAATTGCAATAAAATCGTTGAGAAAATTGGTATGAACAATTACAATTAAAAAGTGTCATCAATGATAATATTGCAATCAAATCGTCACACTAACATAGTCGTAGATCTTCCGAGGGTTTGAGTCGGTGCAGCCGAAAGCCGTGCCGAACAGGGACAAGCGAATGCCCACCTTGCTCGAGTCCACGGAGGACAGAATAGCCTCAATGGCCTACCGCCGTATTTATCCGTGCGCAGGTTTGTTCCATTTAACAGGAACGGCTCCAACAGGTATCCGTTGGCGGCGTGAAGTTCCACGCCGTCAAAGCCCACCTCCAGTGCGTTTTCAGCCACGCGCTTGTAGTCCTCGTCAATGCCCGGGATTTCATCGATCGCGCGGGTCCGGGTGCTGTAAACGGCCCTGGACGCAGCGTTGTGTCAATTTTAATTGCAATAAAATCGTTGAGAAAATTGGTATGAACAATTACAATTAAAAAGTGTCATCAATGATAATATTGCAATCAAATCGTCCCACTAACTGTTTGTCTCAATACAAACTATACGAATTATATGATAATAGCAAATAGTCTATATTATAGACTATTTGCAATTAAAATGTCAGCATTGAACAATTAGAATTGTGGCGAGATCCCAATCAATTTTTCAATGTAAATTGGCACAACGCTGCCTTGGACGGTGGTGGCGAGACTCAGCACTCCCTCCATATTCGTTGCACTCGCTGAGACGGGCTGCGCTCGCCCAGGCACGTTGCGAGGGTGGCTGATCTGTCCAGTGTATCACAACTGATTGAAGATCTTGCCACCTTCGCCGTGCACCGCGGCCGACACGGACTTCCACCTTCTACTTGTTCCGGAGTGAACAAACCTGGGGCGCCGTAGTAAACCATGAGCATAGGCACTGACGTTGGTGGCCTCAGCAATCATAAGACCGCCGTCGGTGGCCCGCTGCTTGTAGAATTTAGCCACGGCGGGTCCTGGGACTCCGTCGTCGCCCATTCGTTGACGAGTCATGGGAGCCATTACCACACGATGCTTCAGTTGGCCCGGGGATTTCTTGCCGCCGAGTTTCACTGCAGAGAAGCGCTTAGATGCCATAGTGGAGGAGGACGGTGTTGAGGACTTCGTTGCTCAGCGAGAGTGTTTGACCAGTTGATTTCACTAGACAGGAACCGGGCAGCATCATCGCAACTCGAGACAAAAGTAGCTCTGGCAATCAGTTCTGATTGGGGAATGTTTGTGACTTACTTTGTTGGCCAGCGGGGTTGCAAACATAAACACCTCGATTGAATTTTGGGTGTTGTCAACAATGTTGAGAAGAGTAAACAGCAAATTTATAGCCAAGACACAATGTGGCTGTTACCTCTCGCAGCGGCATCTACAATCGTGTAGCTACTGCAGCCTTCAGTGCGTTGTGAATGTAGGAATAGTAGAACCCAATGAGTCGCGCCATGAGTAGCAGCACCACCAAACCAGCCTGGTACACGTGCAGTCCGTACAAGAGATAACATATGAGCAGCAGAGCCTCGATGGCCGTGCAGCGTTTGCCCACGAACGCCATGTACGTGAAGTCGTCGCAGTTCTTGAAGAGTTTTGTGAACGGACTGCCAAGGCAGTGCTGCTCGAACGTTGTGAGCGCCTGCACAGGTTTGACCACCTCGTCGAGCGTTATGGCGGGGCCTTGAGATGGCCGTCTGCTGGCATCTCGAACAGCGTACGTGGAGGAAGTGCGACGGGAGACGGAGGACGCGAAGCTCCGGACGTTCCAGTGTTGACTGCGCTTCTGAAGGATGAAAGAAGCCGCGAAAGCGATCGGATCCAGCGTCGTCGAGATGGACATAACCACGACGTCCAAGTTGACGTTCATGAGGATGCACGAGTCGTTGAGTTTGCGGTACTTGGCCCCGGGTGCCATTGTCTTGCGCAGCAGTTCGTCATTCCAGTCGACGACGAATGAGAGCGACGTCTCCCTCACGATCATGAGCAGAGCGGTGGCACACGGCGTGATGAGAAATTGCTTAGTCTCCCGCGTGAGACGGAAGTGACGATCCAGTTGCTGCTCCCCGAAGCGAGCTTTCAGCAGGTTGATGTACACGCCCGCGGGGGTCGCCGCCGCCAACAAAGCGCTCGTGCCCAACGACAAGCTGAAGCTCCGCGGACCGGCCCGCATATCCACGACGCGCTCGACAGCCAGCTGATGACCCCCTTCCAGCCGTTCGTAGTCGCCGTCCAGGCGCTGCAGGTGGAAAACCACGGCGGGGCCACGGCGTGGCTCGCCCTGAACGGCCAGCTGGTCACTCCGACCGGCTTAGCTGAATAACACGGACACAACGGAGGGCGTGGCCGAGCGGCGGAAGGCGCTGGTGCTCGACGATCTCCGCAATATCAGCAACATCAACTCGCTGACGGCGACCACACTCGTCGGGCGCGTGGGGACCGCCAGCCAGCCGGCGATCGCGTCTGTAAACATGCTCGACATCGCTAGCCACGACGGATTGGCCGCGGGGCTCAAGCTGGGCGGCGCGCTGATGCGAGCTACGGATGCATACCTCAACGCCACGGCGGTCGTGCCCGAGACGGCCACCGCGATGTGCGCCGTGGTGCTGGACGCGTTCGGCAGCGTCAAAGGCGTTAACCCGCTCCAGGCCGAGCGCATCCAGGCGACGCGGCTCGATCTGGCGGGCGTGATATCCAACCGCAACGTGGTCTCGGTGATCATCAAGTCGTACTCCTCCGCAAACCTGGTGGGGCGCACGGTCGACATCCAGCTAATCGACACGCTGCGGTTTTCCAACTTCTTCCCTGCGGGGCTGACAGACGGATACTCCAACGAGATCATCGGGTGCATCCGCCCGAACTACTCGGAGACCTACACGTTCTTCATCACCTGCAACGACCGCGTGCGCATGTGGGTGAACTCGCAGCTCGCGATCCACTTGTAGGCCGAGACGTCCAGCGGTCGGGTGCGCAAAGCAGTGGGTGCCCATCTACATCCGGTACCAGTGCGACGAGGGCAGCTCGCCGTACTTCTCCTTCGAGTACTCGTTCGTGAGCTCGCCGCGCGGCGGGATCGACGCCTCGCAGCTCGCGTGGGACAACAACCCTGCTGCCGCGCTCAGTGCAGATCTCCATGGATGCCGGCGCACGACGATCGCCGCCAGCGGCAACGATATCGCGCTGGGCGTCGCGGACAACTTCAACGGGTGGCGTTGAACGCGGCGCAGTGGGCTTCTGTCTACATCCAGATCCAGAGCATCACGGGCAGCTCGTCGCTGCAGATGTGCTGGTCCTCGCTCTCGCTCGCGAAGGGGTTTATCGACAGCCCCCGCATGGCTTGAACCAACTCCAGCGTCACGGTGTTCAGCACCGCGAGCGGACTCACCACCTTGCGCGCAGGCTTCGTGGCGGTGGACGCCAACGGCGTCATGTCGCTGACCGCGCGGCACGGCGGCGCCGACCTTCAACGTGTCCTCGCACAACGGGGCGACGGACGGGCTGCGCCTGGCGGGACTGCTGGTCACGTCCAGACTGGCGGCGGTCGCGCCGGGATCCTGTCAGGCGTCCAATGCGCTGGTCGTGAACGCACAAAAGAGCATCGGCGGCATCGCGACCATCAATAGCACGGACATCAACGGCACGCTGCGCACCGCCAGCCAGCTGTACGTGACGCAGCTCGGGGCGCTTGCGGCGACGCTGAACTGCTCGGCGGACGTCGTAGTCGGCGGAGCCTCTTCGACGCGGCTGCGGCTGGCATCGGACGCCAGCTTGTGCGCACTGCAGGCGGACGCAGCGGCGGACGTCGTGATCTCCGACTTCGGCGCCGCGAGCGCGGCTGCATCCGCGCGGCGTCTCCGGGTTTGTTGGTCTCCAGGCCTAGCCCTGTACCGTGAACGGCGCCGTGTTTACGAAGTGGATGTCACTCCATATTTATGTTGAATAGCAGGTATATAAGCAAAATCAATATGAGTATACCAGTTTATATTGACATTCAGAGCAGTAACCTGGATCTAACATAACAAAACGGAATTTTAGGGTTTACTGGTATCAATTATGAAAGATGTTGGGAACCCCAAATTAGCAGATCAAAAAGCCGAAAATACGATATTTTCGGTTCCGTGGGCCTTAGACGAACGTATTCGGACCCTAGACGAACGTCTAAATTGGGCTGATAGGACCCTAGAAAGCCCTAGGATGAACGTTCATCCGGGGCGTAATATATATAGTTTTTTAGACAGCGGTAAGCCCGTATTTTAGCGGTTTCTGCATCCTTAAAACATCGTTTTCACCGGTTACAGACTATACAGTTTCCGTTGTTCAATCAAACACTATATTATAAACCTCGCGTCCATGCCTTGCTCGGCTGCGTCCTGGCCCTGCGGCGAGTGGCCAGCCATCTTTCACTCAACCGACCCGCTCGCGTTGTTCAATCAAACACTATATTATAAACCTTCTTCGAATAATATTTTCAGAAATCGCCATCTGAATAAACTTTATACACTTTTTATTATTTGAAATATCGACTCTAAATACTCAAACACATCTACAGCGGTTAATGTGTTTTGAAAATACCCTTATTAGCGGTAACGAACTCTACGGGTTACATGCTTAGACTTTCATTTTTATACTATATTGCCAAGCGCCGCTGATACGCAGCGGTGCTTTTACTATCATTTGTAGCCGCTCCATCGATCTCCTCTGATCACTGACAATGGGTCTTGATCTGAGATTTGTCTCCGCATGGGCATCTCCATTGAGTCTCCTACGTCGATCTGCAAATGTTGATCCAGTCGAACGATCCTCGCCTTGTCATTATTCAGCTGGTGTCTTCCACTGAGCTAGATCCGCACCTCTTCCGGGGGACACAGCGATCAATCCGCCAAATCCAGGCGGATCCTCGCCGGTACCATGTAGTCCATCTCCACGATAGCCTCGTGGCCGGATAGATCACCTACCCAGATATCGAACAGGTATACCAGATATCCTGCCAGCGTGATCTTGACCTGTGTCCTTCCGGCCGTCGAGTACACCGTCTCCCCGATGACTACGCAGTCTAGACTCTGACTTCTATCCACATAGCACCCCATCCGCTGAGAGATCGTGTTATCCACTAGAGACACTTCGGCACCGGTGTCAAGGAGCAGGATCACTTTCTCATTGTTAATATTTCCGGTGATCTTAGCCTGTCAGAACCACTTCCCTGGCGCATGATGCTTCCAATATTCTCTCGACTCGCCGGGCAAGAGATCCGAATGACTCGGATCTCCAGTTCGCTTACATTCAGCCACGAGACTAGGCTGATGATTCAGGGGAATGTTTTCCCCTTCAGTAGGCGAGAACCAGAGATCATGATCCTGTTGTTTCCAGTAGCCACGCGAAGTACCAGGGTTGAGATTGATTACTTCGGCGGCGTCAAATCTGTCGAAATCGTCGGCTGGGCAAAGTCTGGATATGGCGGTAGTGCGTTTCCCATGTAGATCGAATGTAATATCACATAGATCTGGCCTTCTGCTAGCTTGATCTATTGATGGCTTGTTCACGTATGCATAAATGCAATACCTAGAGCGCTCGGCTCGTACCGGATTCCATCCCAACGAGCGTCCTAGTTTAACATCTTCTCCGCCATCTCTGGCAGCATCCCCGCATGTATAACCGGATCAAACCACTGGCAGATCTGGTTGTAGAATTTCTCCATCGGGCACTTCCCCATATCGTGCAGCTTTCCACATCCTCGGCACACGAACAAACAGTGATTGTAACGGGCTGGTTATGGTTACGTAAGTAGGTAGACAGAGTTACATAAGTAGGTAGGAGCCTCATGGCTACATACACAAAAGTAGGTACAGGCACACGGCTAGCGTGTGCACTGTTGTCATTACCTGATTGGATGGAAGTGGGGAGCCAGACCCATTTCAGCCAATCCGGCATCGACTTAGATTTGAGTGTTTCACAAAAAAAGAACGGGAGCCCCGCTCCCGTTCCATAAATAAACAGAGTTAAATTTGCCCCAAACCTGACACTTGGTTCTACTATTGCGAGCTTCCTCTTGTATCTATAGTGTACGCTAGTGACGGTACTTCTTACCCCGTTAAACCTGGTAGCACTTCGTAGTCCTTCCAATGACCAAGTTCGAGATGAGTGATGGCACGCCGTCAGTGACTCCAGCGATGACCCTGGAGCACACGGCGTTTCCCCACCTCACCACTGCTGAATGGCAACCGCTACACCGCCTCGCGGCGGTGTCCGGAGAGTTCGTCGTTACGTCGCTGCTGAGCTCAGCGACCCCCGACCAACAGCGCCAAGCCATCCAAGAATTCGTGGGGCGCGAGCTCGCCGAAGCGAAGCGGTGGAGACGTCGTCCTACTCCGGCGCCGGACAAGACCGTCTCCTACTGAACCGCTGGTTCCGCGAGATCAACATCGCGATCGCTTCGAGGTTGATCGAAGCGCCGACGGCGAGAGTCAACTTCCTGTTGTCTCGCATCTCCGGAAAGGCCAAGGAATGGGCCCTTGGCAAGCTCGTCGTCGACCGAGATGTTTTTCCGACTCTGGAGAGTCGTACTTCGTCCTTCGGCAGGGCAAGATGTCCATGCGCGACTACGTGCAGAAGACCCGACACCTGGTTTCGTGCATCGTCACGAACCCGATCGACGTTGCCTCCCAAGTGCACGTCTTCGTCTTCGGAATGCGTGAGGGCATGACACGGTACTGCCTCACGCGAGCGGAGCCATCGATACTCGAAGCTGCGTTCGCGCTCGCGCTGCGCGAGGACTAAACAGTCGCGTCCTCCTACGCGCGAGCGCTGACGCCGGACATTCGGGCCTCTCCATCGACCTGACCGATGGCTTCTACCAGATCCTGATGCGAGAGAGCGACATCCCTCTCACGGCAGTCAGTACTCCCAGCGGCATGCTCTGGGAGTGGCTTGTCATGCTCCAAGGTCTGAAGAATGCACCTGCGACGTTCAATCGCATGGTGTCCCATGTGCTTCGCCCGCTCCGTGACTTTGCACCGAGCTACTTTGACGACATCTTCGTCCACAGTCGCGCTGAAGGAGATCTCAGCGCGGTCGAAGTCCATGTGCGGCACTTGAGGCAAGTCTTTCAAGTGATGAGAGAGAACAAGCTCTACGCCAACCTCAAGAAGTGCGTCTTTTGCGCGCCGGAGTTTCCGGTGCTTGGCTGTTACGTGAGCAAGAATGGAGTACGCGCTGACCCAGAGAATATTTCGTCTATTTGCTCATCGCCTACGCCTACAAGCCCCACTGAGCTTCGTCAGTGGCTGGGTCTGGCGAACTACTTGCACAAGCAAAGCGACCCTTCGAAGTAACTGTTGACCCGAGGACAGGACCGTCGACTCGACTCGACTCGACGCATCAGCAGGATCCGCTTGGACATATTCATCGTCAGTGACTGACGGCGGTGCGGTGCAGGGCGGACGAGTGCACAATTCCATCCTAGTGCACGTGGGTTCAATCCCACGCGGGGCACACGCTTCGTTTACTATGCGTGAGCGTCCAGAGCTTTTCCACGCGCGGTTCGACATCACCAAGCATCAGGCACTCGGCCACCGAGATACAGATCCATTGCAGGACACATCGTAGACACTCCACATGAAGACGCACTCAGGCGGCTGAGTGCACGCTGGATCGAAGATCGTCGGTGGCGGAGGTCTCAGGCGCCGCGAACATCAGCATTAGCGCGTCGAGTGACACTTGTAGCGGCACAAGCGAGGGCGGGTGTCGTAGCTTGAGGTCGAGCTCAGCTTGGGATCGGAAGAGACGCTTAGTACCGAAGCTTGTTTCCACAGTCAAAGTCGTCATCGAGGGACTCGAAGTCGATCCAGCTCAGTGGCCAAGCACTGAGTCGTCAAGTCGCAGGTCACCGGATCGAGTCCGGGGGTCGTCATCAGTTGTTGGTCCTAATCGTCACGGCGAACCTCGCCGCGTCCTTGCGTCGAGGGTTCCCGTTCACTGTTGCTGTCGTTCGCGATCTTGTCCTCATACTCGCGAACAACGTCCGGGACGTCCCGGAGGAGAGTCGAGCGTGGCTCCCACGTATCATCGTCTGGTGGAAGCCAAGCCAGCGTAGACGGTAACGCCGCGCGGCAGGAATCCCGCGCGTGGACTGATCACTCGTACGGTTACGGGTACGAGGCGTAGCACGAGGTGAGTCCTCGTGCGCTACGATGTAATCCACTATACATCGTGTATCGCCAGCCGAGGCAACAATCGGCGGGGGAGGTTCGCGTCGGTTGCTCGTACGCTTGGCTTGCCCAAGACGACTTGGAGATCGATTCGAATCGTGCAGTGGGCGCTCAGACGAGGGCTGAGGCTGCGACGACTCAGGTTGCGCAGGCTCGGGCGGAGCTGGTGGCGACGCGGACTGCGCGTCGTGAGGCACGTTCGCTCTGCGCTCCGGTGCCGAAGAGGACGTCGTCGACGGGATAGTTGCAGGATGGTACTTCTTGAGTCGCCCGACGTAAAACGTCGGGTGAAGCCGTAAAGACGTAGGAATATCCAACGTGTAGGCTTCTCCATTAACCTTCATGACTCTGAAGGCTCCAATGAATCGAGGCGCGAGTTTGCTCGCGCCAAGATTAGTCACTGCTGATGACCGAATGCCGTCAGTTGACAGGAGTACTTGATCTCCTGTCGCAAAGGTAGCCATGTTCTTGCGCCCACGCTTGTCAGCATTTACCCGGATGTGCTGCCGTTGACATCGACAGCTTCGTACCCAGAAGCTGGAAGAGGCTGCACCAGAACGCGGACGTGAACCGCGGGTCGAGGTCAGAGACAATCGACTCTGGCGGGCCATGGTGACGGAAGACGCAGTCGATGAAGTGCGCCGCGGTCTCAGCCGCGGTGACCGTGTCACTCACGGGGATGAGATGCACCATCTTCGTGAATCGATCCACGAAGACCAAGACGCCGGTTCGGCCTTCGGCGTCGGGTGGAAGCCCGAAGATGAAGTCCATGGAGACTGAGCGCCATGCCTCAGTCGCGATCGGCAATGGTCGCAGGGGAGCCTGCGACGACTTCGATGGCTTCACCCGCTGGCAGGTCTCGCAAGTGCGGACCCACTTGCGCACCCACTTGCACATGTGGGGCCAGAAGAAGTCGCGTGAAACAGCCGCGAATGTCTTCTCGCGGCCCAGATGCGCGCCCATGGGGCTGTCATGGAACTTGTGGATGATCCGAGCCCGCAAGTCGTCGTCGTTGGGCACGACGACTCGAGGAGCATCGAACTTGTCGATGTTGTAGCACAACAGATCACCGTCGATGTGATGGCGGTCAATCTGGTTGCGCGTATTGCGCGACAAAGTTACTTCGGAGGGTCGCTTTGAAGAGTCGCGTTGCTATGATCGCCATCCCGGGTCTCCACACTCACCGAGGCGCTACTTTCCGTGCTCGCGCTGGTCGCCGAGCGCCATGTCCGTCGCCCAAGCTGCACCGGTCGCCGACTACCGCGTTCGTCGTCCCGCGGTTGTCTTCAGTTGTTTTCCAGTGTTATTTGCGCTTACGTTGCGTATGCGCAACTTTGAGAGGAGGGTGATGTAATGGGCCCTCCATTTACATAAGTAGGTAGATCTCTTACAGATATTACATAAGTAGGTACAGCAGCACACGGCTAGCGTGTGCTGACATGTCATCATCTGATTGGTTGAAATTGGGAGAGCCAGACCCCATTCCAGCCAATCAGCTGCTGATCTGCATTTGAATGGTTCACATTAGACCACGGGACCCCGCCCTGCTCCAATAATAAAACAGAGTTGATTTTACTTAGGACTTAATACTTGGTCTCAGTATTACTGAGCACTGGACGCTTACTCACCGCTACGTGTAAGCTAGTGACGGGTACTCACTAGGCCCGTTACATCCTACGTCGATCTGCAAATGTTGATACAGTCGAACGATCCTCGCCTTGTCATTATACAGCTGGCGTCTTCCACTGAGCTGGATCCGCACCTCATCTGGGAGATACAGCGATCCATCCGCCAAATCCAGGCGGATCCCCGCCGGTACCCAAGATAGGCTCTTGGCCGGATAGATCACCTACCCAGATATCGAACAGGTATACCAGCTATCCAGCCAGCGCGATCTTGACATGTGTCCTGTCCGGCTGTCGTGTACACCGTCCAACGCAGTCTTGACTCTGACTTCTATCCACATAGCACCCCATCTGCTGAGCGAACGTGGTATCCACTATAGACACTTCGGCATCGGTGTCGAGGAGCAAGATCGCCTTCTCATTGTTAATCTTCCCGGTTATATTATCCTGTCGGAACCACTTCCCTGGCGCATGATGCTTCCAATATCCTCTCGACTCTCCGGGCAACAACTCTGGACTCGAATCTCCGGTTCGCTTACATTCAGCCATGAGACTAGGCTGATGATTCAGGGGAATGTTTTCCCCTTTCAATAGGCGAGAACCAGAGATCTGGATCTTGTTATTTCCAGTAGCCGCGCGAAGTACCTGGGTTGAGATTGATTACTTCGGCGGCGTCAAATCTGTCGAAATCGTCGGCTGGGCAAAGTCTGGATATGGCGGCAGTGCATTTCCCATGTAGATCGAATGTAATATCACATAGATCTGGCCTTCTGCTAGCTTGATCTATCGATGGCTTGTTCACGTATGCATAAATGCAATACCTAGAGCGCTCGGCTCGTACCGGATTCCATCCCAACGAGCGTCCTAGTTTAACATCTTCTCCGCCATCTCTAGCATTCTCGCATGTATAACCGGATCAAACCATTGGCGGATCTGGTTATAGAATTTCTCCATCGGGCACTTCCCCATATCGTACAGCTCGCCACATCCTCGGCACACGAACAAACAGTAATCCGCTGGGTGGCCTCTCTTTCCGCATTTCTTGCACGTCAGGCGCCTCCAACACATGTGCTTTTTGGAGCCGCAGTGCTAACGTGGCCCCCGGTCCGTGCCTTCCGCCTGATACCGTCGTCTTGGGTCTCCGGGTTGAGGATTCGAAGCGCGGTGATCCAGTTGTTCACGATCCGAGGTCTTCGGTTCCTCTTCTGGCGGAGAGTGTTCGTCATTAGCTGCAAGGTAGATCCGGCGATGCTCGTCTCGGTCTGAGTCCGATCCGTCCGAATTAGAGTCGGATTCCAAGCCCGACGCTTGGTTCTGTATCGCGCGTACTTGCTTAGTCGACGCAGCTGGCGCTTGCAATGGTGATGCTTTCTGCCGACACCGACTGGATCCAGCCGCCAATTTCTTCTGTCGACTCTTCGCCCTGTCTAGGGCCCGCAACATTTCCTCCAAATCATCCGCGTCCGACAGTCGTAGGAACGTCAGCCGGTCAGCCAGCTCTGGATCCCCCAACGTCTCAATGAAATGGTCCACGTGTTCCTTTCGTTCCTTGGTGCCGCCGTCTTTGACCTTCAGTCGTGCTCGCAAACCTGCCACGTTGAACCTGTGCAGGTACTCCAGTGCGAATTCGTCCGAACGCTTCCGCGCTTGGTAATACTGGCGGGCAACCGAGACTCCAAATTCGCAATATTAAATCTGGAAACTCCGAAGCAAATCTGTCCATTTGTTACGCGTGGATCTTGGCAGCTGCCGGTACCAGTTCTTAGCCGGCCCCGAAAGCAGAACCACGAGGGTCAAACACTTATCTTCATCGGAGGCTTGATCTCGCATGAATGCTGATCCATGCTCTTGCTCTGTCCTCATCCTGATCTTTTCCAGTGAATTATTTCAGGTCGGATACGGCAGAGGTCCGGACTCGTTGGATCAGCGCCGACTCAGAAGATCCGATCGCTGCGGTTGCCACTGCTGCTGGGGCGGCCGTAGGAAGGTCCAGGTCGTCCGGGTCGTATTCCCATTGCAACCTCTCCAAGTCTTCCGATCCGGCGGACTCCTTCTCGACGTCTCGGGTTCCCGGGTTGGGGAGTGCTCTGGTGACCAGATTTGGCATGGAGATCTGCTGTTCGCAGAGGAAACAGCTCATGGCTGCTCGGAAGTAAGATTCCAACCTGTCTGTTGAGGTCGCGGTACTGTCTGCCGCAATCGTGAGATTGGGTGAAGTGGCTGTCGGCTTACTCACCGCTCCTGGCGTCTTCTTAGCCTTGGATCGGCCTGGTGTCCGTCGCGGCACTTTGGATCTGGCCTGCAGCATAGCTGCATCAGCGGGGCCTAACGACATCCGATGCACGCGTCCGAGTCTGCTTCGGCTACCGACACGAAGGGTGAAGAGGTCATGCCCCCCGTGGAGCCGATCTGTGTAGGCGAGTCTGGACTCGAACTTGCGCTTGGGTCTGTCACCTTATCTCCTATCAGGACCTTCAGCGTATCGAAGAACATCTTCGTCGACAGCTGGAAAATCCGTAGATCTGGCCTGAACAGGTCTTCTGCGTCAAATGCCCCAGCCACTAGACCCGCTTCCTGTAGCAGATTCATGAAAATCTTGATCGCCTCCAGCTTGTCGTTCGCCGTAAATGGGGCCGTCACTGGTCCCGTCTGGTCGCCAATCTGCGTAGGCTGTGGGATCCGCATGATCGGGTTTTGGGTCATGAAATCTTGGAGCTCCTTTCGGTGGTATCTGAGCTCCAGATCCGCTTCGTTCCATGTCGGGGCTGACGTTTCCGTCTTGATCGCGGCTGGAACTAGTCTCTCCTTGAGCTCTTCTTCCGGATCGGCGGCCTTGAGCGGCGTCAACTTGGCTGGTACCTTACCTTCCCATTCCCATCGGGACATCAGTGGGATGATAGGATCCCGCGGCGAAAGCTTGTCGGGTGAGTCAGCGAACGCATACCGGTTCTGACCGGCTTAAGTTTGTTTTGTTAGTGGGTCTCGGTGTGATTCGAGGCCCACTGGGGTCCCCGAAGGGACCTGGGGAGGAGGTTGAGGTTTATCATCCAGATCCGGATCCGGGTCTACCTCCTTTCCGTTGATAGAGTTCCTCCCAGCACTCTGTAAATCTGCGGGTGCTGCTTCATTCAGCGGCGTCGTCGTGGATTCAAGGACCATTGGCGCCTGGTCCCCTTGCTCTATCTTCACTTTAACTTCTTCTTGGGACTCACGGTGAAATCCCGAGTCACCAGAAGATCCGGGTATGCGCACCATTGTGATGTAGCGGGATCAGCAAAATCGGCGAGATCGCTAATCCAGCTTACCAACTGCGCCCGAACACGGACTAACGGAGGGGGTACTCCGCTCGGTCGTGATGTGTGCTGAACTGGGTCACCTTGTGTACCTGTTGATAGGGCTGGATCTTGCTCTTCTGGTGTCTTCCAAAGCGTCAACGTCTTGAAGTCGAGACAGTCTTGGCGAGACGCGTGGAATTGGGTAGAGCGGCGTGGAAATCTTCACACAGCTCGCGGGTATACTCCCAGATCGAGTGTCTTGCACTTGGTTCTGGCGGCCTGGATCTGGATCCGGCCGTGGGGTTGCCTTTACGGGGTTCTTGTCCTTTACGTCCCTTTCCTTGCGATGCTTGCCGCTTCCTATAGCGGGATCTGTAGTCGTTGAGCGTTGAAGACCCGAGGCCAAGTGTAGCGGGGCTACACATTCGGCTAACCTCACCTTAGTGCAACACGCACTAAGTGGATACATTCAGGTGGGCCACATCGTAGTGTGGTCACCATTGATATTAGGAAGCAGTCCTATTGGTCAGAAAGCAGGGTCTTTCTGCCAGTAATACTGAAGCATTAGGTCAGAGTTTCTGCTAACCACTCGTTGGCAGAACCTCTCTTTATAGATATCAGTTTTAGGAGGAAAGCCACAGTTAACATTCATTTCAGTTCTCATTTTACCGCAAAAGCTACTATTTGTACCTTTATTTAGATCTAATTATACTTGTGGACACAAGTATACTTAATCTAAGTTAAATACACCATACGCTTCCTCATACACGTGCGCTCACGTGTAAGCTAAAGTATTGGGCTAAGTAAGCCCATTACACCTGGTAGCACTTTGTAGTCCGTCCAACGACCGACTAGTTACGTATCGTATGAAATTCGATACGGGGGCCGAGGACCTGACTGTGGACGCGAGTATGTCCACTGGTAACCCAAACACGAGTGCAACGCATGTTGCACGCGAAGACTGTCTCCACCTGGCGGATCCAGAGTGGGAGGCGCTTCAACGACTGTCGACAGTCATTGGAGAAGCGGCCGTAGCGACGATGCTACGCACGCTATCGCCGACAGAGCAACGCGGTGTTGCTCTAGGCTTCATCATGAAGGAACAGCGCGAGACCGCTGCTCGCGCTTCGGTGTCGACTCCGTCCACACCGCGCGTGGAGTCATTGAAGCTCCACGTGAACAGCTACGTTGGAAGAGAGGGCGAGCCTCTCCTCCGTTGGCTTGTCGAAGTCGACACTGCCGTTACGGCTCGACGTATCGTCGACCCGTTGTCAAAAGTTGCGTTCGCCATGTCATGCCTTGGCGGGCGAGCAAGGAGTTGGGCGTACGGACGCCGACTCACTGATCCTACGTGCTTTAGCACGTACGAGGTGTTCAAAGAGGAGCTCATACAAGCGTTTGAGCCCCCGCAGAATGAGTTCAGATCAAGGGCCGCGTTCCTCAACAGGGCAAGCATGACGTGCATGCTTACGCCCAAAGGGCGCGGTCCTTGGTCTCGAACATCGTGACCAACCCGATAGACGAGGCGACTAAGGTCGTCACGTTCATGAAGGACCTGAAAGATGGGCCTGTGAAGACCTATCTCTTCCGAGAGTACCCAAGTACTCTCGAGTCTGCGATTACACTTGCAATGCACGAAGAGTTTAGCCTGCGACAGGCTAAGCTCCATGTGAACGTCCCGCGGCCGATACCGCGACCGATGGTAAAGCCGACGGGAGGTCTCGAACCAATGGACCTACGGCTGCTGAATCTCAGCAGCGTCGTGGGCCAACGAATGTCCGCTGTTTCCGGTGCGGAAACAACGGTCACTACGCCCGTGAATGCATAGCACCTGTGCAGGCGGCCAAGGGCCGGCGTGACGATACCGGGTATCGCCACGGGCAATAAAAAAACTAGAACGACCAGCAGGCGCGGGGCGCCCTGCTGGTGATGCAGTCGAGCGTGTCGATATCGGACACGCCGTATGGAAGACTGCTGCCCCCAGTGAGAGTCACTCTCACTGTAAGAAGCAGGATGACAGGCCGAACCTTGTCATCCTGAAGGTTAACTCGAAGAGAGAGAAGTCTCTTCGTGCGTTGGTGGATTGTGGTGCGTCGGACAACTTTGATCGACTGCAGAGCCTAGCGAGGCTTGACTTCGAGGAGGTTGTAATGCCTCGAAGTCTATTGGAAGTAAGACTATGTAGCAACGGGTGTCGTTGTTAGAACCGAGAAGCGTGCCGTACGCGTACGCTTCTCGTATCGAGAGAAGAAGTTCGTGGCCGAGCTTATTGTACTTGACTTAGACGATAAGTTCGACATGGTGTTGGGCATGCCGTGGCTTGCACGGCATGATCCGGTGATCGACTGGACGAAGCGCACGATCGTGCACTTCGGGAGTAGCAGCGCGACAGTGAGCGATGGCCCTGTCGGCGCTGCACGTGCACTTCGCGGTGCACGCGACCCACCAGGAGAGCCAGCGCGACGCGCGGCTGTCTCCGGTCACCCCGCGCGGACACCGACGACTGAGAGAGTCGTCGGGAGAAAATGTGAGTCGAATCAGAAGACTCAGATTCGATCGGATTCGAGAGGTTCTCGAAGCGTGAAGAGTGACGCGGTCGTGTCGGCTACTAGTGTTGACACGTCAGGTCAACAAGAGGAGCCATTCACTAAAAAGGTCAGTGACTCGGACGCGTCAGCTCAGAGAGCTGATGCGATTGGCCCAAACGTCGAAAGACGCTCCGCCATCAGGCGTCGAGGTAAAGAAAGCGCACCGGCTCTGGGAGCCGACGCTGCAGGCAGTGCGGACGGTTGCAAACGTCCCGCACCGGGAATGCTTGCGTGCTCGCGTGCAGCCGGGCCGCACGACGAAGCGGTACGCGGCCAAGCAGGGCTTGATTGCGTGCGCCCGCGGGAGGAACCCGCCGGCGACAACAAGAAACGCATTGCGTGCTCACGTGCAGCCGGGCTGCACGAAGAAGCGATACGCGATCAAACCGGGATTGATTGCGTGTGCCCGCGGGTTGAACCCGCCGGCAATCAAAAGGAAAATCTGTCCACGGCCGGGCCTGGACAAAATAAGAAGCGCGGAACCGGGTTCCGCACTAGAAGCGAACGGCGCTAGCAAGCCAAGCTGCGCAAGTCGCGGTCAGGGACCGAGGCGCTACTCGCAGTGTCTGCCGGGTAGACACAGGAACTGGAGACGACCGTCGAGACACTGAGTGTCTTGACGCGCACGAATACAGGTCTCCAGTATAAGAAGATGAAGTTGGAGAACCCTCCGACGCTAGCGTCGGTGTTGACTTCGCTTCCAGTCACGAGCTGGAGGAGCTTCGCTCGCGACCTGCACGATGGACGCATCGAGCAGATTTGTATCCTCTCGGATGTCGAGAGGATGAAGTGTGAAGCGGAAGAGTTGAAACAGCTCGTCGCTGAGGGCGTCGACGCCCTCAGCGTCAAGTCGAAGAAGGAACGCTTTGACGAGCAGAGCTGGGACTCGCTGAAGTGGAGCCCCTTCTCCGAGGTCTTGCGTGAGTACAGAGACGTACTCCCGGACGATATCCCTGCAGAGTTACCGCAGGACAAGGGTGTTCAGCACGAGATTGATCTCGTGCCGGGAACAAAGTATTGCATGACGCGGCAGTGGCCACTGCCGCGAGAGCAAGTCAAAGCGATCGACGACTTCTTTGAGAGTCGTCGCAAGACTGGGCAAGTGCGGGAATCGAAGTCCCCGCACAGCGCGCCTACGTTCTGTGTCAAGAAGGCACAGGGTGTGTGGCGCATCGTTCATGCTTATAACAAGCTGAACGACGTAACGTTACCGGCGCAGACGCCAATACCGCGAAACGATGTGATCATCGATTCGATGGCTTTGAGCACTATCTTTAGTGCTCTGGATCTGAGAGACGGATTCTATCAGATCCTCATGCGTGAGAGCGATATACCTCTCACGGCGGTGAGCACCCCGAGCGGTATGCTCTGGGAGTGGCTTGTAATGCCGCAGGGACTACAGAATACCCCTGCAACGTTCAACAGGTGCGTAACGCACTTGTTGCGCTCGGTGCGCGACTTCGCACCGAGCTATTTCGACGATGTGTTCGCCCACAGCCGGGCTGTGGACGGGAAGTCGGAAGTGGAGATGCACAAGGAACATCTCCGCACGTTGTTTGCGCTCATGCGCAAACACAAGCTATACGCGAACCTGCAGAAGTGTATCTTCGGGGCTAGCGAGATACCCGTCCTTGGGTGTCTCGTAGGGAAGAACGGTGTACGCCCTGACCCGGGAAAGATCAGAGTGATCAATGAATGGCCTACGCCTTCCAATGTCAAGGAACTGAGGCAGTTCCTTGGACTCGCTACGTACTTATGCAAGTACGTGAGCAACTACACGGGCAAGATTCGCCCGCTGTCGCAGCTCCTAAAGAAGGATGCTGCATGGGTTTGGACTGCTGATTGTCAGCAGGCCTTTGATGCAGTCAAGCAGGGCTTGACTGAGGCGCCGATCTTGTCGGTGGCCGACCGAGATCGCCCATTCCACGTCGTGTGTGACGCGTCCGATTTCGCAATCGGATGCGCTCTAATGGAACACGATCACGCGGGACGTGGTCGCGTGGTCTACTATCAGTCGCGTCAGCTGAAGCCACTGAGCGCAACTACCCGGTACATGACAGGATCTCCTTGCCATGAAGTATGCACTCGCGAAGCTTCGAGTGTATCTACTGGGGAGTAGACCATTTGTGGTCTACACCGACCACGCATCATTGCGTACGGCGATCAAGTCGCCGCACATCTCACAAAGAATGGCGAGATGGCTCTCATTCTTTGCGGAGTACAACTTCCAGGTTGAGTACAAAGCTGGAAGGTTGGATGTTGTGGCCGACGCATTGTCGCTTCGACCTGATTATATGCAGTGCACAAGGCCGACGCCAATGCAATTGGCGTCGCACGGACGTCTACTCCCTCGTCATCTCTGTTAGATGACGTGAAGTCCGCATACACGAATTATGCGGACGCGAAGCAGTTATTGGACTACTTCGCTGCGCCTTCTGACAAGTCTCGTCAGAAGTTGGCGAAACATCTCCGTGCACGTGTACACCGCTATCGTGTACACAATGGTCTGCTGCTTTACAGCGCAGTCGACGACAACGCTGATCGCATTGTCGTGCCGGACGATCATGAGCTGAAGCTCAGGATCACTTACGCGTATCACGATGCCCCGACGTCGGGACTTTAGGGTCGTGAGAAAACATACTTGCTTCTCACGCGTGACTTCTATTGGAGGCACCAGTACAAGTGGGTACGCACGTACGTTCGTGCTTGCGAGGTTTGCCAGCGCGTAAAGCCTGCGCCCTTCTCGCAGGCTCCACTTCAGTCACTACCGACTCCGGCGGAGTGTTGGTAGTCCATCTCAATGGACTTTGTGTTTGGTCTTCGGCCTGACAACAAGCGGAGGACTGGTATTGTGGTCTTTGTTGACCGATTCAGCAAGACGGTACATCTTGCTGCAGTACCAGCCCAAGTGACAGCCAAGCAGACGGCACGTCTGTTTGTTGACATGGTGTTTAGACATCATGGCATGCCGATCGATATCGTGTCTGATCGTGATCCGCGCTTCACAGCGCGTTTCTGGCAAGAAGTGTTTGAACTTCTTGGCACGCAGCTGTCCATGTCGACTGCGGATCATCCGCAGACCGGCGGACAAACTGAGCGCGTCAACCGGGTATTGGTTGATGCCCTGAAGAGCTACGCTCACTCGTTCCAATACTGGAGCGACTGCTTGCCGATGGCAGAGTTTGCCATCAACAACTCGGTGCATGTCTCGACAGGACACACACTGTTTTACGTGAACGTCATGCGGCATCCACGCGTTCCGAGCGTACTCGGTGGGGTAGCTCCTTCCTTAAGTGGGGGAGGGTATCCTGTTTCAAACAAACCGAATGAACACGCTGATACGAGCAACCTATCAGCTGCGTCGACACGCGCACGGTCTGCGCGTAGTCCGATCGACAAGGGTTCAGTGCCTACGCCGGGCGTAGACACTCTAAACAACAACAATCACACACAGGCCGGGCCTGTAGTGAACAAGGACAACGGTTTGAACAAAGAGTTCAACTCGAAGGCAATGGACTTCGTCCAGCGCCGCCAAGCCGTAATACGGTTTGTACAAGGTGCTATTGCAGCTTCAGTCTATCGACAGAAGTTGAATGCAGACAACAATGGCAGAGGAAACATAAATGAATTCAAACTGGGTTTATTAGTTCTGTTAGCTACACAGAACCTAGCTAGACATGCAGTTTCCGACTTCGGAGCGAGCAAGCTTGCCCCGCGCTTCATCGGGCTATTCACCGTGTTTGCGAAGCATGGCAACGCGTACATGCTAGACATACCGTCCAGCATGCGCCTCCACCCAACCTTTTACGTTGGGCGGCTGAAGCCTTATTCGCAACACGAGTCACCTACTCCCGGTGACTCGGCGCGATCATCGCCTCGAGCGCGGAGACGCGCTGCTCCACGCGAGAAACGATCGCCCCAGGTCGACCTGGATGTTTGAAGCGGTCTGCCCGGCCTGACCGATTCGGGCCTTCAAGAGCTTCAGCTCCTGCCGTATCTCGGCGAGCTCAGCCGTCTGGATGCGCTCCACCGCCTCCAAACGATCCCAGACCTCGACCGGCGACGGTCCGTGGCGTTTTCCCGCCGCCGCCGCCGCCCCCGTTGCGAGATGCACGCGGGGAAACTCGCTGGATTGTCCAGCAAATCGTTGATCATCAGATCCGGACCCAAGGTCCGGTTCATTTTCGTATTAGTTGGTTAGGATACTCTCCTGACCACGATACGTGGGAGCCGCGGAACGTCCTGATGAGCGACGTTCCGGAAATGGTGACGGAGTACGAATCCCGCCACCAGCAGCTCCGCCGGAGGGCGTAAAACTTGAGCGAGAGCTGTAGTCGTCTACAGCCCTCGGCTGAGTGTTGCGCTCACCCTCAGCACTCTCGGACGACAACTGCGTGCTTAACTTCTCACGCAGTGGCTTCAACTCCACAGGCACACTAATACCAATGTACCCGTTATGGTCCCGTTCGGACAGCCACACTGCCCCAACTTGGCAGCGCTCGCACGCAACGCCAGCCGGCACAGCGCACGGAATCTCCGCTTCGACTGATCCTTCGTGCAGCCGCAAAATCTTGGGCCGCTTCGAGAAGCGCTCGTAGCGCTCTCTCGCAGAGCGGACTAGCTCGCGGTAGCCAGCCGGGTCGCGGTTGAAGTTATCAACGAACGCGCCCCAGCTTTGACAGAGTGCCTCCCACTCTGTCACCTTACTCTTACGGGAATTCTTCTTGTTCCCGTAGAATCGGAGCTCGTGGAAGAGCCCGATGTAGTAATCACGTCTTTCATCCGTCGCCGGATCAAAGTCGAGCTCCTTAGTGACGTCATCGTCATTGATGGCACTGCAGGGGTACAGCGCGTACTGCCCGAGCGGCGAGGTGTTGCCGTAGCGAGATCGGATCTCGCTCGGAGACGCCATCCACGGGTCGCGCGCCGGCTTAGCGCGCGACGTCACAGCCGCAGACGGAGTGGAGTCGTCATCGTCTCCACCCCGCGGCGTAGACAACGCCCCAGCATCTGCGAGCGGCCTATCGCTGCCGCTACGCGAGCGCTTAGAACTCGAAGCGTCCGAGTCGTCCTCGCGAGGACGACGAGTCCCCACGCTAGTTTCATCGCGTCCTGTGGACGAGGAGTCTTGCTTCTCCTCGCCCTCCTCCATGTCGAGATCCTCCATGCCGTCAAAGAGGGTCTCGTTGGGCATAGGTAATTTTGCCACTCGTCTTGTGGTACCCCCCAACCGAGATAGTACGCTTGGGGGAGCTTGACGTCGTCACCGTGGAAGTAACGACGGACGCCGAAGAGGCTGAAGATGTGGCAGTCGTCGCTGTGTTAGCGACGACCGCGTTGCTTGCTGCAGGTGCAGCAAGCTCGTCGGAAGTCTGCGTCGTTGGCGTGCTCATTTCGAAATGAGCACGAAGTTCTCTCCGAAGAAGACTTTGGATTGATGTGTCGAGACCGGCGCATCAAGTCCTAACGGGGGGGGGGGGGGGGGGGGGGGGGTAGCGGGGCTACACATTCGGCTAACCTCACCTTAGTGCAACACGCACTAAGTGGATACATTCAGGTGGGCCACATCGTAGTGTGGTCACCATTGATATTAGGAAGCAGTCCTATTGGTCAGAAAACAGGGTCTTTCTACCAGTAATACTGAAGCATTAGGTCAGAGTTTCTGCCAACCACTCGTTGATAGAACCTCTCTTTATAGATATCAGTTTTAGGAGGAAAGGCACAGTTAACATACAATACAGTTCTCATTTTACCGCAAAAGCTACTATTTGTACCTTTATTTAGATCTAATTATACTTGTGGACACAAGTATACTTAATCTAAGTTAAATACACCTTACGCTTCCTCATACACGTGCGCTCACGTGTAAGCTAAAGTATTGGGCTAAGTAAGCCCATTACACCAAGCTATGAACTCCGGTGGATCTGGGATCCGCAGTTGAGGGTAGATCACTTGGAAGGTCTAATCTGGCTAATGTATTATCCAGACTTAACCAACACTGGATCTCTTACCGCTACCTCTTCTACTTCTCGTAGGGCCAATGTAGCTCCCGTTTTCAGGCGAGGGAGAAGGTGGTTGCGTTGTCCAAGGCAAATTCGATACTGATTTATGCTTAAGTCCGATCCCATCCAATCTACCTATCCTTCTATCCAGCTATCATCCCATTTGTATCTACCGACCCTGGGACCTCCCTTTACCTCCACTATGGCTTCGTCCAGGCCCCTAACGTGTCGTAATCGCCGGATCCGCAACATTGGATCTGAGCCCTGGGTAGCAGATCTGATCCCGATCTGGGCTCCAAATCCAAATCACTCCAATTTTCCCCGGACCTCTTGATCTGGGCTGCGACCGCTTGACCCTCGCTCGTTCTAGCCCTTGACGTTCGCAGGCCGTCCTCCCGTGGTTCACCGCTCTCCTTCGCGTAGATCCCGTCAGGTCAGTGTCTTGGAATAGTGACTTACCGGGTCCCAATCTCTCACTTGCCAATCAACTTCGATCTCTAATTTCTTCGATCTTGCTTCTCCACATAATACTTGGTCTCAGTATTACTGACTTCCTCACCGCTACGTGTAAGTTATTAACGGGTACTCACTAGGCCCGTTACACCTGGTAGCACTTTGTAGTCCTTCCCATGACCAAGTTCGAGATGAATGAAGACCAGCCCGCCGGACCTCCAGCCATGACGCTGGAGCACGCGGCCTCCCCCCACCTGACGGCCATCGAGTTGCAGGCACTCCACCACCTCGCGGCGGTGTCCGGAGAAGTTGTCGTCACGTCACTGCTGAGCTCAGTGACGCCCGACCAACAGCGCCATCCAAGAGTTCATGGATCACGAGCTCGCCGAAGCAAAGCGGCGAGTGTCAACTCCCTCGCACGCGTCCAAGAACAACGCCGTGAAGATGGAGACGTCTTAATACTCTGGGACTGGCCCAGATCGTCTCCCTCTGAACCGCTGGTTCAGGGGGATTGACATCGCGATCGCCTCGAGGTTGATCGAGGCGTCGTCAGCGAAGGTTAACTTCTTGCTGTCCTGTCTCTCCGGCAAGACCAAGGAATGGGCCCTCGGCAAGCTCGTCGTCGACCAACTCGCGTTCCCGTCTCTGGAGGCACTCCAGAGAGACCTGCGCCTCGACCTCGAGCCTCCTCAAGATGAGTCGCGCGTCCGTGCGACGTTCTTCGCGCTTAAGCAAGGCAAGATGTCCATGCGCGACCACGTCACGAAGCCGATCGACATGGCGTCTCAAGTCCATGGCTTTGTGTTCGGCATGCGCGAAGGCATGACGCGGTATTGCCTCACGCGAGCTGAGCCCACCACTCTGGAAGAAGCTTTCGCGTCGTCGTACGTGAGGCAGATGCCTGCGGAGGTTC
Source organism: Phytophthora x cambivora (assembly GCA_033557925.1). Lineage (NCBI taxonomy): Eukaryota > Oomycota > Peronosporomycetes > Peronosporales > Peronosporaceae > Phytophthora > Phytophthora x cambivora. Next base: position 2,248,190 of record JAUCEB010000023.1, on the reverse strand, counting down.
CCTCGTCGGGGCTCGAGCTCATGGAGATCGACGCCGTTGAGGCGTCGCAGCGCCAACAGTGGTCGTCCTCGGGGCGAGGACGAGGTGGCCGTGAACCACATGCACTGATCTGCTTCCGATGTAGGAATTCTGGACATCGCGCGGCGGTGTGCCGCGCGCCAGCTCCGGTCATTGCGCACATGGAGCATGTTGCGTCTAACAAGAAGACCCCGCCCGCACAACCAAAAAACGGCCGGGACCAGTAGGGGCGGGGCGCCCTACTGATTGGAATGGAGGTTCAGCCACCCCCCACCCCCCCCCCCCCCCCCGGTGGCAGCCCGGCCTTCTAGCCCCCCCCCCCCCGTGCTTCATACACAATTCAATGCCCCCACTACCAGCGGCGACCTCTCCGTGCGCTGCTCGACTCAGGAGCGACAAACAACTTCTTCCAAGCATCTTGTCTGTCGATCCTCCCCGCGGGCGTTCCCGTGCGAGATCTTCCTGGAGATGTGATTGTCAAGCTTGGGGGTGGGAAGCCTCGCCGTGTCATACGGCGAGAGTTGTCGTTGTCGTACACGTTTGATGGTATCCACAGCGACGACAACTTCATCGTCTTCGAGATGAATTATGCATTCGACTGTATCCTGGGCATCCCATGGTTGGTTCGGTACCAGCCCCAGATCGACTGGTTGGCTCGGTCGGTCAAGCGGCGCAAAAACTACGACGAGTCCGAAGTCTTCTCGCATCTTCACGCATCTCTTGGTCGCTCCAAGCGATTGGCCCCATGTCACAGTTGTCCCTCTCGGCGCGACTTGCGCAGTGCTGCTGACTGGTGACGAAGACGAAGAACCCGCGCGTGGGCGCGCGAGTGAGAGGTGAGCGGTTGGGCATCCGTGGCTCCCGCGGATGAAGAGCGAGACGGTCGAGCTCCCGCACTACTTCGGGGTGGTCGGGCAGGGGCTCCCGCATGACGATGCCGCGGTCGAGCAGGAGCTGCCACCGCGCGCAAACGGCGCGGTCGAGAACGAGCTCTCGCGCCTAGAGGAGGGTGAAGACTCGTCCAGTGAGAGCGACAACTCAATCTCGAGCAGGGGCTCGAGTCGCACGAAGACGTCTCGCCGATCGCAGAGGTGATTGAAGCCTCGCCGTACAGTGGACCTACCCTCAGCCCCGACTGAGTCGGCGAGTATGTGGACTGCGCCCCGAATCGCACTCGTGTTATCGAGGTCGCGAGCCTACCTCGCGACGCTAAGTCCATCACGAGTCTCCCAGGCCTCTCCTGGGAGAACTTCCTCTGATATCCCAAGGCCGGAGAAATTGAGCAAGTGTGCTGGATTACCGGTGACTCGGTGTCACATGCGATCAACTCCGTCGACTCAGCCGACACGTCGTCGCATCCGAAGAGCGCTTTGCTGCGCAGTCTTGGGGGTCGCTGAGGATGTCAGGCAACCCGATCTACGAGATGGCTCGTGAGTTTGCCGACGTCTTCCCCGACAAGATCCCTGCGGAGCTGCCAGCAGATCGTAGCGTGCGCCGTGAGATCGACCTCGCGCCGGCTCGAAGTACTGCATGACACGGCAGTGGCCGCTGCCGCGCGACCAGGTCAAGGCCATTCACGACTTCTTTGAGGGTCGCCCGTAAGCCGGTCACATCCGCGAGAGTATCTCGCCGCACTCGAGCCTGTGTGAAGAAGGCCACCGGCGGATGGCGCATCGTCCACGCCTTCAACAAGCTGAACGACGCCACCATCCCGGCGCAGACGCCGATCCCCCGCAAGGACATGGTACTGGGCTTCATGTCGAGCAGCGTCATCTATAGCGCCATCCACCTGATCGATGGCTTCTATCAGATTCTGATGCGAGAGAGCGACATTCCTCTCATGGCCGTCAGCACTCCCAGCGGCATGCTCTGGGAGTGGCTCGTTATGCCCCAAGGTCTGAAGAATGCGCCTGCAATGTTCAATCGCATGGTGTCCCATGTGTTTCGCCACTCCGAGACTTCGCACCGAGTTACTTTGACGACATCTTCGTCCACAGTCGCGCTGAAGGAGATCTCAGCGCGGTCCAAGTTTATTTACGGCACTTGAGGCAAGACTTTCAAGTGATGAGATATAACAATCTCTTTGGCAACCTCAAGAAGTGCGTATTTTGCGCGCCGGAGATTCCGGTGCTTGGCTGTTACGTGAGCAAGAATGGAGTACGCGCTGACCCAGAGAAGATTTCGTCTATTTTTTTATGGCCTACGCCTACAAGTCCCACTGAGCTTCGCCAGTGGCTGGGTCAGGCGAAATACTTGAACAAGTACACGAAGGACTACGCTGAATTGATCCAGCCTCTGTCGTCTCTGCTGAAGAAAGACGCCACGTGGTTGTGGCGTCCAGAGCATCAAGCCGCGTTCGACTCGGAGAAGAAGAGCTTGGCGTCAGCGCCAATCTTGATGCTTCTAGATGACTCGAAGCCCTTCCACGTCGTGTGTGACGCTAGCGACTTCGCTATCGGGTGTGCGCTCATGTAGTTCGACGACGAAGGTCGAGCGAGTCGTGAGCTACCAGTCACGATAGATGAAGCCGGCAGAGCGCAACTACCCTGTCCACGACAAGGAGCTCCTTGCAATGTGGTACGCTCTGATTAAGTTCAGAGTGTATCTGCTAGGCGAGCAGACGTTCGCCGTGTACACGGATCATGCATTGCTGCGGACAGCGATGAAGTCGCCTCATCTCTCCCAGTGGATGGCTCACTGGTTGTCGTTCTTCGCCTAATACAACTTCGTCGTCCACTACAAGCCGGGCGAGAACAACATCCTCACCGATGCGTTGTCTCGGCGACCTGATTACGATCCTCGGACTGTGTTGGTCGTCATGTGATTGACGACGACGTTGCAGATGACGACTATTGTACCGTATGCATCGCGCCAGGCATCAACCTGACGAACGTGTCTCCGGAGATGGATCTGCGCGACGAGATCGTCGCGGCGTGCGCAGACGATGCGATCTACACCGGCATTGTGGCGTATCTCCGAGCTCCCAGTGACGAGACGCTGGGGGCTTTGTCGTACAACACGCGCAACCAGATCGACCGCTACCACCTTGTATGTGATCTGTTGTGCTACAACATCGACAAGTTCGATGCTCCTCGAGTCGTCGTGCCCAACGACGACGACTTGCGGGCTCGGATCATCCACAAGTTCCATGACAGCCCCATGGGCGCGCATCTGGGCCGCGAGAAGACATTCGCGGCTGTCCACGCGACTTCTTCTGGCCCCACATGTACAAGTGGGTGTGCAAATGGGTCCGCACTTGCGAGACCTGTCAGTGGGTGAAGCCGTCGCAGTCGTCGCAGGCCCCCCTGCGGCCGTTGCCGATTACGACTGAGGCCTGGCGCTCAGTCTCCATGGACTTCATTTTCGGGCTCCCGTCTGATGCCGAAGATCGAACCGGCGTCTTGGTCTTCGTGGATCGATTCACGAAGATGATGCATCTCATTCCTGTGAGCAACACGGTCACCGCGGCCGAGACTGCGGCTCACTTCATTGACTGCGTCTTCTGTCATCACGGCCTGCCAGAGTCGATTGTCTCCGACCGTGACCCCCGATTCACGTCCGCGTTCTGGTCGAGCATCGTCCAGCTTCTGAGTACGTAGCTGTCGATGTCGACGGCAGCACATCCGGAATCGGATGACCAGACGGAGCGAGTCAACCGGGTCCTCGAAGACGTTCTTCGAAGCTACGCGACGCCCTTCGCGAGTTGGAGTTCCTTCTTGCCCCTTGCTGAGTTTGCACTCAACAACGCTGAGCACACGGCAACGGTCCTGACGCCCTTCTTCGCCAACAACGCGCGCCATCCGCGCGTGTCTGCTCTCATCGCCGTGGGGTGGCCCACGGCGCCTCGAGGCTTCACTCTGGGTGGGGATGAAGATGATGTGACTAATATGACGAGTGATGATCATCGCTCCGAGCCACTCACGTCCTCTAGTGGACAGGCTTCAAAGTCAGCCGCCACCGGAAAATATGGTCGCAAGACGCCTAGGCTGCCTTTGTCTGGTACTCCGTCGCCAAAGGGGACTAAATCAACTCATCTCTCAGCAAGTCCAGGCAGTGGGTTGGGAGACCAGGCGATCGACTTGACTCACTCATCTGCCAGTACTCCCAGCTCGACCCGAGTGATGTTGTACGTAGATCGACTGAAACTCGCTCAGCGCCCCAAGAAGGTCAGACCAGACAAGGCTCGAGCTTTGAAAAGCTACCCGTCTCGTGTTTCGGAGGGCAAGGCTATGAGTGCAGTTCCTCGTCAATTCCTCTGGGACGGCGTTCGGGCCGATGAGCGCGAGCTCATGCTCAACGGGGTCCAGTTTTGGGAAGCTATGGGTGGGGCAGCTGCCCATGGAATTCGGGCAGCAGCTCATGGAAATGTGGCAGTGATGCAATGGCTTATCGCACATCGCTCGGGGGGTTGTAGCTTTTCACGCTGCGCTCTGGAGAATGCTGCTGCCAATGGTCAACTGGATGCTGTGCAGTGGCTCCACATGCAAATCCATCCACATGATGGGGCCAGGGGTTAACCCTATTGCTATTTTTTTTACTTGATTTCAGTATGCTACCCCTCCATACAATAATCGTAAAACATGCCTAGATACCCTGTTTTACCCTGCTTCCCGCAACTAAAACCATCACATTAGGGAGGTTGTGGAGGAAGCTCAAACGTAAAACATGGAGAAATGCCATGTTTTAGAGCGCTTTCCGCAAGTTGCTTTGATTGGTGGGGAAAAACTTTTTTAAGCCAGTATTCAAATATGAGGATAGCTAGCGGGATATATTACGAAAAATAGTATGAATGTTGATCTTTCTTGTGTAAAAACAAGGTTGATCGTCGCTTGTCCCTGTTTATATCCTAGTAGTAATTTCGAAAAGGTACCTTGTTTTGCTAAACATGGTCATGTGGCTGGTTTTAAGCGCCGCCCCTCGCAATAGGGTTAATACAGTCGTGTACCTCGTTTTCGGCACCGCTGAAACCTTATAATTCGAGATGCTCAATCTGGATTGGAAGCATAATCACTTTGTATTCAGCCAAATTGACTTCTGGTATTTGATCAATTTTAAGCTTAGATATGGTCCACCCTGCCGAAAACGAGGTGCATGACTGTAGTAGCCCTCAAAACTGTGTAGTAGTATTACCGGAACTACCGGGCTTCGAAATTGGAAACATACTACTACTACTACTACTACTACTACTACTACTACTACTACTACTACTACTACTACTACTACTACTACTACTACTACTACTAGAGATACCAAGTACTTCCTCCGTATCGTAAAATTATCGACATTTGGTTTTAAAATGTTATTGTGACGTCTAGAGGCAGCCAATCAGCGCCAAAAGTGGCAATAAGATACTACACGAGCCCTGCTATTGGATGATGCAAGTTTCATTAATCAACTCGCAAAACTCCGGTCACCGTGCTCATCAACAGCCAGCCGATTTTCTAGTCCCTCAGAGAGCCACCCGCCACAATTTCAATTCGGCCACAACGGACACAGCACCATGGGCAAACGCAGCGTTAGTGAAGCGACTCGCCATGCCACTCTCCACGAACTTCTAAGGCGAAGTATTGATGGAGAACTTCCTCACGGCGTGCAGACGTCCACGGCCAGAATTTACGAGTCTGCAGGCAGACGGTAAGCAGTATATGGAAAATTGTATAGTACATGTCGCACCAAGTGACCTACACTCTTGAAATGTCGATTATTTTACGATACGGAGGAAGTATTGGGTAGTAGTAGTAGTAGTGATATTAGAAGTACTACTCTACTACTACTCGAGCTGCAATGGTTACCGTCATGTAAAGCTCCCACCGTACTTATTACTAGAGATCCACCAAAAGTTTGTTGGAGAGGGGCTGTCCGAACTGTACTCCATAAAGTTAGGACTCCCCCCCCCCCGCTAGAAGTACAGTACTGTATACACCATGGTCGTGTACATGTAGAGGTAGTGAACCGATTTCTGCAGGGTCTATCGCGGTCATTTTGTACGGATTGCGTACCGATAGCCATAAAACAGACATTTCTAGACACTTTTAGACAACTCAAGTACGCTGTCTACTCGACAGATTTCTAGATGTAGAGATCGAATGGCTAGAATGGTGAAGACGGATAATACCCGCCCTCGCCAGACCGCTTCTGTCTCCTACCAGGAAACAACGCTGCTGAGTGGTGGGAGAGTCACTTCAACTTCAAAGTGACTCCTCGGATCTGTACGGAAACTAGGCATCTAGAGAGCAAGTGTGCGGCTGTACGAGATCTGTACACCCAGTAAGGGTGGTTTTCGTGCTATTCACTGCGTTAATTCAAGTAGTGCCTCCATATACTGGAGCAGGTCCTCACCCACGAGCCCACCATACAAAGAAAGAGTTATATTTTATTTATTGAAACTACTAGTATTTTTAAGCTAAATATTTACTAAGTAGTCGTCTTTCCGCGGAAGAACGAGGTTCCGCTAAAGGGAGTTCGCCACTGTTCCATTGGCCGCACGTCTACACAAGCAATGAAGCTTTTGCGTCACCGGCGACCTTGCCCCAGCCTAGCCCCGTCAACCCCAGCGAATCCAGACGACGCTAAGAGCTTTGAGGAGTCGGCTCTTGAGCACTTAGGAGATTAGCGTAGGAGACTGCAAGTAGGTAGAAGAGACGACTTGTGTGGCAAGATGCAAATCGCAAAGTGACCACCAGAGGCGATCGTGTTTCATTGAGCTTCTGTGACTGTGAACTCCGGAGGAAAGCCTTTGGCTACAAAACCTCCATGAACTAACCGGATTGGCTGCTCTGCATGATCCTGCATTGCCGCCATCGGTTTGGAAGTCAGCGTCCGCACACGCCAGCGTTCCATCGACCAGAGAGCACACGGCATCTCAGCCGTGTGGCTCACACACAGTGGTCGAGTCCATACAAAACACACCCTACACAGGCCTTCAGCAACTTATGACGCAGTGCAAGTGACCGCCAGACTCAGCTCTTCCGGGCTTGTTCCTGGCTTGATCCGAGCTGGATTCTCGTACTCCCACTTCACGCGCACTGCTTCACGCTTCCTCTGGTACAAATGCATAAAAACAAAACAACACAATTCCATGTGATAGATCCACTGGCCCCGCCGTCCTCCTCATCATGTTACCGCAGCAGCTTCGCCGAGACCACCTCAGTGACCATCACCATACGAGCATACCCAAAGACAATGTCAGTCTCTGTAGCTCGCACGTTACCTTGAGGCACGAAATGTTGCCGCCTCTCAAGCTGCCACCACGACAGTTTCCGAAGTACAGCGACCAGGTAGCACGTCTTCCTGGAGATGTCAATATCTCCCTGGCCACCACCACGACTCCCAGTCGCACCACATCACTGCCCGACTTCGTCGGTAGTTGAGTTCTCAAACTCCCCGCGCTTCACCCACGCTGTAAGCACATTTTCAATGCTGAGTTTATCCCGGAGATACTCAAAACGCTGTGGCCCGAGAGCCTTGGTGAATATGTCAGCGACATTTTCAGTAGTCGAGACATAGTTCACAATCACCGCACCATCATCCACGAATTCAGCAATCATCCGAGCATCTTTTGCAAAGCGCTGGACCTTTTTGCTGTTGCCACGATTTGCGATGACTTGGATAGTGCTCTGATTGTCGCAATGGATTGTGGACACCCCAAGAGTGATCTTCAGCTCACCCAAGAGTTGCCGCGCCCACATCAAATTGTCCACGCAGTCAGAGGCTGCGACCAACTCCGATGCGCATGTGTTTGTTGTAACACGTCCCTGCTGCTTGCTCTTCCACATCCAGGTACATCCACCCAGTTGCAACACGAACCCCGTCGTGGACCGGCTTGTGTCCTTGCACATCGCGTGGTCTGCATCAGAGAATGCATGCAGCAGCGGCGGCGTCTGGATCGGACGATACACTAGTCCCAGATGCTTGGTACCGATTAGGTACCGAATCGCACGCTTGGCCATAGTGTAGTTCTCGCGAGTGAAAGCCCCATTGTACTTCCCCAAACAGCGCACCACGTTGGCCATGTCGGGTCGAGTACACGCAACTACGTACTGTAGAGACCCAATCATCTCACGGTACGGCAGCGACTTGTCGTTGACCTTGGACTTGTCGATCTCGATCGCAGGCATGCGCTCGTTGTGCATTTGCGGTGAGCGCACAGTCTTCGCCTGGTCCATGCGAAACCTTGATGCCATCCGCTCCACATAGGCCGTTTGTGACATACACAAAATCACACCGGGCTCAAAATTGATCTCCATGCCGAGCAAGTGCTTGACGCGCCCCAGGTCCTTCAACTCGAACTTAGCGCTCAACTCACGCACCACAATATCGATGTCCGCTGGTTTCGCAGCGATAATGATATCATCGACGTACACAGTCAGATAAATTATTCCGTTGGCAGCTTCCTTGTAATAGACACCAGAATCAAAGACGCACTGTCGAAACTTGAGCTGCAGGAGATACGCGTGCAGTGTGTCGTTCCAAATTCTGGACGCCTGCTTAAGACCATAAAGCCCTTTGAGCAGCCGGCACACACGATCTGTTCCATCATGATAGCCCTCGGGCTGCTCCATGTAGATGTCCACGTCCACGAGCTCTCCATTCAGGAACGCCGTCACGAAATCCACATGCCTGCAGTCCAGTCCTTGCATCAGCGCGATAATCATGACAAGTCGAACAGATTCGATGCGTACCACCGGAGAATACGTCTGCAGGTAATCGATCCCAAACTTTTGAAGAAAACCACGTATGGCTAGTCGTGCCTTGAACCTGTCGACCTCACCTTTTTCGTTTCTCTTGACAACCAGGACCCAGGTGGAGGTGAGAACGTTGACGCGCTTCTTCCTTGTAGATTTTGGCCGAGGTACGAGCTCCCACGTCAGGTTCTTCATCAAACTGTGATACTCCACATCCATGGCTTCACGCCACTGAGGTGCGTGCTCTGAAGCAAGTGCCTGGCGCACTGTTGTAGGATTTAGCAGCTCGCTGACGATCCCAATGAGCATGCACGACATCAGAGTGCAGGTCATCACCCACGACGGATCGTACCGTGCGGGTTTCCGACGTTGGCGAGTCGAATGACGCGTTGGCTGTAGTGGAGCCGAGGCCGCAGCGGATGTACTACCTGTACCAGTCGGAGGAGAAGGACTGTACGCTGACGGCGACGACGTTGCTGATCTGCTCGTGCTGTTGACAGGCGAGAGCAACGATGAGCCACTTGTACCGCTTGTACTGCTAACAGCATCCCTACCAGTAGAACGGCGATCCACCACACGCGTAGGCACCCTTGGCAAGCCACTTCCACTGGATCTACGATTGTTGATGCTTGACGAAGAGGCCGAGGAGGAACTGGTGCTGCTACTAGACGACGAACTTGATCTGCTGCTAGACGGAGACCCCGTCGACGACGAACTAGCAGTAGAGTCACCTGTAGGACTTGCAGGTGGACTTGAGCTTGGACTCTCATCACGGCGCAAACTCCCACTGAAGTGAACGTCCTCTGATTCATCACTGCTGCTGTCACTGGAGGCGACGCGTCGTCGTTTCCGTGGTGGTTCTTCGCCACCGGACTGTATAGCGTCGTCTCCAGATAAATCTGCGTCCTCCGAGGTCTTGTCCTGAAGATGAACCGTATCGAGAACAGCATTCACCGGTAGCCGAACAAAAGGGATGGTGTCAGGAAGAACGACTTGACTCCCATTGTAGCGGTGCGCCAACAAATTCTCCACATACTCACTGTCAACCGTGATATCATCACGAAAAGAGACGTCACGCCTCTCCACCACGTCACCAGTAAGCAGGTTAAGAAGCCGATACCCCATCGAGCTCTGTGAGAACCCGAGAAACAAAGTCGGAACTGCCTTCGGGCTCAGCTTGCTAGCACGCTTCTTCTTCGGGACGTGGGCGAAAGCAACACAGCCGCAAACGTGCAGCTTTCCCACGTCTGGCTTCATTCCAGTGAGCTTCTGGTACGGAGTCATGTCAGGGAGAACTTTGGTCGAACTCAGGTTGTCGACTTCAACAACGTACATGAGGATTTCACCCCACAGCGATTCCGGCATACTAGTCCCCTCGCGAATTGCTCGGACCTTGTTCATCAAGTTCCCATTCTGCTTCTCCACCAAGCTGTTCTCCTCAGGCGTGTATGCGTTGGTGGGCCGCAACTTAATGCCATGGTCAGCGAGGAAATTCTTCATCTTCTTGTTCACGAACTCACCTCCCTGGTCGAACGTCACCCTGTTAATCACGTGCTCTTTCTCCAATCGCAAGATGAGGTTCGTCACATTCTTGGTTGCCTCACTCTTGTATTCCAGCAAGTAGCACCACTTGTACCTCGATGCTTCATCCTGGACCAACTGAAAATACCGGTTACCGCCTAAAGTCTCCAAGCCAATGCTGCATACATCCGACATCAAGCGATCGTAGCAATCCTTGGAGCGCTTATTATGACGCTTGTAAGACATCCTCCGCTGTTTTGCCATCGTGCAGGCAATGCAATCCAGCGGCTCCTTGAAGTCGTCCAGCTTCAGCGACTGCATGCCGTCGACCATCTCCTTCAGGACCATTCGCTTGAGGGCCTGCACATTAAGGTGAGCAAACTTCATGTGCCACCTCATCAGCGAAGACTGCTTCCGCGTAGTCACGACCATGCACATACTCGTGTCTGCGACTGCCCGCTTAGTCTGGAGCCAGTAGTGGCCGTTACGCTTGGGAAGTGCCAGCCGAACGCCACCACGATCCAGGTACATGACGCGATCCTCAGGGTGGTCAGCGTCCGAGTAGGAAGGCACCCAACCACACTGCTCCAAGCATTCCAGACTCAACAGGTTAGTCGTGCCGCCACTAGTGTAGCGCGTGTCCTCGAGGTCCAACACCACCTCACCACCCGTCGTAGCATCTGTTGCACAAATGGAGACCTGTCCACACGCTTCACTGCTGCTGACGTCACCTTTCCAACCCACAAATGTCAGCGTATCCTCCTTCATGCTGGCAAACGCCGACCAATCAGTGCACACGTGAACCCCAGCGCCAGTATCAACCATCCACTCGTCACAAGGAGCAGGGGAGGCGTCGCTCGTCGTCACCATACCGATTGAAGATGGCTTCCCGCCACCAGCACCGCTCCACCGGATGAGCGACATGGAGGCCCCCTTCTTCTTGCCGCCGTCCTTCGCGGCAGACCCCACCGCGTTTTGCTGCTTCAGACGCTGCTTCTCGAGAAACTCGTCGCAGTTCCGCTTCAGATGGCCCGGTTTCTTGCAGAAATGGCACGTTCTGGTCTCGACAAAATCACCATCCTTCCCCTTGAACTTTTTCTTGTTGCCTGTCTTCTGCTTCCACTTCCTCTTCCCGCTCCCCCCTTGTTGCTGCTGCTGCACTTGGAGGATCTTGCCGGCTTCTGCAGGGGCAGCGCCCTTCATCCTCGAGCTGCTGCGCGTCTTGTCGAGCTCGGCATGGAGATCAATTTTGAGCCCGGTGTGATTTTGTGTATGTCACAAACGGCCTATGTGGAGCGGATGGCATCACTTTGCGATTTGCATCTTGCCACACAAGTCGTCTCTTCTACCTACTTGCAGTCTCCTACGCTAATCTCTGGTGGTCACTTTGCGATTTGCAAAAAAAAAAAAAAAAGAGCTTTGAGGAGTCGGCTCTTGAGCACTTAGGAGATTAGCGTAGGAGACTGCAAGTAGGTAGAAGAGACGACTTGTGTGGCAAGATGCAAATCGCAAAGTGACCACCAGAGGCGATCGTGTTTCATTGAGCTTCTGTGACTGTGAACTCCGGAGGAAAGCCTTTGGCTACAAAACCTCCATGAACTAACCGGATTGGCTGCTCTGCATGATCCTGCATTGCCGCCATCGGTTTGGAAGTCAGCGTCCGCACACGCCAGCGTTCCATCGACCAGAGAGCACACGGCATCTCAGCCGTGTGGCTCACACACAGTGGTCGAGTCCATACAAAACACACCCTACACAGGCCTTCAGCAACTTATGACGCAGTGCAAGTGAACGCCAGACTCAGCTCTTCCGGGCTTGTTCCTGGCTTGATCCGAGCTGGATTCTCGTAGACGCATATCCCGGCTAGCCCTATATATACTTCCTATCCCAGATGGGGTGGTGTTTAAGGATTTCGCCGGATAAGAACACTAGTAGTATTGTGAAAACCGACAAAGATGTCCAGTCCAGTTAAGCTGATAAGGAGGGGTAGAAACATATAAAAATGGGTACAGAAAATACTAAATCGTAGGATTGGCGATAGAGCGTCCATATGCAAATCTCGGTCAAGTGCTAATGAACGCTCTGCTTCCTGGGCTTACCGGTATTAAATAGCCGCAGAGGTGCAGCAGCCAGAGTAGCTCTGGCTGCGAGTACATGCAGCTAGTACTCGCGCAAAAGTAGCTCCACGCATAATATAAGTGTTATCCTGGTAGTGCAACGGTACGTTGTACGAACAGCCCAATAGGGATTAATCCTGGTAGTGCAACAACGGTACGTTGTGAACGGACAGCCCAACAGGGATTAATTCGAGGGATGATGAAATGTGGTCCACAGAAAAAGTAGGTATCGCTTCAATACAAATATCAAGTACAACGCCCTTATAAAACTTTTTAGACATCGCAGATTTTACTATTATTGCAGGCATCTAGCGGCTTTGTACATAATCATATAAAATTATGCGGGATCGAAAGATGATATCCATAATCGGTTTAGACAGGTTGAGCCATCAGCTAGATTGCAGGCACTTTGCTGTATCGTTATATTTGCAGCCTGCAGATTGCAAGTAAATGCGAATCTGTTTCCAGCATTACTTCATATGCTGGTACATCCACCGAGCACGCCACTGCATCGGCCTTGTTAGCGCCGGCGCCGACTGCCGCGAAATTGACTGAGAGCATTCGCGGCAGTCAGCGCCGACCCACAGTGAGGAGGCATCCTAAGGGTACGTAACCGGCTTGTCGCCCTCCGTGTAGATCTCATAGCGCATGCGTTAGTAGATGCGTGGCTCATGTAGTTCAGAAGCTTGCTCTGATGCCATAGCAGCGAGATAGTATAGTCCACAAAGCGTGATGGCTGCAGCAGCGCCAAAGCTCGCGCGCTTAATTAGTATAAGGGTAGATGATATTGTAGCGTAGATGAGTAGATTCGCAGCGTTCTTGTGGATTAGCAGCTTGCTTTGACGCCGCAGCAGCGAGGTATAGCCCATGAAGGGTGAGGGCTGCTGCTGCGCCAAAGCTCGCGCGCTTGATTAGTATAAGGGTGGATGATATTGTAGTGTAACGTGTCTTCCTTTACCCTGCACGCCGGGTTGGTCCGTATGCTCAGCTACCTGTCCGCTAGGACGCCAACTGAAGTCGTTAATGGCTTCGAGGAACCAACTGTTGTCCCTCGCGCCGGCAGCTCGCTTGCCCAAGCTCACCGCCTATTTATATTCTGTACTTCAACTACTGGTTGAACCTACGAAGCCTCGCTACCTACACAGACACTTCCAGCAACGCTCACCTAGCCACTCGGGTGCACGCCCACTGACGCCTACCCTTACACCGCAGCGTACGGCAAACTCGTCGACGCACTGGTCTCCTGTCCTTCCGTCCCCGTGCGCAGCTTTCGCCTCGCCAGCTCACTCCACAGGCAGCTGACCCGTCGGTCTGCCGCTGCACTCAGTCGTCGTCCGTAGGCTCCACCGGCTGCCGGTTCCGCCCCTTCGACCTCTCTGGTCGGTCTGCTGCAGTGGTGGCTTGCTCGCCCCGCTGCAAATTCGATTGTGGTAGCTCTCTGCCTGCTGTCGGCCGCCCGCTCACCCGTGCCCGACGTGCGCGATCTTTCTGCCGAGCTCTCACTTCACTTAGGCGCTGTCGTCTGGGTACAGCTTGCACACCATCCGACCCTTCAGACACGCCGACTGCTCCGGGCGCCTTCTCACCTCGCACGCCTGGGTACTCTTCCGCCAACCTATTACACGACTTCCTCACTCTAAGGGTCTTCCACGACCCTTCCGTAGTTAAAGAGCTGCTCGTACTCCGCAATAGACACCCAGCGGCGCTCCGCACGTCCGCCACTTCGTCGTTCGGACTCAAGCTCGTACTCCATGACGTACTGGCCTGCTCTGTTCCGCCGACGTCGTCTCCGTCGTTCCACCAATCTCGTACTCGAGTCTTGTACTGCGTCTTCACGCGCCACTGCTCTGCGACGTCGCTTTCTCTTCCCTGCTGCTGCAGCGTTGACTGGAGCTTGCGTTGCTCGTACAGCCGTCGGTCGCGCCTCGACAATGCGCTCTGCCGTGACTGTGCTCTCATCTTTCAGCTCAATCGCCAAATCCTCAGCTGCTGTCGCCAACCATTCCGCCGAGAAATGGTAAGTCACGAGGAAAGATGCGTGTGCTATAAATTCCTCGGGCTTCCCCGTCTTGTCCTCGCGCCGCACTAAGAAATTTTCGTAGCCTGCAGGCTCCACAATCCGCATCGGCCCCATCCAACTGTGCACGAATTTGGTGGCTTTAGGACCTCGTGGAGGCCGGTACAGCCAAACTCGATCGCCAGCCTTCCATTCTCGTTTCTGCCGCACACGCCGATTGTAATACTTTGCCTGCCGAGCCTGCTCCTTGGCACGCGCTCGCTCTGCACACTCGCTGCTTCGCTGCAACTGCTTCAGCAGCTTCTCGTGGTACTCCATAAGCTCACCTGCCTCTCCTACAGCAGTCCTTCGCATCAACTCGTTCGGGGATTTCAACTTCTTGCCCATCATGAGATCGTTCGGAGTCAACGCCACTGTGGAGTGCCTCGCGGAGTTATACGCGTACACTGCGTACTTCACCCACAGCTCCCAGTCAGTCTGGTTCTCCTCCGTCATATAAGTCGCAACACAGTCTTTCCACGATCTGTGAAAGCGTTCAACAACGCCGATCATCTGTGGCCGGTAGGGCACCGGATTGATTTGCTTTGACTGCATCAACAGCACCAGTTGCTCAATTGCTTTCCCCGTGAGCTCGGGGGCTCCATCAGTCAACAGCTCTCGAAATGGCCCGAATCGCAACACCACCTCCTTCAGCAGGAACGTTGCCACGCTCTTCGCTGTGTGCTCCACCACCGTAGCCGCAACTGCATACCGAGTCACGTACTCGAGAGCGGCTATGACGTAACGCTGACCCCCAGTCGCTATCGGGAATGGGCCCGCCACATCAAGCGCCCACCTGTCACCGACGTCTCCGCCTCTCAGACTTCGAAGAGGGGGAACGACCTCACGCGGCCGTACTTTTCTGCTCCCACACTCCTGGCAGTTGTTCACCCACCGCCGTACTTCCTTCTGCATTCGAGGCCACTAATAGAGCGCTGAGATCCTTGCGTAAGTGTGGGGACCTCGCAAATGGCCCGCCCACACTGAGTCGTGGTACTCCTTGAACACCTTCGGCCACAATGCTGGTGGTAGAATCACTCTGCGTCCCTGCGGCGTCTTGATCAACACCAAGCCGTACTTCTGCGTGACTTCCATGCCCTGGTGCTTGCCTGCCTTCAACAGAGTCTGCACCAACTTGCTGTGCGTCTGCGCCTCGCTAACCTCGTCGTCCGTCAACTGCAATGACGTCTCGTTCGCGTACGTCGGCACCGACTCGTCGTTGTCGTCCAGCGCTGCGTCCTGCTGCTCCTGTACTGGTGTCGGAGTTCGCGAGGTCTGGTCGGTTGCTCCTTTGGGTCGTGAGCTCCCGCTGTCTGCCCGTGCCTTCGACTTCTTCGACGCCTTCCGAGTCGTCTTCGCCGCTGGTCCTTCGCCGTCGTTGACTGCTACCCTTCGCCTGTCATCAACGCCACTCACCGCTACGGGGATAGCTTCGCTCACTACGGGGCTCGCTTCCACCGGGACTGACGCTGCTGCCGTCACAATCTGTTCCTGCCCACGCCGCGCTTCGTCATCTGCGCGTCGCTTTGCTGCTCTCGTGAGGGGTCGGGACGTCGCCTCTCGCGCTGCATCCTCGCCATTCTTGTCTGTGGCTACTGCTGCCATCGGGTTCGTGTCCTGATCCATGTCTCCGATCGTCTCTCTCGTCACTGTCTGGGCGCTCTCGACTTCCCGCTGCGACGTGGCATCGACCACTGCATCCACCTCTGCCGGCTCCATCGTCAATGTCACCACCGAGGCCGTCGCACCGCTGTCGGCGACTGTATGCTGCTCACTCGCCCTCGTCTTCCTGCCCACGGCTGCTAATACTGCTGCGGGTGCACGTGACAGCGCATCTGCAACTACATTCGTGCTGCCGGGTCTGTAGGCGATGTCAAACTCGTACTCCTGGAGCGTCAACGACCACCTGTGCAGTCTGCCCGCCGGGCTTGGTCTCGTCATCAACCATCGTAATGCCGAGTGATCTGTCACGATAGTGAAGACTCTGCCGTACAAGTACGGCCTGAAGAGCTTCACTGACCAAACTACCGCCAAACACTCCAACTCCGTTATTGAGTAATTAGCCTCCGCTGAGCTATTCACCTTGCTCGCGTACGCAATCGGTTTCCACCCGTCACCAGCATCCTGCATCAAACAAGCTCCCAGTCCGACTTTGCTGGCGTCGGTCACCAGTCGAAACGGCCGTTCAAAATCCGGGTAGATCAGCAGAGGCTTAGTTGTCAGGATCGCCTTCATTCTCTCGAACGCAAACTCCTGCTCCTCCGTCCACTCCCAGTCCGTAGCCTTCCGTAGCAACCGCGTCATGGGCGCCATAATCGATCCGAAACCTTCAATAAACTTCCTGTAGTAGCCTGCTAAGTGCACGAATCGCTTCACTTCTACGGGGTCTCCTGGCCTCGGGAAGTCCTTGACCGCCGAAATTAATCTCTCCACCGGACGTACACTATCACAACTAAGCTCATGCCCAAGATACTCCATGGATGTCGTTGCGAAAACACACTTCTTTAGTTTTAGCGTAAGGCCCGCCGCCGACAATCGCTCAAGTACACTAGCCAATTCAATCACATGTCGTTCGATACCTCCACGTGTGAACACGACGATATCGTCGAGGTACACCAAACACGTCACCCATGTGAGTCCTCGAAGCACACCGTTCATGAGTCGCTGGAACGTTGATGGCGCGTTCATCAAACCGAAGGGCATCCTGATAAATCGATAGAGCCCCTTCTTCGTCGTGAAGGCCGTCTTGTCTCGGTCTGCCTCCGCCATGCGAATCTGCCAGTATCCGGCCCTGAGGTCTAGAGTCGTGAACAGTAGAGCGCCCCCCAATGCTTCCAGCGTTTCGTCAATACGCGGAAGTGGGTACACATCTTTCTTCGTAATCTTGTTCAGCGCCCTGTAGTCGATACAGAATCGCACCTCTCCGTCCTTCTTGCGAACTAACATCACTGGGAAGCCCCAGGCTCCGTTGCCTTCTTCTATGACGCCCGCTTTCAACATCTTTTCTGTGTTATCGTTGATGATGGCGTCCTCTGTCTGCGCCTGACGTCTCCGTTTCAACATGATAGGTGCTTCATTCCCAGTGTCGATGTGGTGCTCGACATCGAGTGCTGTGGCCGGAGGGCAGTCACCTGCGCTCGTCGACACCTTTCGGTAGGCCCTCAACAGCTGCATGATCAACGCCCTGCCGCCCGCGTCTTTCGTGCGGATGTCCACCTCGTCTTCGTTCTCCAAAGGCTCGTCCGACGTACTGCTCAGCTCTCGTATCCACTCGCATAATCGCTCGCGAGTCATCTCGCCGTTCAGGCTTAGTACCTTCATGTCATCATCAATCGGAACCCACGTGCCAAGCTCCTTCTGTGGGGGAAGCTTCAGTCTACCGCCATTCGCGTTGATCACTGGCACCCACGCCTTACCGCCACGCGCCTCCGTTACTGTCATCGCCAACATCACTGCACCACAGTTCTTGTTCGGGATGAAGATGCCCTTCTCACCGTCTGCTGCCGTCACCGACACCTGCATTGGCGTCACTGCCCGCCTCGTGAGTCGCGCTCGTTCCACCGTACGAACCACTGCTATCCTGGACTTGCCGCCTTTGTCGAACGTCTGGAAGGGTATCACCACCTTCTTCCTGTCCTTGGCGTAGCGTATTTCGTTCTTGCTGAAGTCCATCGTGGCCTCGTGCGCCTTCATGAAGTCGACTCCCAACAGGAATTCGCTCGTGCAGCCTTCCACGATGCACGCCTGCACCTCCACCAACTGCCCGAACACGTTGTACATCTTGAACGACCACACGCCCAGCACGTCGAGCAAGAACCCTCCAATGCCCTCGACATAGTCCACCGGGGCTCGCCTCTGCTGCTTGTCGCCGCGCGTCATCCAGTCTGTCCCGGCCACCGTGTACCGTGCGCCACTGTCGAGCTTGACGTGGTACTTGCCGCCCGCCACGGTCATCAACGCCGTGGGTAGCCCGTCGTCCGCCTCCACGTCGCTCGCATCGACTTCTCGCGCCGTGGTCGCCAGCACTGTGCCTCGTCGTCGCTGCACCAGGCTCACTCGCGCCTTCTCTTCGACCCTCGCCGCCGATTTGTCACCGCCTTCACGTCGTTGGCGTCGCCGTACATCCAGCTCTCCACGTGCTTGTTCGACTTGTCGCACTCGTACTGCTTGCTGGGCTGCTTCTCGGGCTTCGCGTTGCTCAGCTTCTCGCTCGGCTTCGGTCACTGCTGCCCGCTTCGCTGCTGCACGCTGCACACGACGCTTCTTGGCCGCCTTCTTGTCTTCTCTAGGCGCTTCCCGCGTCGCCACTTCTTCTTCTGCTGACGTCACGTCCCTCTGCACCGTTGTGTTGCTTTCGCCAGCATCCGTATCCGTCACTGACTCGCTGACCGGCGTCGTCACCACGCCTTCCTCACTTGTCGGCACGTCCTGATTCTCTGGGCGTCCGCCTTCCTCAGTTTCTTGTCCACGTCGGCTCCCGGAGTCGCTGAACCCTTCTTCCGCCTCCACTCGTTGGTCACTTCTTACGTAACGCACAGCCGCCATCGCTGGTCGTACCGTGGCCACGTACCGCGCTGCCCGATCCTCATCTCTTTCCGCCATCTTCTCTTTCAACCTGATGCTCGTTGCCGTCCTGATCACTGCTATCTGCTCGACTTGACGCTCCGAGTCATCGCCTCTTTCTCCACACATCTGGTCACCTCCACTTGGTGCAGCCACCGCCTCTGACATCTCCTGCTGGGGATCTGTACTGCTAGTCGGACGTGGTAGTCCCCCTACTACGCCCGCTTGCCGTTTTCCGCCGCCCTGGTAGCTGCTCGTTGCTTCAAGTAAGCGTCATTGCGCGCCTTTGCTTCCGGGTCGGGGCACTTGTCAGCGAAGTGGCCTTCGTTGCCACAAGCGTAGCACTTGCTGTCATACTGCCTTCCGCCTCGACTCCCTTTTTCGCGCTGGTCCGAGTTGCCCGTGCGGTTGCTGGGACGATCCGCTGCCGCCGCCTTGTTCACCGCTGCTCGACGCCTTCGAGGCTTCTTGGCTGGTGGCAACGATGCCTCCGACTCGTCCGACTCGTACTCGTCGAGGAATTCCCATAATCCAGTAGAAAAGTACTGGATCGTCCCCCAGGCCGACGGCCATTTTCTTCATACAGTAAAAATATCGTAAATACGCACGGCACGCCACCTGTTGAAAGGTAACGAACCATTCAACTATTTATGGACCAGCTTCGAGGTACCAATTTATTTACGGGGCAGTTCTCTCGTGTTGTATGCGCAAGTAAAATATTTCGTGAAAATCTCTTAAATTCTAGTAGGAGTAGGAACTCTGTAGATGGTACACCCTTCTTGTATATTTTTTCAGCCGCTATGGTGCAATATGCTACGTTTATTTTGTAGTCTGAAATTCTGCAGATCAATTGTTTTTTAAAACAATTGACTTCAGATCTACTATTATTTTCAGATATATTATTTTAAGGCAACACTAACCATAGAAATAGACTATACACTACACTGTCGGCGCTGCAGAAAGCCTCATTTTGGTTTGTGCTCAATGCCGCGTCTTAAGTTAAACTCCTGGCGTGGCGCCAGGGGCCTGCAGCGCCGCCTGGATGGCTCGTTTTATCGCCTCCGACTGAATCGTGATATTTCCGCTCCTGATGTCAACGACGAAGCCATCGATGAGCAGGCAGAGGAAGAATTATCAGTCGGGGGCGGACTGCGAGAAGAACGACGTAGGGGTGGTGGCCTCTTCGCACGCAATCGAAGGGCCTAGAGGGGCGTGGATGGGCCGTTGTACGAGGTAGAGCGAATATACGCAAAAAGGTGGAGTGTATTATCTCATCCAATGGGTTGGGTACCGGGAGCTTACATAGGAACCAGGAACCACGTCCCGATGCGCCTAACACTGCAGTTCGAACGCGAATCTATCGACTTCATATGGGTCTGCCAATCAACGAGAGGGAGGCGTCGGACACGCCATCGACGAGCAACACGCCGCAGCGCAAGGATCCAGTATCGCAGAGAGCAGGTAGATAAGCTTTTACTAAATGCGCACTGCGAACTTAGTAATTACTGTGACAGTAGTTTGTTTTTCGGTTGGCCTGGGGGACGATCCAGTACTTTTCTACTGGATTATGGTAATTCCTCCGTACTCGTCACTCGACTGCTCGACGCCGTGGCTCGTCAACACCACTGCTTTCTTATCGGGTTTCACAGCTCGAACTTCGCTGCGCTTCGACTTCCGTTCTGGTTTCGCTGATCTCTTCTTCTTCTGCTGCTTGGCCGTCTCCGCCCAGTACTTGCCGTTCCACGACCGACCTGGCGGAACTTCCCACGTTCCTGAAAAAGTGCTGAAGATGCCTTGCGGGTTGGTGAAGAGCGCGAGCTGGCTGCCTTCTCCGCTGCTCGTCGACAACTGCGTCGCATCCGTTGACCCTGTCAATGCTTCAAACGAGAGCCCGGTGCCTCCAATTCCCGGAATCACCACTGTCTGCCCTGTCGTCCCGTTCATGGGCACTAAGCACGAGTTGGGTGCCGTCGCCCACGGCTGTCCAATGTTTTGCATGCCGCGCGCCACGTTGGAGTTCGTGTCATCAATTGTCATAGCGTAGTCGACTGCCTCTTCCAGCGTGGTCGGCTCCTTCTGTTTCACTAACTGCTTCACTGTCAGGTTCAAGCACCTGTAGAATTGGGCGAGAAGCACTCGTTCCTCCACCAGATTCCAACCTGTAGCATCTCGTAGCCCCGCGGCGAAGTCCGCGTACGTCTCTCAAGGTATCATGCGCCGCTGGTTCACGCGCCATTCTGCCGCCGACATGTCCAATCGCTCTCCATAACGCTGCTGTAGCGCCTTCTTTAGCGTCGTCCAGGTGCGCTCGCCGTCTGTCAGCTTCCGGTTCATCAACACCCACCACCTGGACGCGCTCTCGAGCAACTTGTTGCCCAGGATGTAATACAGCTCGTGGTCACTCCACTTGCCTCGTCCCGAACTTCGTGCGCCCTCCAACGCTAAGTCCACACGCTCGATCCATGTTGACACCGACACCTTCGGCGAAGGCGTGTACGTCGGTAGCTCCAAGTCCTTGATGCTCCGCCGCTTCCCATGTATCGCACTCTGCGCTGGCCCACGTCGATGGAGTTCATCGTCATCATCACTGCTTCCGGGACCGTCGCCGTCATCTCCGCCAGCGTCGCCGCCGCCTCCTGAACCTGGTGCGGGTACTGAAACCTGCTCGTCTTCAAGTTGCCTGCCGGTTGGCTGCTGGTCGCTGCTTGCAGCTGCTGCGGTCGTCGTCGGTGACGCGCTGCCCATGTTGCTTGCTTCGATCGTGCCGACGCGGGTGTCCAGGCGCGTCACTGCTGTCAGAATCTGCTGCAATACTGCTCCGAGTCCAGCGCCTCCGTCTGTCATTACCGTCTGGGCGCCTCCGGTCCTTGCTGTACCTGACATTGCTCCTGTCGCTGGGGGTGAGGATCCTGCCGAAGCTGCTGACGAGGCTGGCACCTGCTGTTGCCGCGCTGCTGGCCTTGTCGTCGGGGACTGCGAGGCCGATCGGGAAGCTGATCGTGTCATGGCGCCTGCTCTGCTACGTGCCGGAGCTCTCCGCGTCGTTCTTGTTCTTGCCATTTCCGTCGTTTGGTTCGTGCCGCTTGGAGCAACTTAGTCTGTCGTTTGCTTAAGTTGCCCCTGTATGACCACCATGTAACGTGTCTTCCTTTACCCTGCACGCCGGGTTGGTCCGTATGCTCAGCTACCTGTCCGCTAGGACGCCAACTGAAGTCGTCAATGGCTTCGAGGAACCAACTGTTGTCCCTCGCGCCGGCAGCTCGCTTGCCCAAGCTCACCGCCTATTTATATTCTGTACTTCAACTACTGGTTGAACCTACGAAGCCTCGCTACCTACACAGACACTTCCAGCAACGCTCACCTAGCCACTCGGGTGCACGCCCACTGACGCCTACCCTTACACCGCAGCGTACGGCAAACTCGTCGACGCACTGGTCTCCTGTCCTTCCGTCCCCGTGCGCAGCTTTCGCCTCGCCAGCTCACTCCACAGGCAGCTGACCCGTCGGTCTGCCGCTGCACTCAGTCGTCGTCCGTAGGCTCCACCGGCTGCCGGTTCCGCCCCTTCGACCTCTCTGGTCGGTCTGCTGCAGTGGTGGCTTGCTCGCCCCGCTGCAAATTCGATTGTGGCAGCTCTCTGCCTGCTGTCGGCCGCCCGCTCACCCGTGCCCGACGTGCGCGATCTTTCTGCCGAGCTCTCACTTCACTTAGGCGCTGTCGTCTGGGTACAGCTTGCACACCATCCGACTCTTCAGACACGCCGACTGCTCCGGGCGCCTTCTCACCTCGCACGCCTGGGTACTCTTCCGCCAACCTATTACAGTAGCGTAGATGAGTAGATTCGTAGCGGCCTTGTGGTTTGGCAGCTTGCTCTGACGCTGCAGCAGCGAAGTATAGCCCATGAAGGGTGAGGGCTGCTGCAGCGCCAAAGCTCGCGCGCTTGATTAGTAGAAGGGTAGGTGATATGAATCGTAGATGAGTACATGTAAATGAGTAGATTCGCATGTGGATTAGCAACTTGCTTTGGCGCCGCAGCAGCGAGGTATAGCCCATGAAGGGTGAGGGTGCTGCAGCGCCAAAGCTCGCGCACCTGATTATTAGGAGGGTAGATGGCTTGGAATTGTAGATGAGTAGATGCGTCGTTCGAAGAGGGTGGAGGCTGCTGCAGCGCCACAGCTCGCGTGGTGCGCGCGGCGAAGAAAATCTCTGTCTGAGCATTCGAGAACGAAAATTCCACGAAAACACGTGGTCGAAACCCCTCAGCTCAAAGAGGCCAGAATAAAATATGAGTTTTTCCCAAAAAGAGTACCGATTTGCTGCTCTGTCCCAAAAGAAGTACCCGTCCCACCTGTAAATCACAGGCCTATCACAGGCTGTGATACATGTACATGCAACAACGACCAAAGCTTGCATATAACTGTCTGTCCTACACGTATTGTAGTTCATCCGTGCCGGGAAGGGAGCTCAGATCGAAGGTCGCGCGAGAAGCAGAGACACAGTGTTGGTAGGGATGTATCTGCTGTAGTGTGGGGTCTCATGCTGTTACGCCTTATGCCCTACTTGGGGCGTGCTGGATCAGCAGCATGTCTCCATGCCCAAGCTGGCGCGCTTGCCGATCGCGTCGGCAAACCATCAACCCTGTTATTCATGCACTGCATACCGGCGTTCATGAGCCGCCGTTGAAAACCATTCGGCCCCGGTCCCACGCCGCGTCTAGGCCGAGTTCTTGACACGGCCCTCGAGCTCCAGACCGCTGCCCAGCAGCTCCTTCACGCGAATGCGTTTGCGGCGAAACAACGCTGGTACAACCTACAAAGAGCACCAACTGCACACTGTGCACAGCCCGACTCCTTATATACATGTAGTAGATGTACTCTCAAATGGCACTCGCAGGTACTCCTTTTGGGACAGGTATTGCCAAAAAGAGTACCGATTTGCTGTTTTCTCCCAAAAGAAGTACCTGTCCCAAAAGGAGTCTCAACTCAAAACAATATTGGGATTTCCAATATGAATCTTTATTAGGGCCTGGTCGCGTCATCTCCAGGTGGAGATATACTGGAGATCGTCGCCACCTGGAGATGCAAACTCGTCCTGTGATTGGCTAGCTCGGCGAGGTCAACGATGTGACAACTGGAGATATGCAGGCGTTCGTCTCCAGGTAAATTAGGTGGGGATCAACTGGAGACGACGATCTCCAGGTAACTTTTCAGGAAAATGTATAAAGTTGAGCTTAATTAATATGTCGGAGAAGAAGGAAGATGCCATAGTTCTCGTATTGGCGCTCGTTGGCGGTGGGTTTGGCTGCAAGCAGCAGGAGTTAGGAGGAAAAGCAGGAGTATTATATGTATTATACATCTTTACGAATATATTTCTTAGAACGAGTTGGATGCCCATCGTTCTGAAGTCCCCGGAGCTTCTTTCGTCTCGGGATCGATGCCTCAGGGCTTCGTAGCGCTTCAGCATGGGTGCCACAGCCTTCTCGGTCCAGGAAAATGGCTCGTCACCGACTATAATAGCAGCACAACCTTGTCGACGCGATCGCTGAGTTATGCGGTGTTCGTGTTGTGTTGGTCGCGCAGGCACCAGGCCATCCCGGAAGACGCCCTTCCCACATCGGCCGACACGCTAGCGGTGGCGTGGTCGGTGGTGACCACATGGATCGACAGGGAAGCAGTGGTGGTGGTGGTGGTGGGGGGGGGGCTTGCAGCAGCTCCACCATCGAAGCTTCATGCGGAGCAAACGCTCTTCCAGGCGGGGGGGGGGGGGGGGGGGCACGTGCTGCCAGCAGATCCGAAAATGTGTCAATGCAGCAATTATTAGATTTTTATGGAGCTGTTTTTGAAATTATAACAAACCTAGCATATGGCTTCAGATGGAGACGACGCGACCAGCGCAGGTGGAGATGGAGGTGGAGATATGCTGGAGAAATGCTGGAGATCTCCACCTGGAGATGACGCGAACAGGCCCTTATTGAGAAGTACCGATACCAATACCGATACAATAAATTATTGGCCCAATTATTGACAATAATTAGAGATCGGGATCGTATAATATATTATATTATATGATATTATATTATATACAAAGACAGCGACTACTATGCAGCATTTTGTTGGTTAGGTTGGATGTCCTCGTCCAACTTGGCAGCCTGCGGCTGATCGATCTACAACAAGGTGCTATCCTTGGGAGAATTGAATCTCGATCATACTGAAACTAATATAGTATTGTCTAACCATAGGGGGGTTGTCACCTACCGTGGTGAGTTTTCTCCTGGACAACAAGCTCGTGATCAAGCGTTCTAGTGACTGGCCTTTTTGACGCTACACGCAATAATATCGTCACTGCGCAAGCCCTCAACAGAGTAGATGCAATGTGCGGATCGCTTGGAGTTTGTATAGGTCGGCGGTACCAATACACTAGAAACTAATGCCGTGCGTTGCCCGGTGAAGATCTGGATATGCCCATGCCACAGTAACAGGATGTAATCCTGATAGGTGCGAGGCAGCTGCGTGAAGGACAAGATCGCCGAGGAGGGCAAGCCAGCGGGCGATAACAGAGCGGCGGACAGCAGACGGCGAATATCAAGACAATGCAGCGGTGACGGACGTGGTGGTGCTCATACGGGTTGAAGCGTGGCGCGGGCCGACCCGCCGCAGCCAACCCGGCCACCTGGAAGATCGAAAGCTGACGAAGAGGTGCCTCGCACACTGGGGGAGCAGACCAAGACGCCAAGACGGACGCTAGACACCAGAGGAGGCGAGGCGACATCATAGGGCAAACGAGCGGTCCAGCGCGGCTGTGAAGGGTCGGCTGTGAACCCATCAAGCCCGCCATGCATGAACTCCGGCTCACTCTCGAAGATTCCCAGTGCAGCGCACAGCACGCGGGAGCACAGAGTAACAGCGCGGCAAAGCCGTATACGCAGAAGCGGCGAAGCACCGGCATTGGTGTTAAACAGCGGAATACAAGTAGCAGTCGAAGTGTACGTAGTGTTGTGTGCAGTCCTTAAAGGGTGCTTGAGTGCTTGTAGAAGCGGGTATCTGCAGCCCCGTACGAGGCCGTCGGTATCGGCAGTCCGCGAAGTAAGGAGCAACTAGCCGAAGAGAGGGTAAACCCTGAAAGCGGGTAGGCGAGCCCCCGGTACTAAGAGCCCCGGTGCACCTCCTTAGCGGTCTCGGCGAAGCATCAAGTACTCTGACCAATCTTGCCAGTGCTAGGAAAAGTCGACTGCCGCTGCCGTGTATATTTCATACGTAGCTAGGGCGGCTGGTGTTCGTAGCCACTGGACACCACTCGAGGCCACGAGTAGGACCGGTGCACGACACAAGGGCGGAAAGGACCAAACACTATCACTACTAGCGCGAAGCGCTGACGAACTGAGCAGGGAAAGACACCCAGCTTACTTGGTGGTCATACAGGATTCTACTGAAACGGTAGACTCAAGCCAGAAGCAGCAGCAAGAAAAAAAAGAAGAAGAAGATCGAGTTTACCGACAGCTAGGACCAGAGGCACGAACCTTGAAGAAGAGCAGATGCCAACATTGACGACGCGAGAAGAACGCGCGGCACGCCGCGCCAGCACGCCGACGCGTGCGCCACGACCCAGGACGCAGCGGGAGCCAAAGCGGCGGCGCGTGCGTCTTGCTCTTGCAGACGTAGGAGATGACACTGAGCAGCCGGATGTTGAAGTGAGCAGCTTGGTTCGAGTAATGGAGGCTGGAGGTGACCCTCATGATGATGACGACTCAGACGACGGAGATGATAGTGACACCCGCCGCAGTGGACACGGTGATCACGAGTCTGGAGGCGACGGTCCTGATCACACTCCTCCCACCGGTGGAGCCGGAGATGATGGCGATACCCGCCGACCAACGCGACGCGCAGCCAGTCGCCCCAACTGGGACGAGGAGCCTCGCCAACCAGCAGTGGAGGACGACGAGCTAGAATCGATGAGCTGGTGGGATGCGTTAACGCCAAGCCAGCAGCGAGCGATGATGAAACGCTTCGTATTGCAGCCGCCCACAACGCCTGCTTTACCGGTAGCCACACCAGCCGCGCCAGTGGCCACGCCATCCACACCAGTGTTCATGCAGAAGAAGATGAAGAAGCTGTTGATCGACGACTTCCACGGCAATGCGGACGAGTCTGTGGAGGCGTGGTTAGCCACCATTCCCCAGGAGGTCCAACGTCACCTAACGCTCGGCGGTAGCACCTGGTCGACGAAGGAGCTCTACTACGGAGTGACAGCGCACTTGAAAGGCGCCGCCAACAAGTGGTTCATCGGGGTCAGCGAAGGCATCGAGCCGGACGAACGTACGCTGGAGTTCATCACGATGAAGATGAGGAAGAAGTACGGCCGTCGAGAGACGGGATGGCAGATTCAGGAGCGTCTCCGAAAGCGAGTGCAGCAGCCTGGAGAGAGAGTCGACGCCTTTGCGGATAGTTTGGTGAACATCGGGTTCGGGAAGCGAGTATCGGCGGAGTCTTATATTGAAGCCTTCCTGAACGGCCTGAACAACCAAATAGCCGCCGCCCAAGTACGCAACTGGTCGGTAACGACGCTGGAAGAAGCGGTGCAGGCAGCTATTGAGACCTGGGGTGAGTTTGGAGAAGGCAGAAAGGTCACCGACTGGAAAGAAGCCAAACAGCTGTACCGCAGTTCTGCGGAGCAAAGTGAGAATGACTCAACGACGCGCAATGCTGGAGCGAAGCCGGAGCCCGCGGACCAAATCGATTGGGCGAAGCTCGGCCTTGGATTCGGCGGAAGTGGAATTGATGATTCGGCACCCGCGTACGACGTCAACGGGAAGGCCGTTAGCGCGATGAACAAGGCGTCAAGTAAAACACCGGCTGGTGTCTTACCTTTAGCAGCCTTACAAGCAAACGCCTTCGCAGCTGGAGCAGGCCAAGTGGCCGCTACACAGCTGCCAGCCTTGACAGCCGTGGCCGGAAAACCGAAGGTCGGCAGAACACTCGAAGTCAAGGGTGAGACAGCCGCTGTGACAGCAGCAACTTACTCGGAAACAAGCGGACATGACGGCAGGGCACAAGGCAGTCACGATCAATATGGTAGTGGTCGAAACAGCTACGACAGCGGTCAAGGCAACTACGGTGGCGGCAGAGGCAGCTACAACGGCGGGCAGAGTAACTACACCAGTAGGACTGGTTATTACGGTGGCGGACGAGGAAGCTTTCGCGGCGGAAGAGGTGGCCAGCGCAGTGGTTATGCCGGAGGAGGAAGTGGAAGAGGAGCGTTTGCCCCGGTCTATGGCGGTGAAGGACACTACAGACCGGCGGGCGGAAAACCGATCAGACAGCAGAAGGATGAATCCACGTGTGGGTACTGCGGTCAGGTTGGCCATTGGTGGCGTGAGTGCGGGATGCGTATTGCTGACATGCAAGGCCAAGCACCTGTGCAATTGGCGTCAGCAGGACCAAGTGTGGGTACTAGTCGTGTACCAGCAGCAGGATCAACAGCAGCGGTACCTGCAACAGCACCAGCGGCGAGACCAGCCGCAGGAGCACCGGCGGGAAACGACGCGCGGCAGTAGAGGCAAGGGCTCTGCTGTCCGCAGAAGCTGAATGCCCTGTGAGACCGAGAAAAATTGAGACAGAGCGGAAAGGGAGACCAAAGAAATCGACCAACACTAGCTCAGGGCGAGAAGAGGGTGGACGTTACAAGAATGCCAGACAACGTGGTCTTGCCCAGGGGGAGAGCGGGCGAGTAGAAGACAAAGAAGGTGGTAGCGGCAGTGTGCCAAACTCGGACAAAAACGACGGAAGAGATGGAGGACAGCACGGCGGTGGCCGAGTGGAGGAAAGGCGACTGCTCGGCAAGAGACGATGGGTGGAAGAAGACAGAGGAAACCAGCGACAGAGGACATGCTGTGGTACAGTTGCTGACGAGAACGAAGAAAAGAAGGAGACTGAGCCCTCGAAGGACGTCGCCGAACGAGAGGTGGCTGAGCCCATGGAGGAAGCCTCGATTGTGGATGGCATGTCAACTGCAGCGGCTCAAGGGGCGTCGACAGACACCGTGATCCCGGTGATTATGCAGTCCAAGCTCCCGCTGATGCCATTGAAGCAAGGGTTTTTGCAGAGGTCACTGTCATTGAGCGGAGGCAGGACAAAGGCATCCCGTCGGCGCCAGCGACACACCGAAGGCGAGCTTGCTCGAGTGCATGGAATACTGGCCGTAGAGTTGCGGGAGCGGCGAGAAGAACGAGCGAAGGTGCTGCGAGTATCGGTGCGGCGGCTGATCTCCGAACTACAAGTGCCGACGAATGCATTGGCGCTGGATCAGAAGCGACAAGTTGTTCGAGGTGCGGTGAATAAGATGCGGAAGGCGGTCTCGCGAGTGGCGAGCGAAAATCAGATGCTGACGCGGCGAGCTGCCAGACAAAACGTCGCGCCACCAGTAGCACTGGCAGTACAGCAGATACAAGCGATGAATTATGAAGAGTGGGCGCAGTACTGAAAGCAGCACGATCAGCAGATCCCCCGGCATTTGGAGGAAGAAGGGTCGCTTGCAGAGATGCGGTTGGCGCGGAGAGAAGGCATGCGGGCTGCGAAGCACTTCAGGGTCTTGCGGCGATCAAGAAGGCTGTACCAGAACAAACTGGAACAAGAACGACTGCGGCGAGACGGTCCGACTCGTCGAGCCACTGAGCGGCAGCGACGGAAGAAGCGGGGTTACCAATACTGCAAGCAAGGAAACTACGGTGATGTTGAGCTTATCAAAGACGATGCTGGGAAGGAGCTGCGAATGGCCCCACTTCGTGCAGTGGGTAGCGGATTGGTGTCCAGCTTGCCTACTGCGCTGTTGGCATTGACAAGCACGTACACACTGGAGGCTCGGCTAGATACGTGTGCGCAATTTAGTGTGGCAGGCATAGAGCTGAAGAAGTACGGCCGCTGCATCACCCGCAAGGCACCAGTGGATGTAGTCGAGGGATTCGGCGGCGGTCGAATTAAGGTGCTTGGTGTGTGGCAGTTCGTAGGGACCACTAGGTACCAGCAGCGGATTACAGTGAATGCGCTGCTGGTTGACGGGCAAGGCAGTGAATTCTTGGTGGGCGAGGATTGGATGCTCGAGAGGCAAGTCAAGATGGACTTTGGGAAGCGGGAATTGGCGTACCGCGACGACACCGGCCAGAAAGTTATTCTCCCTTTCACGTGTTCGGCAGTGCAGACACCTTCGACGTTTGCAGGAGAACGACGGATCGCTGTCCGGTTGGCTAAGACAGTGAAGATCGCCAACAACACCAACCAAGTGCTGCGCGTAACGGTCGATGCGGATGAAGGAACGACAGGCATATTTTTGCCGAAGGCTAGCAGCAAGAGACACCTCCTGATGGCGCCGACCTTGAGCACGGTGCGTGACGGCCTAGTTAGCGTGGCAGTGCTAAATGTCGACGGAAAGCGCGAGAAGCTTCCGGCACGAGAAGCATTGGGAACCTGGGTGCCGACGGATGAGACGATGGAGCTGCTGTCGATGAGTGGAGAGTTGGAGCGTGATCGTGTGAAGGAATGGGTGACGAAGCTCCGTAAAGACGACGCGGCGCCGCTGACGGACGAAGACAAGCTAAATATTGGGGAGATGGAGCCAGCAGACAAGGACTTGGTGGTTGCAGTGCTCCGCCAGTATGCAGAGATAGTGAACAAGAAGCCTGGCTGCCCGCCGCTCGCCAACACCAAAGTACAGCACCATATCAACACAGGGGATGCTGCTCCGATCATGCTGCGCCGCCGAAGACATGCCGTATCCGAGAACAGCGTTATGGACAAGAACGTGGACGAGATGCTCGAACAAGGTGTCATTGAAGAAGGCCAAGGGGCCTGGGGTTTTCCAGTGGTGTTAGTGAAGAAAAAAGATGGGAGCGTGCGCTTCTGTGTGGACTATCGAGCTCTCAATGCAATCACGGCTAAAGACGTGTATCCCCTGCCGCGTATCGACGAGACATTAGAAGCACTATGTGGTTCTAGGCGTTTTACCAGCCTCGACGTGCATGCCGGCTACTGGCAATTAGCTGTGGCCCCAGAGGATAAGGTGAAGACAGCATTCACAACGAGAAGAGGGTTGTTTCAGTTCCGCAGGATGCCATTTGGCTTGTGTAATGCGCCAGGCACTTTTCAGAGGCTGATGGATTGCGTTCTACGCGGCATTACGTGGATCAGTTGTCTGGTCTATCTGGATGATGTTATCATCTTTACCAAGGGATCCGTTGCCCAGCACGTGGTTGAGCTCGCGGCTGTACTAGAGCGATTAGCCGGAGCTGGTCTAAGTCTGAAGTCAAGTAAGTGTAGCTTCGCAACGACAAAGATGGAGTATCTTGGTCACGACCTCACGCCGGAGGGAATTCAGCCGACCGATAGGCTGGTGACTGCTGTCAAAGAGTTCCCGACGCCGACTGATGAAGCTGCGGTGAGGCGGTTTGTAGCGTTGGCTGGCTACTATCGCAAGTTCATGCCCGGGTTCGGCACCAAATTAGCCCCACTGACGAAGATGCTGCGGAAGTCAGCTGAATGGGAATGGGGCGCAGCCCAAGAGGAAGCATTTCTGTGGGCGAAGACGCGGTTGAGTATGAAACCAGTGCTTATCTATCCGGACTACAACTTGCCTTTCAAATTGACGACCGATGCTTCGAAGGTGGGGCTTGTAGCGGTGCTGTCGCAAGATCAAGGACGCGGAGATCAGCCCGTGGCGTACGCGTCGAAGATCAACAGCACGACCGTCGCTAATTACAATATTTCGGAGTTGGAATGTCTGGCCGTCGTGTGGGCAGTGCGGTTGTTTAGGCCGCATTTGTATGGGCGACGGTTCACCATAGTGACCGATCACATCGCGTTGAAGTGGCTGATGACGGCCACTGAGCCAACGGGCAGATTGCACAGATGGGCGCTGACGCTCCAAGAATACGACTTTGCCATTGAGTATCGGCCGGGACGAGAGAATCGAGTCGCCGACGCATTATCCCGAAGTCCTGGAGTCGTGGAGCGAGAAGAGCAGAGGGATAGCGGCGCTGGAAATGGTGACGTTGCCGTCAGTAGAGCAGAAGCTGACCCGGGGCCGGACAAGGACACTGAGCACCCTATCCTGGTGGCCGCAGTGCAGCAGCTGGAAGATGGGAATGATCCAGTGCAAAAAATGGCGGTGTACGCGCAGGATGATAATGCTGTAGACGCCTTGGTGCAAGAAGGATTGGAGGTGAGCACCGTGCGACGGGTGGAGGCCGCTGAGCTTGGGATCGTACAGTTCACCGATGCTGATATTCAGAGAGAACAGCAGAAGTCAGCAATGGTGCGGAAGTTAAAAGAGAAGGGTTTTTACCGAGGCCAACGTGTGTACGAGAAGGCGGATGGACTGGTGTACGCTGAGGTTGCCGAGAATGAGGAACGAGTCGTGCTTCCGGTTGTGTTCTGGGCACTCGCGTTTAAGGAAGCACATGACAGTATCTGGTCAGGGCATTTGCGTGGCCCACAGACGTATGCCCGTGTCGCTCAGCTGTATTGGTGGCCGCGGATGAGAGAAGCCGTGCATGACTGGGTCTCTGCTTGCCAGGACTGCGGCTCACGGAAAGCAAAGCCGAAGGTAGCGGTTCCCCCTCTACGGAGCGTGCAGACTGGAGACGTTTGTGACCGCTGGGCAATAGATGTTGCTGGTCCATTGCCGCGGACGATACACGGCAACCGGTATGTGATCGCCGCTGTCGAATACACTACTAGATACGCCGTTGCAGAGGCAGTACCGGAGCACACGGCGAAAGCCATCGCCAAGTTTTTGATGGACCGCGTGGTGTTAGTCTACGGGCCCATGAGAGAGATCATGATGGACGGAGCGATGGAGTTTGGGTCGAACGCAACAGCAGAATTGCTGAAGCTGATGCAAGCCAAACAGGCAACACCGGTGCCTTACCGGCCTAACTTGCTGGGCCTGGTGGAAAGATTTCATCGGACATGGAAGGATATGATCAGTTTGTATATTGATGAGGAGCAAGACGATTGGGACGATTTCGTGCCCTGTGCATTGTACGCCTATAATTCTTCGCCGCACGCCACGCACGGGTTCCAACCTAACGAGCTCATGTTGGGCAGGAAGCTGCGCTCACCGGCAGCGTTGCTGCGCCGCAGTCGGTTGGTGCACCCGCACCGGAGTCTCGAGACGTATCACGAGATGCTACTGCAGGACCTGTCGACGGCAAGAGAATTAGCAGCTATCGCTTTGCAGAAGGAACAAGCAAGGCAAGCCATGTACTACAACAGGAGGAACGCGCGGCAGCACCCACCATTCCGGTCGAATCAGCTGGTCTGGGTGTATCGGCCTGCACGCGGGCCGAAGATAACCAAGTTCGGGCATCGCTGGCGAGGGCCCGCACAGGTCATCGAAACCGCGGGGTACGACAACTACTTGGTTCGCATGCTAGACACGGGGAAAGAGCTTGTGATACACTGCTCCTTCCTCCTATCCTACTACTACCCCACCCACTTGCTGGACCAAATGGCAGAAGACATGGAGCTGGACTTGAGGGATGAAGCCATTGCCGCCGCTGATATTGACTCTGAGGATGAAGATGCGACCGCTGCCGAAACTGCTGCTACCGAACCATCTGAGGCCAGCCAATATCCTGCGCCGGAGAGTGCTCAAGATATAGCGGCGACGCTGTCTGGAATTGCTGCTGAGAATGCCGACGATAGCAGTGAACCGACGACGATTGTGACAGGCGGTAAAGATAGGCGTGGTCAGGCGAGGGAGGATGCTCCGGCCAGAAGACCGGCCGGCATTGCTGAAAACGCCGCCGACAGCACAGACCGCCTTCAGAACCAAGAAGCAGACGCCGCTCAGACACCGCAACCCACCACCGGCAAAAGGAAGCGACGTACTACGCCCGCGGTGGAGGCAGACAAGCAAATTGAACAACAACCCGACGGAGGTGGAGATGCTGCCGAGCGACGCCTCCGACAAACCCAGGCGCGGGCCCCAGAAGACGGACAAAAGCAGCATATTGCCAGCAGAACCCGCGCCAGGATGCGAGAAGCAGCATACAGACACACGGACGAAGTCAACTTCCCCGAACGAAGCAGCAGTTCTAGCAGAGCTTTCGCACCGCTTACAGTCTTAGCCGGCCGCGACAGCGTCAGAGAGCAATCAGCCGCCGCGAATGCTGACGAAAGAGCGGTACATGAAGATGCAAGCGCAGGCACACCCAGTACAGCGAATGAGCAGCCAGCAGCCGAGAATGCCGCGGCCACGGCCATCAGAAACGCTGAAGAAGAGGGCCACGACGCACGCCGACTAAGAGAAATCCCCGACAGTGCTGATGACGAGCCCGTCATCTACGTATTTGCTGGGCAAGGGCGCAGAGGTGTTGACAGCCTCGTGTCCACGCACCCACGACTGTCGCGGCTACAACCAAACGAGTCTGTGCGAGAGTGTCGACGGCGACGATACCGCACTCGAACAGGCCGCTACGTACTCGAGTTCCAGGTAGAACGCCTGACTGATCGACCTACCGGGGACAGCAGGATGTGGATCAACTTCCGCGACTACGAACAGTTATGGCGCGAAGGCCGGGTCCAGAGTGATGAGCCTGAAGCGGTCACCTCCCCGATGGAGTAGCACCGGCCGCTGACGGTGATGGTGGAGCAGCTGTTTGCCGATGTAGCGATACATAATCATTGGCACCCAGCAAGGCCGATGCAGAGGAGAAGGAGAGTGTGTGATGGAGTCGAGGGCGACTCCAAGCTGGGGGGGGGGAGAGTAACAGGATGTAATCCTGATAGGTGCGAGGCAGCTGCGTGAAGGACAAGATCGCCGAGGAGGGCAAGCCAGCGGGCGATAACAGAGCGGCGGACAGCAGACGGCGAATATCAAGACAATGCAGCGGTGACGGACGTGGTGGTGCTCATACGGGTTGAAGCGTGGCGCGGGCCGACCCGCCGCAGCCAACCCGGCCACCTGGAAGATCGAAAGCTGACGAAGAGGTGCCTCGCACACTGGGGGAGCAGACCAAGACGCCAAGACGGACGCTAGACACCAGAGGAGGCGAGGCGACATCATAGGGCAAACGAGCGGTCCAGCGCGGCTGTGAAGGGTCGGCTGTGAACCCATCAAGCCCGCCATGCATGAACTCCGGCTCACTCTCGAAGATTCCCAGTGCAGCGCACAGCACGCGGGAGCACAGAGTAACAGCGCGGCAAAGCCGTATACGCAGAAGCGGCGAAGCACCGGCATTGGTGTTAAACAGCGGAATACAAGTAGCAGTCGAAGTGTACGTAGTGTTGTGTGCAGTCCTTAAAGGGTGCTTGAGTGCTTGTAGAAGCGGGTATCTGCAGCCCCGTACGAGGCCGTCGGTATCGGCAGTCCGCGAAGTAAGGAGCAACTGGCCGAAGAGAGGGTAAACCCTGAAAGAGGGTAGGAGAGCCCCCGGTACTAAGAGCCCCGGTGCACCTCCTTAGCGGTCTCGGCGAAGCATCAAGTACTCTGACCAATCTTGCCAGTGCTAGGAAAAGTCGACTGCCGCTGCCGTGTATATTTCATACGTAGCTAGGGCGGCTGGTGTTCGTAGCCACTGGACACCACTCGAGGCCACGAGTAGGACCGGTGCACGACACAAGGGCGGAAAGGACCAAACACTATCACTACTAGCGCGAAGCGCTGACGAACTGAGCAGGGAAAGACACCCAGCTTACTCCACCTAAATTGCTACAGTAGAGCATCAGTACTGTACGAAATTTAAAAGTTACCGAGATCCAATCCTCCCAAGGATAGCGCCTTGTGGCAGATCAGCCGCAGGTTGCCAAGTTGGACGAGGACATCCAACCTAGCCAACAAAATGCTGCATCCACGCCACTTGGAGTTTGTATGGGTCGGCGGTACCAATACAAATAAAAAATTGCGTCAATATTTGTTATTGTTTCGCTTCAAATTGAAATCTTTATTATTCGTCGACTATTCCCAACAATATCCGATTCTAACTTCAGTCCATTAACCACCATAATTTTTCCATACACACCGCCGCTAATACTTTCAACTCGGCCACGCACTACCAGCCCAATTCTCTAGTTCGCTCCAGGCCAAGTAGGTATCGATTCAATACAAATTTCAAATGAGAGGGTCTTATAAATGCTCCTTTTTGTATAAGGTATTGGATTTTTGGAAAGGATAACAGGCACAAGTATATGATATAGCAGGTGAAATTGGAGGCTTAAATGGAATCATACGTTAAGCTGGATGAGTTTTACGTTTCATACATGCACTATTCCGAAAATGTACGTTGCAGTGACAGCATACATGTGCAGTAAAACAATTTTATACGTTAAATCTCAAACTATGCAAAAGCGATCGCTTCGTCACGACACGCTGTATTTGCAAAATCGAGGACTCAGCTGGGTCAGTTGGCGCCGGAGTTGCAGCGACACGTACAGCTTCTTTTCCGGCCACTGGGTCTCCTCCCTAGTAGCCACAAAAGTTCATAGTGTAGATGAAAAATGATAAACATGATGATTATACGTTGCATATTGGCTTGCTCGGCGTCGTGGCAGCTCAATATAGAGCCCCGCAGGGTCGGGTGGCTGCCACGACGGCCGAGTCCGCCGATTGTAGAAGTCTGGCGCGAGATGAGTAGATAAGTTGGAAGACTTGATGAGTTTTTGCGCTTTGCCTTCAGTCTTCGAATTGACACGAGTCGATTGATAGCTACCGACTGGCACATCGGTTTCAATCACATACTAGATCGTACATATCCTCCTGAAGTCGATTGTCACTGGTATCACCTATTCAGTAATTAGCCCACTATACATGTATTCATATACCCTCCTTAATCACATTGGCTCATATATATTGTTTCAGCGCATAAATGGGTTCCAACTTCCGAACTAACCACGGACGTACATGATGCAGATGGTGCGGCTGCGAAGCAGGCGCACCAGATGCCCCTGTTGGTCGAAGATCAATGCGGTTGTTTGTCAAACCGCTAAACTCTGCAGTAACCAATAACAAATGTCGTGTAAAATCATACAGTATTAAATTTTAGCCTCACAGCATACAAACTTTCGCAATCTCACAATCGTACCTATGAATAAAGAGCACTACCAGCCCAATCCTCTAGTATGTGCTCATTAGGATTTATATATGCTACAGCGTCGAGTTCGCAGCCCACGTTGATTTGGGACGCCGTTTATATATACAAGCTGCCCTCAGACGATGCCTAAACAAGGGCCTAATTAAGAGCCACTCAATCTAAAATTTTGCAAGATGAGGGCCAAGTTTGCTCGTTTAGGTCCTTCAAAAGTATTACCTGAAGAGTGCTATAGTACTGAGCTGATGATATCACAGTATCACTCATTTTGAATACCGCACTATACGGTAGTAGTAGCACTACTACCCCAAAAAAATCGTGTAGTAGTATTACCGAGGTGTACTATTTCAGCAAGTACTACTAACCCCTGGATGGGGCAGATTGGGTCGCCAGCGATGCGATGGATCGATCGTGCGGAGAGCGCTGGGCACCTTGATGTGGCGAAACAGCTCCACGAGCGTCGGCTCGATCTCGGGGGCTGCACCACCGCAGCGTTGGATGGTCCAGCATCAAAAGGCCAAAAGCAAGTGGTGAAGTGGCTGCATGTAAATCGTCGCGAGGGACCCACATATCGTGCAATGGATGGAGCAGCGGCAGGTGGGCACTTGGAGGTGTTGCTGTTCTTGTACTCAAATCGTTCGGATGGTTGCACGTCGGACGCGGCAGTGAACGCAGCCATGAACAATCACGTCGAGGTCGTACAGTGGCTGCTCCAGCGCTACCCACAGTAAAGTAGCCACGAACGTGTACGCAAGTTCGCCGCCAAGTATATTTTTTTCCCCTGGTCGATCAGTGCCGGGGTCCTCCTCGTCGGCGTGTTTTACCTTCAAGATGACAAAACTCATGATTCATGCCAACATGTTTTCATTCTTTGAGGTGCTGCACCACTGAAGTCAGTCGAAAGGTGGTCTCCTAAGTAAACGCTTACGCGGATGTCTTCTCCGCAAGGCTTGCGGAGAAGACATCCTTGGCAAGGACCGGGTAGCCCGTGTACCCCTTTACGTATGAAGCACCCAGCGGCACATACACTGTCTGCCAATCGACCGGGGTGAGCTCGGCACCATGCGTTCCACAAGATCCAGATGAAGTCGCGCGCGCGAAGGGTCGTTCCGTCCTCGACGATCTTGCGAGTCTCAGCACCGTCGTAGCCAGATGCGCTGATCATGACACCCTCGTACAGTTCGTGGTAGATGGATGTGACGCCACCCGCTGGTGCGTCGGGTGCAGGATGCTGCATGCCGCGCGGCTCGACCATGTGGAGTAGGCCAGATCGTAATCGTTTAGCCTCTTGGCCACATAGTCGTAGATCTTCCGAGGGTTCGAGTCGGTGCAGCTGAAAGCCGTGCCGAACGGGGACAAGCGAATGCCCACCTTGCTCGAGTCCACGGAGGACATAATAGCCTCAATGGCCTACCGCCGTATTTATCCGTGCGCAGGTTTGTTCCATTTAACAGGAACGGCTCCAACAGGTATCCGTTGGCGGCGTGAAGTTCCACGCCGTCAAAGCCCGCCTCCAGTGCGTTTTCAGCCACGCGCTTGTAGTCCTCGTCAATGCCCGGGATTTCATCGATCGCGCGGGTCCGGGTGCGGTAAACGGCCCTGGACGCAGCGTTGTGTCAATTTTAATTGCAAAAAAATCGTTGAGAAAATTGGTATGAACAATTACAATTAAAAAGTGTCATCAATGATAATATTGCAATCAAATCGTCACACTAACATAGTCGTAGATCTTCCGAGGGTTCGAGTCGGTGCAGCTGAAAGCCGTGCCGAACGGGGACAAGCGAATGCCCACCTTGCTCGAGTCCACGGAGGACAGAATAGCCTCAATGGCCTACCGCCGTATTTATCCGTGCGCAGGTTTGTTCCATTTAACAGGAACTGCTCCAACAGGTATCCGTTGGCGGCGTGAAGTTCCACGCCGTCAAAGCCCGCCTCCAGTGCGTTTTCAGCCACGCGCTTGTAGTCCTCGTCAATGCCCGGGATTTCATCGATCGCGCGGGTCCGGGTGCGGTAAACGGCCCTGGACGCAGCGTTGTGTCAATTTTAATTGCAAAAAAATCGTTGAGAAAATTGGTATGAACAATTACAATTAAAAAGTGTCATCAATGATAATATTGCAATCAAATCGTCACACTAACTGTTAGTCTCAATACAAACTATACGAATTATATGATATAGACTATTTGCAATTAAAATGTCAGCATTGAACAATTAGAATTGTGGCGAGATCCCAATCAATTTTTCAATGTAAATTGGCACAACGCTGCCTTGGACGGTGGTGGCGAGACTCAGCACTCCCTCCATATTCGTTGCACTCGCTGAGACGGGCTGCGCTCGCCCAGGCACGTTGCGAGGGTGGCTGATCTGTCCAGTGTATCACAACTGATTGAAGATCTTGCCACCTTCGCCGTGCACCGCGGCCGACACGGACTTCCACCTTCTACTTGTTCCGGAGTAAACAAACCTGGGGCGCCGTAGTAAACCATGAGCATAGGCACTGACGTTGGTGGCCTCAGCAATCAAAAGACCGCCGTCGGTGGCCCGCTGCTTGTAGAATTTAGCCACGGCGGGTCCTGGGACTCCGTCGTCGCCCATTCGTTGACAAGTCATGGGAGCCATTACCACACGATGCTTCAGTTGGCCCGGGGATTTCTTGCCGCCGAGTTTCACTGCAGAGAAGCGCTTAGATGCCATAGTGGAGGAGGACGGTGTTGAGGACTTCGTTGCTCAGCGAGAGTGTTTGACCAGTTGATTTCACTAGACAGGAACCGGGCAGCATCATCGCAACTCGAGACAAAAGTAGCTCTGGCAATCAGTTCTGATTGGGGAATGTTTGTGACTTACTTTGTTGGCCAGCGGGGTTGCAAACATAAACACCTCGATTGAATTTTGGGTGTTGTCAACAATGTTGAGAAGAGTAAACAGCAAATTTATAGCCAAGACACAATGTGGCTGTTACCTCTCGCAGCGGCATCTACAATCGTGTAGCTACTGCAGCCTTCAGTGCGTTGTGAATGTAGGAATAGTAGAACCCAATGAGTCGCGCCATGAGTAGCAGCACCACCAAACCAGCCTGGTACACGTGCAGTCCGTACAAGAGATAACATATGAGCAGCAGAGCCTCGATGGCCGTGCAGCGTTTGCCCACGAACGCCATGTACGTGAAGTCGTCGCAGTCCTTGAAGAGTTTTGTGAACGGACTGCCAAGGCAGTGCTGCTCGAACGTTGTGAGCGCCTGCACAGGTTTGACCACCTCGTCGAGCGTTATGGCGGGGCCTTGAGATGGCCGTCTGCTGGCATCTCGAACAGCGTACGTGGAGGAAGTGCGACGGGAGACGGAGGACGCGAAGCTCCGGACGTTCCAGTGTTGACTGCGCTTCTGAATGATGAAAGAAGCCGCGAAAGCGATCGGATCCAGCGTCGTCGAGATGGACAGAACCACGACGTCCAAGTTGACGTTCATGAGGATGCACGAGTCGTTGAGTTTGCGGTACTTGGCCCCGGGTGCCATTGTCTTGCGCAGCAGTTCGTCATTCCAGTCGACGACGAATGAGAGCGACGTCTCCCTCACGATCATGAGCAGAGCGGTGGCACACGGCGTGATGAGAAATTGCTTAGTCTCCCGCGTGAGACGGAAGTGACGATCCAGTTGCTGCTCCCCGAAGCGAGCTTTCAGCAGGTTGATGTACACGCCCGCGGGGGTCGCCGCCGCCAGCAAAGCGCTCGTGCCCAACGACAAGCTGAAGCTCCGCGGACCGGCCCGCATATCCACGACGCGCTCGACAGCCAGCTGATGACCCCCTTCCAGCCGTTCGTAGTCGCCGTCCAGGCGCTGCAGGTGGAAAACCACGGCGGGGCCACGGCGTGGCTCGCCCTGAACGGCCAGCTGGTCACTCCGACCGGCTTAGCTGAATAACACGGACACAACGGAGGGCGTGGCCGAGCGGCGGAAGGCGCTGGTGCTCGACGATCTCCGCAATATCAGCAACATCAACTCGCTGACGGCGACCACACTCGTCGGGCGCGTGGGGACCGCCAGCCAGCCGGCGATCGCGTCTGTAAACACGCTCGACAACGCTAGCCACGACGGATTGGCCGCGGGGCTCAAGCTGGGCGGCGCGCTGATGCGAGCTACGGATGCATACCTCAACGCCACGGCGGTCGTGCCCGAGACGGCCACCGCGAAGTGCGCCGTGGTGCTGGACGCGTTCGGCAGCGTCAAAGGCGTTAACCCGCTCCAGGCCGAGCGCATCCAGGCGACGCGGCTCGATCTGGCGGGCGTGATATCCAACCGCAACGTGGTCTCGGTGATCATCAAGTCGTACTCCTCCGCAAACCTGGTGGGGCGCACGGTCGACATCCAGCTAATCGACACGCTGCGGTTTTCCAACTTCTTCCCTGCGGGGCTGACAGACGGATACTCCAACGAGATCATCGGGTGCATCCGCCCGAACTACTCGGAGACCTACACGTTCTTCATCACCTGCAACGACCGCGTGCGCATGTGGGTGAACTCGCAGCTCGCGATCCACTTGTAGGCCGAGACGTCCAGCGGTCGGGTGCGCAAAGCAGTGGGTGCCCATCTACATCCGGTACCAGTGCGACGAGGGCAGCTCGCCGTACTTCTCCTTCGAGTACTCGTTCGTGAGCTCGCCGCGCGGCGGGATCGACGCCTCGCAGCTCGCGTGGGACAACAACCCTGCTGCCGCGCTCAGTGCAGATCTCCATGGATGCCGGCGCACGACGATCGCCGCCCGCGACAACGATATCGCGCTGGGCGTCGCGGACAACTTCAACGGGTGGCGTTGAACGCGGCGCAGTGGGCTTCTGTCTACATCCAGATCCAGAGCATCACGGGCAGCTCGTCGCTGCAGACGTGCTGGTCCTCGCTCTCGCTCGCGAAGGGGTTTATCGACAGCCCCCGCATGGCTGGAACCAACTCCAGCGTCACGGTGTTCAGCACCGCGAGCGGACTCACCACCTTGCGCGCGGGCTTCGTGGCGGTGGACGCCAACGGCGTCATGTCGCTGACCGCGCGGCACGGCGGCGCCGACCTTCAACGTGTCCTCGCACAACGGGGCGACGGACGGGCTGCGCCTGGCGGGACTGCTGGTCACGTCCAGACTGGCGGCGGTCGCGCCGGGATCCTGTCAGGCGTCCAAGGCGCTGGTCGTGAACGCACAAAAGAGCATCGGCGGCATCGCGACCATCAATAGCACGGACATCAACGGCACGCTGCGCACCGCCAGCCAGCTGTACGTGACGCAGCTCGGGGCGCTTGCGGCGACGCTGAACTGCTCGGCGGACGTCGTAGTCGGCGGAGCCTCTTCGGCGCGGCTGCTGCTGGCATCGGACGCCAGCTTGTGCGCACTGCAGGCGGACGCAGCGGCGGACGTCGTGATCTCCGACTTCGGCGCCGCGAGCGCGGCTGCATCCGCGCGGCGTCTCCGGGTTTGTTGGTCTCCAGGCCTAGCTAGCCCTGTACCGTGAACGGCGCCGTGTTTACGAAGTGGATGTCACTCCATATTTATGTTGAATAGCAGGTATATAAGCAAAATCCATATGAGTATACCAGTTTATATTGACATTCAGAGCAGTAACCTTGATCTAACATAACAAAACGGAATTTTAGGGT
This sequence comes from Phytophthora x cambivora, assembly GCA_033557925.1. Classification (NCBI taxonomy): domain Eukaryota; phylum Oomycota; class Peronosporomycetes; order Peronosporales; family Peronosporaceae; genus Phytophthora; species Phytophthora x cambivora. Next base: position 2,205,523 of record JAUCEB010000023.1, on the reverse strand, counting down.
TTACTGGTATCAATTATGAAAGATGTTGGGAAACCCAAATTAGCAGATCAAAAAGCCGAAAATACGATATTTTCGGTTCCGTGGGCCTTAGACGAACGTATTCGGACCCTAGATGAACGGACAAGTCGGGGCTCAAATTATATCTACGGATCGCGGGGAAGCGAACGGCGCCGACGTCAGGGCCCTGTCCGCCATTTCCTGTCCTTCCCGCCGTGCTAAAGTCGACATCTGCAGGATCGTCCACAACCCGCATATGAAGCCTTCAACTATTTAGATAGAGTATAGGGCGCTCGATGATCTCTGATTGGGCGGTGTGTGTGCCATAGACTGTTCAGAAGTGCATTCTGCATTACTATCCCTCCTTTATGGTACCATGTTCTCGGACAGTCTGTCTGCCCGCCTGGCCAAGCCGGATAGGGCCCAGAACGGTCAACGATCGCTGATTGGTTACAATTATGATGTGCACCATATGTTTTGGATTTGCCATCGACTTCGTCGTGGTCGAAAACATACCATCCCCAAATTTCAGCTCAACCAGCTGTGTATTCTGGAAACTATGTCTACTGATTTCTGATTGGTCCGTGTTGCATGTTTCTACCCTGTCAAGTGTTAAAGATGCGTAAAATGACATGACACATCTCGGTACGAAGTTTCGGCTCCATCGAACTCCAAATATCGATGCTATCGTGAGGTCAAAAGAGGAGCCTAGTTTCGCACTACCCAAAGTAGTGTGTGCGTACTCCCCAATTTACCTACGATTGGGTTCGAAGGGTCCGGATACACGTCGAAAGGACCCCCGGATACCCAACGTAACGCCCGCTGTGGGACCCCCAGGACCCCCGGATACACGTGTATCCGCCCGGGAATATATATAGCCTGTCCCTAGTCTCGTGGCTCCCACTGCCAACTTTGGACGGTCGGTACGGCATCCATATATGGAGTTAGAGGCCAAGTCGGGGCTCAAATTATATCTACGGATCGCGGGGAAGCGAACGGCTCCGACGCCAGGGCGCTGTCCGGCATTTCCAGTCCTTCCCGCCGTGCTAAAGTCGACATCTGCAGGATCGTCCACAACCCGCATATGAAGCCTTCAACTATTTAGATAGAGTATAGGGCGCTCGATGATCTCTGATTGGGCGGTGTGTGTGCCATAGACTGTTCAGAAGTGCATTCTGCATTACTATCCCTCCTTTATGGTACCATGTTCTCGGACAGTCTGTCTGCCCGCCTGGCCAAGCCGGATAGGGCCCAGAACGGTCAACGATCGCTGATTGGTTACAATTATGATGTGCACCATATGTTTTGGATTTGCCATCGACTTCGTCGTGGTCGAAAACATACCATCCCCAAATTTCAGCTCAACCAGCTGTGTATTCTGGAAACTATGTCTACTGATTTCTGATTGGTCCGTGTTGCATGTTTCTACCCTGTCAAGTGTTAAAGATGCGTAAAATGACATGACACATCTCGGTACGAAGTTTCGGCTCCATCGAACTCCAAATATCGATGCTATCGTGAGGTCAAAAGAGGAGCCTAGTTTCGCACTACCCAAAGTAGTGTGTGCGTACTCCCCAATTTACCTACGATTGGGTTCGAAGGGTCCGGATACACGTCGAAAGGACCCCCGGATACCCAACGTAACGCCCGCTGTGGGACCCCCAGGACCCCCGGATACACGTGTATCCGCCCGGGAATATATATAGCCTGTCCCTAGTCTCGTGGCTCCCACTGCCAACTTTGGACGGTCGGTACGGCATCCATATATGGAGTTAGAGGCCAAGTCGGGGCTCAAATTATATCTACGGATCGCGGGGAAGCGAACGGCTCCGACGCCAGGGCGCTGTCCGGCATTTCCAGTCCTTCCCGCCGTGCTAAAGTCGACATCTGCAGGATCGTCCACAACCCGCATATGAAGCCTTCAACTATTTAGATAGAGTATAGGGCGCTCGATGATCTCTGATTGGGCGGTGTGTGTGCCATAGACTGTTCAGAAGTGCATTCTGCATTACTATCCCTCCTTTATGGTACCATGTTCTCGGACAGTCTGTCTGCCCGCCTGGCCAAGCCGGATAGGGCCCAGAACGGTCAACGATCGCTGATTGGTTACAATTATGATGTGCACCATATGTTTTGGATTTGCCATCGACTTCGTCGTGGTCGAAAACATACCATCCCCAAATTTCAGCTCAACCAGCTGTGTATTCTGGAAACTATGTCTACTGATTTCTGATTGGTCCGTGTTGCATGTTTCTACCCTGTCAAGTGTTAAAGATGCGTAAAATGACATGACACATCTCGGTACGAAGTTTCGGCTCCATCGAACTCCAAATATCGATGCTATCGTGAGGTCAAAAGAGGAGCCTAGTTTCGCACTACCCAAAGTAGTGTGTGCGTACTCCCCAATTTACCTACGATTGGGTTCGAAGGGTCCGGATACACGTCGAAAGGACCCCCGGATACCCAACGTAACGCCCGCTGTGGGACCCCCAGGACCCCCGGATACACGTGTATCCGCCCGGGAATATATATAGCCTGTCCCTAGTCTCGTGGCTCCCACTGCCAACTTTGGACGGTCGGTACGGCATCCATATATGGAGTTAGAGGCCAAGTCGGGGCTCAAATTATATCTACGGATCGCGGGGAAGCGAACGGCTCCGACGCCAGGGCGCTGTCCGGCATTTCCAGTCCTTCCCGCCGTGCTAAAGTCGACATCTGCAGGATCGTCCACAACCCGCATATGAAGCCTTCAACTATTTAGATAGAGTATAGGGCGCTCGATGATCTCTGATTGGGCGGTGTGTGTGCCATAGACTGTTCAGAAGTGCATTCTGCATTACTATCCCTCCTTTATGGTACCATGTTCTCGGACAGTCTGTCTGCCCGCCTGGCCAAGCCGGATAGGGCCCAGAACGGTCAACGATCGCTGATTGGTTACAATTATGATGTGCACCATATGTTTTGGATTTGCCATCGACTTCGTCGTGGTCGAAAACATACCATCCCCAAATTTCAGCTCAACCAGCTGTGTATTCTGGAAACTATGTCTACTGATTTCTGATTGGTCCGTGTTGCATGTTTCTACCCTGTCAAGTGTTAAAGATGCGTAAAATGACATGACACATCTCGGTACGAAGTTTCGGCTCCATCGAACTCCAAATATCGATGCTATCGTGAGGTCAAAAGAGGAGCCTAGTTTCGCACTACCCAAAGTAGTGTGTGCGTACTCCCCAATTTACCTACGATTGGGTTCGAAGGGTCCGGATACACGTCGAAAGGACCCCCGGATACCCAACGTAACGCCCGCTGTGGGACCCCCAGGACCCCCGGATACACGTGTATCCGCCCGGGAATATATATAGCCTGTCCCTAGTCTCGTGGCTCCCACTGCCAACTTTGGACGGTCGGTACGGCATCCATATATGGAGTTAGAGGCCAAGTCGGGGCTCAAATTATATCTACGGATCGCGGGGAAGCGAACGGCTCCGACGCCAGGGCGCTGTCCGGCATTTCCAGTCCTTCCCGCCGTGCTAAAGTCGACATCTGCAGGATCGTCCACAACCCGCATATGAAGCCTTCAACTATTTAGATAGAGTATAGGGCGCTCGATGATCTCTGATTGGGCGGTGTGTGTGCCATAGACTGTTCAGAAGTGCATTCTGCATTACTATCCCTCCTTTATGGTACCATGTTCTCGGACAGTCTGTCTGCCCGCCTGGCCAAGCCGGATAGGGCCCAGAACGGTCAACGATCGCTGATTGGTTACAATTATGATGTGCACCATATGTTTTGGATTTGCCATCGACTTCGTCGTGGTCGAAAACATACCATCCCCAAATTTCAGCTCAACCAGCTGTGTATTCTGGAAACTATGTCTACTGATTTCTGATTGGTCCGTGTTGCATGTTTCTACCCTGTCAAGTGTTAAAGATGCGTAAAATGACATGACACATCTCGGTACGAAGTTTCGGCTCCATCGAACTCCAAATATCGATGCTATCGTGAGGTCAAAAGAGGAGCCTAGTTTCGCACTACCCAAAGTAGTGTGTGCGTACTCCCCAATTTACCTACGATTGGGTTCGAAGGGTCCGGATACACGTCGAAAGGACCCCCGGATACCCAACGTAACGCCCGCTGTGGGACCCCCAGGACCCCCGGATACACGTGTATCCGCCCGGGAATATATATAGTCTGTCCCTAGTCTCGTGGCTCCCACTGCCAACTTTGGACGGTCGGTACGGCATCCATATATGGAGTTAGAGGCCAAGTCGGGGCTCAAATTATATCTACGGATCGCGGGGAAGCGAACGGCTCCGACGCCAGGGCGCTGTCCGGCATTTCCAGTCCTTCCCGCCGTGCTAAAGTCGACATCTGCAGGATCGTCCACAACCCGCATATGAAGCCTTCAACTATTTAGATAGAGTATAGGGCGCTCGATGATCTCTGATTGGGCGGTGTGTGTGCCATAGACTGTTCAGAAGTGCATTCTGCATTACTATCCCTCCTTTATGGTACCATGTTCTCGGACAGTCTGTCTGCCCGCCTGGCCAAGCCGGATAGGGCCCAGAACGGTCAACGATCGCTGATTGGTTACAATTATGATGTGCACCATATGTTTTGGATTTGCCATCGACTTCGTCGTGGTCGAAAACATACCATCCCCAAATTTCAGCTCAACCAGCTGTGTATTCTGGAAACTATGTCTACTGATTTCTGATTGGTCCGTGTTGCATGTTTCTACCCTGTCAAGTGTTAAAGATGCGTAAAATGACATGACACATCTCGGTACGAAGTTTCGGCTCCATCGAACTCCAAATATCGATGCTATCGTGAGGTCAAAAGAGGAGCCTAGTTTCGCACTACCCAAAGTAGTGTGTGCGTACTCCCCAATTTAACTACGATTGGGTTCGAAGGGTCCGGATACACGTCGAAAGGACCCCCGGATACCCAACGTAACGCCCGCTGTGGGACCCCCAGGACCCCCGGATACACGTGTATCCGCCCGGGAATATATATAGCCTGTCCCTAGTCTCGTGGCTCCCACTGTCAACTTTGGACGGTCGGTACGGCATCAATATTTGGCATTAGAGGCCAAGTCGGGGCTCAAATTATATCTACGAATCGCGGGGAAGCGAACGGCGCAGACGCCAGGGCTCTGTCCGGCATTTCCAGTCCTTCCCGCCGTGCTAAAGTCGACATCTGCAGGATCGTCCACAACCCGCATATGAAGCCTTCAACTATTTAGATAGAGTATAGGGCGCTCGATGATCTCTGATTGGGCGGTGTGTGTGCCATAGACTGTTCAGAAGTGCATTCTGCATTACTATCCCTCCTTTATGGTACCATGTTCTCGGACAGTCTGTCTGCCCGCCTGGCCAAGCCGGATAGGGCCCAGAACGGTCAACGATCGCTGATTGGTTACAATTATGATGTGCACCATATGTTTTGGATTTGCCATCGACTTCGTCGTGGTCGAAAACATACCATCCCCAAATTTCAGCTCAACCAGCTGTGTATTCTGGAAACTATGTCTACTGATTTCTGATTGGTCCGTGTTGCATGTTTCTACCCTGTCAAGTGTTAAAGATGCGTAAAATGACATGACACATCTCGGTACGAAGTTTCGGCTCCATCGAACTCCAAATATCGATGCTATCGTGAGGTCAAAAGAGGAGCCTAGTTTCGCACTACCCAAAGTAGTGTGTGCGTACTCCCCAATTTACCTACGATTGGGTTCGAAGGGTCCGGATACACGTCGAAAGGACCCCCGGATACCCAACGTAACGCCCGCTGTGGGACCCCCAGGACCCCCGGATACACGTGTATCCGCCCGGGAATATATATAGCCTGTCCCTAGTCTCGTGGCTCCCACTGCCAACTTTGGACGGTCGGTACGGCATCCATATATGGAGTTAGAGGCCAAGTCGGGGCTCAAATTATATCTACGGATCGCGGGGAAGCGAACGGCTCCGACGCCAGGGCGCTGTCCGGCATTTCCAGTCCTTCCCGCCGTGCTAAAGTCGACATCTGCAGGATCGTCCACAACCCGCATATGAAGCCTTCAACTATTTAGATAGAGTATAGGGCGCTCGATGATCTCTGATTGGGCGGTGTGTGTGCCATAGACTGTTCAGAAGTGCATTCTGCATTACTATCCCTCCTTTATGGTACCATGTTCTCGGACAGTCTGTCTGCCCGCCTGGCCAAGCCGGATAGGGCCCAGAACGGTCAACGATCGCTGATTGGTTACAATTATGATGTGCACCATATGTTTTGGATTTGCCATCGACTTCGTCGTGGTCGAAAACATACCATCCCCAAATTTCAGCTCAACCAGCTGTGTATTCTGGAAACTATGTCTACTGATTTCTGATTGGTCCGTGTTGCATGTTTCTACCCTGTCAAGTGTTAAAGATGCGTAAAATGACATGACACATCTCGGTACGAAGTTTCGGCTCCATCGAACTCCAAATATCGATGCTATCGTGAGGTCAAAAGAGGAGCCTAGTTTCGCACTACCCAAAGTAGTGTGTGCGTACTCCCCAATTTACCTACGATTGGGTTCGAAGGGTCCGGATACACGTCGAAAGGACCCCCGGATACCCAACGTAACGCCCGCTGTGGGACCCCCAGGACCCCCGGATACACGTGTATCCGCCCGGGAATATATATAGCCTGTCCCTAGTCTCGTGGCTCCCACTGCCAACTTTGGACGGTCGGTACGGCATCCATATATGGAGTTAGAGGCCAAGTCGGGGCTCAAATTATATCTACGGATCGCGGGGAAGCGAACGGCTCCGACGCCAGGGCGCTGTCCGGCATTTCCAGTCCTTCCCGCCGTGCTAAAGTCGACATCTGCAGGATCGTCCACAACCCGCATATGAAGCCTTCAACTATTTAGATAGAGTATAGGGCGCTCGATGATCTCTGATTGGGCGGTGTGTGTGCCATAGACTGTTCAGAAGTGCATTCTGCATTACTATCCCTCCTTTATGGTACCATGTTCTCGGACAGTCTGTCTGCCCGCCTGGCCAAGCCGGATAGGGCCCAGAACGGTCAACGATCGCTGATTGGTTACAATTATGATGTGCACCATATGTTTTGGATTTGCCATCGACTTCGTCGTGGTCGAAAACATACCATCCCCAAATTTCAGCTCAACCAGCTGTGTATTCTGGAAACTATGTCTACTGATTTCTGATTGGTCCGTGTTGCATGTTTCTACCCTGTCAAGTGTTAAAGATGCGTAAAATGACATGACACATCTCGGTACGAAGTTTCGGCTCCATCGAACTCCAAATATCGATGCTATCGTGAGGTCAAAAGAGGAGCCTAGTTTCGCACTACCCAAAGTAGTGTGTGCGTACTCCCCAATTTACCTACGATTGGGTTCGAAGGGTCCGGATACACGTCGAAAGGACCCCCGGATACCCAACGTAACGCCCGCTGTGGGACCCCCAGGACCCCCGGATACACGTGTATCCGCCCGGGAATATATATAGCCTGTCCCTAGTCTCGTGGCTCCCACTGCCAACTTTGGACGGTCGGTACGGCATCCATATATGGAGTTAGAGGCCAAGTCGGGGCTCAAATTATATCTACGGATCGCGGGGAAGCGAACGGCTCCGACGCCAGGGCGCTGTCCGGCATTTCCAGTCCTTCCCGCCGTGCTAAAGTCGACATCTGCAGGATCGTCCACAACCCGCATATGAAGCCTTCAACTATTTAGATAGAGTATAGGGCGCTCGATGATCTCTGATTGGGCGGTGTGTGTGCCATAGACTGTTCAGAAGTGCATTCTGCATTACTATCCCTCCTTTATGGTACCATGTTCTCGGACAGTCTGTCTGCCCGCCTGGCCAAGCCGGATAGGGCCCAGAACGGTCAACGATCGCTGATTGGTTACAATTATGATGTGCACCATATGTTTTGGATTTGCCATCGACTTCGTCGTGGTCGAAAACATACCATCCCCAAATTTCAGCTCAACCAGCTGTGTATTCTGGAAACTATGTCTACTGATTTCTGATTGGTCCGTGTTGCATGTTTCTACCCTGTCAAGTGTTAAAGATGCGTAAAATGACATGACACATCTCGGTACGAAGTTTCGGCTCCATCGAACTCCAAATATCGATGCTATCGTGAGGTCAAAAGAGGAGCCTAGTTTCGCACTACCCAAAGTAGTGTGTGCGTACTCCCCAATTTAACTACGATTGGGTTCGAAGGGTCCGGATACACGTCGAAAGGACCCCCGGATACCCAACGTAACGCCCGCTGTGGGACCCCCAGGACCCCCGGATACACGTGTATCCGCCCGGGAATATATATAGCCTGTCCCTAGTCTCGTGGCTCCCACTGCCAACTTTGGACGGTCGGTACGGCATCCATATATGGAGTTAGAGGCCAAGTCGGGGCTCAAATTATATCTACGGATCGCGGGGAAGCGAACGGCTCCGACGCCAGGGCGCTGTCCGGCATTTCCAGTCCTTCCCGCCGTGCTAAAGTCGACATCTGCAGGATCGTCCACAACCCGCATATGAAGCCTTCAACTATTTAGATAGAGTATAGGGCGCTCGATGATCTCTGATTGGGCGGTGTGTGTGCCATAGACTGTTCAGAAGTGCATTCTGCATTACTATCCCTCCTTTATGGTACCATGTTCTCGGACAGTCTGTCTGCCCGCCTGGCCAAGCCGGATAGGGCCCAGAACGGTCAACGATCGCTGATTGGTTACAATTATGATGTGCACCATATGTTTTGGATTTGCCATCGACTTCGTCGTGGTCGAAAACATACCATCCCCAAATTTCAGCTCAACCAGCTGTGTATTCTGGAAACTATGTCTACTGATTTCTGATTGGTCCGTGTTGCATGTTTCTACCCTGTCAAGTGTTAAAGATGCGTAAAATGACATGACACATCTCGGTACGAAGTTTCGGCTCCATCGAACTCCAAATATCGATGCTATCGTGAGGTCAAAAGAGGAGCCTAGTTTCGCACTACCCAAAGTAGTGTGTGCGTACTCCCCAATTTACCTACGATTGGGTTCGAAGGGTCCGGATACACGTCGAAAGGACCCCCGGATACCCAACGTAACGCCCGCTGTGGGACCCCCAGGACCCCCGGATACACGTGTATCCGCCCGGGAATATATATAGCCTGTCCCTAGTCTCGTGGCTCCCACTGTCAACTTTGGACGGTCGGTACGGCATCAATATTTGGCATTAGAGGCCAAGTCGGGGCTCAAATTATATCTACGAATCGCGGGGAAGCGAACGGCTCCGACGCCAGGGCGCTGTCCGGCATTTCCAGTCCTTCCCGCCGTGCTAAAGTCGACATCTGCAGGATCGTCCACAACCCGCATATGAAGCCTTCAACTATTTAGATAGAGTATAGGGCGCTCGATGATCTCTGATTGGGCGGTGTGTGTGCCATAGACTGTTCAGAAGTGCATTCTGCATTACTATCCCTCCTTTATGGTACCATGTTCTCGGACAGTCTGTCTGCCCGCCTGGCCAAGCCGGATAGGGCCCAGAACGGTCAACGATCGCTGATTGGTTACAATTATGATGTGCACCATATGTTTTGGATTTGCCATCGACTTCGTCGTGGTCGAAAACATACCATCCCCAAATTTCAGCTCAACCAGCTGTGTATTCTGGAAACTATGTCTACTGATTTCTGATTGGTCCGTGTTGCATGTTTCTACCCTGTCAAGTGTTAAAGATGCGTAAAATGACATGACACATCTCGGTACGAAGTTTCGGCTCCATCGAACTCCAAATATCGATGCTATCGTGAGGTCAAAAGAGGAGCCTAGTTTCGCACTACCCAAAGTAGTGTGTGCGTACTCCCCAATTTACCTACGATTGGGTTCGAAGGGTCCGGATACACGTCGAAAGGACCCCCGGATACCCAACGTAACGCCCGCTGTGGGACCCCCAGGACCCCCGGATACACGTGTATCCGCCCGGGAATATATATAGCCTGTCCCTAGTCTCGTGGCTCCCACTGTCAACTTTGGACGGTCGGTACGGCATCAATATTTGGCATTAGAGGCCAAGTCGGGGCTCAAATTATATCTACGAATCGCGGGGAAGCGAACGGCTCCGACGCCAGGGCTCTGTCCGGCATTTCCAGTCCTTCCCGCCGTGCTAAAGTCGACATCTGCAGGATCGTCCACAACCCGCATATGAAGCCTTCAACTATTTAGATAGAGTATAGGGCGCTCGATGATCTCTGATTGGGCGGTGTGTGTGCCATAGACTGTTCAGAAGTGCATTCTGCATTACTATCCCTCCTTTATGGTACCATGTTCTCGGACAGTCTGTCTGCCCGCCTGGCCAAGCCGGATAGGGCCCAGAACGGTCAACGATCGCTGATTGGTTACAATTATGATGTGCACCATATGTTTTGGATTTGCCATCGACTTCGTCGTGGTCGAAAACATACCATCCCCAAATTTCAGCTCAACCAGCTGTGTATTCTGGAAACTATGTCTACTGATTTCTGATTGGTCCGTGTTGCATGTTTCTACCCTGTCAAGTGTTAAAGATGCGTAAAATGACATGACACATCTCGGTACGAAGTTTCGGCTCCATCGAACTCCAAATATCGATGCTATCGTGAGGTCAAAAGAGGAGCCTAGTTTCGCACTACCCAAAGTAGTGTGTGCGTACTCCCCAATTTACCTACGATTGGGTTCGAAGGGTCCGGATACACGTCGAAAGGACCCCCGGATACCCAACGTAACGCCCGCTGTGGGACCCCCAGGACCCCCGGATACACGTGTATCCGCCCGGGAATATATATAGCCTGTCCCTAGTCTCGTGGCTCCCACTGTCAACTTTGGACGGTCGGTACGGCATCAATATTTGGCATTAGAGGCCAAGTCGGGGCTCAAATTATATCTACGAATCGCGGGGAAGCGAACGGCGCAGACGCCAGGGCTCTGTCCGGCATTTCCAGTCCTTCCCGCCATGCTAAAGTCAACATCTGCAGGATCGTCCACAACCCGCATATGAAGCCTTCAACTATTTAGATAGAGTATAGGGCGCTTGATGATCTCTGATTGGGCGGTGTGTGTGCCATAGACTGTTCAGAAGTGCATTCTGCATTACTATCCCTCCTTTATGGTACCATGTTCTCGGACAGTCTGTCTGCCCGCCTGGCCAAGCCGGATAGGGCCCAGAACGGTCAACGATCGCTGATTGGTTACAATTATGATGTGCACCATATGTTTTGGATTTGCCATCGACTTCGTCGTGGTCGAAAACATACCATCCCCAAATTTCAGCTCAACCAGCTGTGTATTCTGGAAACTATGTCTACTGATTTCTGATTGGTCCGTGTTGCATGTTTCTACCCTGTCAAGTGTTAAAGATGCGTAAAATGACATGACACATCTCGGTACGAAGTTTCGGCTCCATCGAACTCCAAATATCGATGCTATCGTGAGGTCAAAAGAGGAGCCTAGTTTCGCACTACCCAAAGTAGTGTGTGCGTACTCCCCAATTTAACTACGATTGGGTTCGAAGGGTCCGGATACACGTCGAAAGGACCCCCGGATACCCAACGTAACGCCCGCTGTGGGACCCCCAGGACCCCCGGATACACGTGTATCCGCCCGGGAATATATATAGCCTGTCCCTAGTCTCGTGGCTCCCACTGCCAACTTTGGACGGTCGGTACGGCATCCATATATGGAGTTAGAGGCCAAGTCGGGGCTCAAATTATATCTACGGATCGCGGGGAAGCGAACGGCTCCGACGCCAGGGCGCTGTCCGGCATTTCCAGTCCTTCCCGCCGTGCTAAAGTCGACATCTGCAGGATCGTCCACAACCCGCATATGAAGCCTTCAACTATTTAGATAGAGTATAGGGCGCTCGATGATCTCTGATTGGGCGGTGTGTGTGCCATAGACTGTTCAGAAGTGCATTCTGCATTACTATCCCTCCTTTATGGTACCATGTTCTCGGACAGTCTGTCTGCCCGCCTGGCCAAGCCGGATAGGGCCCAGAACGGTCAACGATCGCTGATTGGTTACAATTATGATGTGCACCATATGTTTTGGATTTGCCATCGACTTCGTCGTGGTCGAAAACATACCATCCCCAAATTTCAGCTCAACCAGCTGTGTATTCTGGAAACTATGTCTACTGATTTCTGATTGGTCCGTGTTGCATGTTTCTACCCTGTCAAGTGTTAAAGATGCGTAAAATGACATGACACATCTCGGTACGAAGTTTCGGCTCCATCGAACTCCAAATATCGATGCTATCGTGAGGTCAAAAGAGGAGCCTAGTTTCGCACTACCCAAAGTAGTGTGTGCGTACTCCCCAATTTAACTACGATTGGGTTCGAAGGGTCCGGATACACGTCGAAAGGACCCCCGGATACCCAACGTAACGCCCGCTGTGGGACCCCCAGGACCCCCGGATACACGTGTATCCGCCCGGGAATATATATAGCCTGTCCCTAGTCTCGTGGCTCCCACTGCCAACTTTGGACGGTCGGTACGGCATCCATATATGGAGTTAGAGGCCAAGTCGGGGCTCAAATTATATCTACGGATCGCGGGGAAGCGAACGGCTCCGACGCCAGGGCGCTGTCCGGCATTTCCAGTCCTTCCCGCCGTGCTAAAGTCGACATCTGCAGGATCGTCCACAACCCGCATATGAAGCCTTCAACTATTTAGATAGAGTATAGGGCGCTCGATGATCTCTGATTGGGCGGTGTGTGTGCCATAGACTGTTCAGAAGTGCATTCTGCATTACTATCCCTCCTTTATGGTACCATGTTCTCGGACAGTCTGTCTGCCCGCCTGGCCAAGCCGGATAGGGCCCAGAACGGTCAACGATCGCTGATTGGTTACAATTATGATGTGCACCATATGTTTTGGATTTGCCATCGACTTCGTCGTGGTCGAAAACATACCATCCCCAAATTTCAGCTCAACCAGCTGTGTATTCTGGAAACTATGTCTACTGATTTCTGATTGGTCCGTGTTGCATGTTTCTACCCTGTCAAGTGTTAAAGATGCGTAAAATGACATGACACATCTCGGTACGAAGTTTCGGCTCCATCGAACTCCAAATATCGATGCTATCGTGAGGTCAAAAGAGGAGCCTAGTTTCGCACTACCCAAAGTAGTGTGTGCGTACTCCCCAATTTACCTACGATTGGGTTCGAAGGGTCCGGATACACGTCGAAAGGACCCCCGGATACCCAACGTAACGCCCGCTGTGGGACCCCCAGGACCCCCGGATACACGTGTATCCGCCCGGGAATATATATAGCCTGTCCCTAGTCTCGTGGCTCCCACTGTCAACTTTGGACGGTCGGTACGGCATCAATATTTGGCATTAGAGGCCAAGTCGGGGCTCAAATTATATCTACGAATCGCGGGGAAGCGAACGGCGCAGACGCCAGGGCTCTGTCCGGCATTTCCAGTCCTTCCCGCCATGCTAAAGTCAACATCTGCAGGATCGTCCACAACCCGCATATGAAGCCTTCAACTATTTAGATAGAGTATAGGGCGCTTGATGATCTCTGATTGGGCGGTGTGTGTGCAATAGACTGTTCAGAAGTGCATTCTGCATTACTATCCCTCCTTTATGGTACCATGTTCTCGGACAGTCTGTCTGCCCGCCTGGCCAAGCCGGATAGGGCCCAGAACGGTCAACGATCGCTGATTGGTTACAATTATGATGTGCACCATATGTTTTGGATTTGCCATCGACTTCGTCGTGGTCGAAAACATACCATCCCCAAATTTCAGCTCAACCAGCTGTGTATTCTGGAAACTATGTCTACTGATTTCTGATTGGTCCGTGTTGCATGTTTCTACCCTGTCAAGTGTTAAAGATGCGTAAAATGACATGACACATCTCGGTACGAAGTTTCGGCTCCATCGAACTCCAAATATCGATGCTATCGTGAGGTCAAAAGAGGAGCCTAGTTTCGCACTACCCAAAGTAGTGTGTGCGTACTCCCCAATTTACCTACGATTGGGTTCGAAGGGTCCGGATACACGTCGAAAGGACCCCCGGATACCCAACGTAACGCCCGCTGTGGGACCCCCAGGACCCCCGGATACACGTGTATCCGCCCGGGAATATATATAGCCTGTCCCTAGTCTCGTGGCTCCCACTGTCAACTTTGGACGGTCGGTACGGCATCAATATTTGGCATTAGAGGCCAAGTCGGGGCTCAAATTATATCTACGAATCGCGGGGAAGCGAACGGCGCAGACGCCAGGGCTCTGGCCGGCATTTCCAGTCCTTCCCGCCATGCTAAAGTCAACATCTGCAGGATCGTCCACAACCCGCATATGAAGCCTTCAACTATTTAGATAGAGTATAGGGCGCTCGATGATCTCTGATTGGGCGGTGTGTGTGCCATAGACTGTTCAGAAGTGCATTCTGCATTACTATCCCTCCTTTATGGTACCATGTTCTCGGACAGTCTGTCTGCCCGCCTGGCCAAGCCGGATAGGGCCCAGAACGGTCAACGATCGCTGATTGGTTACAATTATGATGTGCACCATATGTTTTGGATTTGCCATCGACTTCGTCGTGGTCGAAAACATACCATCCCCAAATTTCAGCTCAACCAGCTGTGTATTCTGGAAACTATGTCTACTGATTTCTGATTGGTCCGTGTTGCATGTTTCTACCCTGTCAAGTGTTAAAGATGCGTAAAATGACATGACACATCTCGGTACGAAGTTTCGGCTCCATCGAACTCCAAATATCGATGCTATCGTGAGGTCAAAAGAGGAGCCTAGTTTCGCACTACCCAAAGTAGTGTGTGCGTACTCCCCAATTTACCTACGATTGGGTTCGAAGGGTCCGGATACACGTCGAAAGGACCCCCGGATACCCAACGTAACGCCCGCTGTGGGACCCCCAGGACCCCCGGATACACGTGTATCCGCCCGGGAATATATATAGCCTGTCCCTAGTCTCGTGGCTCCCACTGCCAACTTTGGACGGTCGGTACGGCATCCATATATGGAGTTAGAGGCCAAGTCGGGGCTCAAATTATATCTACGGATCGCGGGGAAGCGAACGGCTCCGACGCCAGGGCTCTGGCCGGCATTTCCAGTCCTTCCCGCCATGCTAAAGTCAACATCTGCAGGATCGTCCACAACCCGCATATGAAGCCTTCAACTATTTAGATAGAGTATAGGGCGCTCGATGATCTCTGATTGGGCGGTGTGTGTGCCATAGACTGTTCAGAAGTGCATTCTGCATTACTATCCCTCCTTTATGGTACCATGTTCTCGGACAGTCTGTCTGCCCGCCTGGCCAAGCCGGATAGGGCCCAGAACGGTCAACGATCGCTGATTGGTTACAATTATGATGTGCACCATATGTTTTGGATTTGCCATCGACTTCGTCGTGGTCGAAAACATACCATCCCCAAATTTCAGCTCAACCAGCTGTGTATTCTGGAAACTATGTCTACTGATTTCTGATTGGTCCGTGTTGCATGTTTCTACCCTGTCAAGTGTTAAAGATGCGTAAAATGACATGACACATCTCGGTACGAAGTTTCGGCTCCATCGAACTCCAAATATCGATGCTATCGTGAGGTCAAAAGAGGAGCCTAGTTTCGCACTACCCAAAGTAGTGTGTGCGTACTCCCCAATTTACCTACGATTGGGTTCGAAGGGTCCGGATACACGTCGAAAGGACCCCCGGATACCCAACGTAACGCCCGCTGTGGGACCCCCAGGACCCCCGGATACACGTGTATCCGCCCGGGAATATATATAGCCTGTCCCTAGTCTCGTGGCTCCCACTGCCAACTTTGGACGGTCGGTACGGCATCCATATATGGAGTTAGAGGCCAAGTCGGGGCTCAAATTATATCTACGGATCGCGGGGAAGCGAACGGCTCCGACGCCAGGGCGCTGTCCGGCATTTCCAGTCCTTCCCGCCGTGCTAAAGTCGACATCTGCAGGATCGTCCACAACCCGCATATGAAGCCTTCAACTATTTAGATAGAGTATAGGGCGCTCGATGATCTCTGATTGGGCGGTGTGTGTGCCATAGACTGTTCAGAAGTGCATTCTGCATTACTATCCCTCCTTTATGGTACCATGTTCTCGGACAGTCTGTCTGCCCGCCTGGCCAAGCCGGATAGGGCCCAGAACGGTCAACGATCGCTGATTGGTTACAATTATGATGTGCACCATATGTTTTGGATTTGCCATCGACTTCGTCGTGGTCGAAAACATACCATCCCCAAATTTCAGCTCAACCAGCTGTGTATTCTGGAAACTATGTCTACTGATTTCTGATTGGTCCGTGTTGCATGTTTCTACCCTGTCAAGTGTTAAAGATGCGTAAAATGACATGACACATCTCGGTACGAAGTTTCGGCTCCATCGAACTCCAAATATCGATGCTATCGTGAGGTCAAAAGAGGAGCCTAGTTTCGCACTACCCAAAGTAGTGTGTGCGTACTCCCCAATTTAACTACGATTGGGTTCGAAGGGTCCGGATACACGTCGAAAGGACCCCCGGATACCCAACGTAACGCCCGCTGTGGGACCCCCAGGACCCCCGGATACACGTGTATCCGCCCGGGAATATATATAGCCTGTCCCTAGTCTCGTGGCTCCCACTGTCAACTTTGGACGGTCGGTACGGCATCAATATTTGGCATTAGAGGCCAAGTCGGGGCTCAAATTATATCTACGAATCGCGGGGAAGCGAACGGCGCAGACGCCAGGGCTCTGGCCGGCATTTCCAGTCCTTCCCGCCGTGCTAAAGTCGACATCTGCAGGATCGTCCACAACCCGCATATGAAGCCTTCAACTATTTAGATAGAGTATAGGGCGCTCGATGATCTCTGATTGGGCGGTGTGTGTGCCATAGACTGTTCAGAAGTGCATTCTGCATTACTATCCCTCCTTTATGGTACCATGTTCTCGGACAGTCTGTCTGCCCGCCTGGCCAAGCCGGATAGGGCCCAGAACGGTCAACGATCGCTGATTGGTTACAATTATGATGTGCACCATATGTTTTGGATTTGCCATCGACTTCGTCGTGGTCGAAAACATACCATCCCCAAATTTCAGCTCAACCAGCTGTGTATTCTGGAAACTATGTCTACTGATTTCTGATTGGTCCGTGTTGCATGTTTCTACCCTGTCAAGTGTTAAAGATGCGTAAAATGACATGACACATCTCGGTACGAAGTTTCGGCTCCATCGAACTCCAAATATCGATGCTATCGTGAGGTCAAAAGAGGAGCCTAGTTTCGCACTACCCAAAGTAGTGTGTGCGTACTCCCCAATTTAACTACGATTGGGTTCGAAGGGTCCGGATACACGTCGAAAGGACCCCCGGATACCCAACGTAACGCCCGCTGTGGGACCCCCAGGACCCCCGGATACACGTGTATCCGCCCGGGAATATATATAGCCTGTCCCTAGTCTCGTGGCTCCCACTGTCAACTTTGGACGGTCGGTACGGCATCAATATTTGGCATTAGAGGCCAAGTCGGGGCTCAAATTATATCTACGAATCGCGGGGAAGCGAACGGCGCAGACGCCAGGGCTCTGTCCGGCATTTCCAGTCCTTCCCGCCGTGCTAAAGTCGACATCTGCAGGATCGTCCACAACCCGCATATGAAGCCTTCAACTATTTAGATAGAGTATAGGGCGCTCGATGATCTCTGATTGGGCGGTGTGTGTGCCATAGACTGTTCAGAAGTGCATTCTGCATTACTATCCCTCCTTTATGGTACCATGTTCTCGGACAGTCTGTCTGCCCGCCTGGCCAAGCCGGATAGGGCCCAGAACGGTCAACGATCGCTGATTGGTTACAATTATGATGTGCACCATATGTTTTGGATTTGCCATCGACTTCGTCGTGGTCGAAAACATACCATCCCCAAATTTCAGCTCAACCAGCTGTGTATTCTGGAAACTATGTCTACTGATTTCTGATTGGTCCGTGTTGCATGTTTCTACCCTGTCAAGTGTTAAAGATGCGTAAAATGACATGACACATCTCGGTACGAAGTTTCGGCTCCATCGAACTCCAAATATCGATGCTATCGTGAGGTCAAAAGAGGAGCCTAGTTTCGCACTACCCAAAGTAGTGTGTGCGTACTCCCCAATTTAACTACGATTGGGTTCGAAGGGTCCGGATACACGTCGAAAGGACCCCCGGATACCCAACGTAACGCCCGCTGTGGGACCCCCAGGACCCCCGGATACACGTGTATCCGCCCGGGAATATATATAGCCTGTCCCTAGTCTCGTGGCTCCCACTGCCAACTTTGGACGGTCGGTACGGCATCCATATATGGAGTTAGAGGCCAAGTCGGGGCTCAAATTATATCTACGGATCGCGGGGAAGCGAACGGCGCAGACGCCAGGGCTCTGTCCGGCATTTCCAGTCCTTCCCGCCGTGCTAAAGTCGACATCTGCAGGATCGTCCACAACCCGCATATGAAGCCTTCAACTATTTAGATAGAGTATAGGGCGCTCGATGATCTCTGATTGGGCGGTGTGTGTGCCATAGACTGTTCAGAAGTGCATTCTGCATTACTATCCCTCCTTTATGGTACCATGTTCTCGGACAGTCTGTCTGCCCGCCTGGCCAAGCCGGATAGGGCCCAGAACGGTCAACGATCGCTGATTGGTTACAATTATGATGTGCACCATATGTTTTGGATTTGCCATCGACTTCGTCGTGGTCGAAAACATACCATCCCCAAATTTCAGCTCAACCAGCTGTGTATTCTGGAAACTATGTCTACTGATTTCTGATTGGTCCGTGTTGCATGTTTCTACCCTGTCAAGTGTTAAAGATGCGTAAAATGACATGACACATCTCGGTACGAAGTTTCGGCTCCATCGAACTCCAAATATCGATGCTATCGTGAGGTCAAAAGAGGAGCCTAGTTTCGCACTACCCAAAGTAGTGTGTGCGTACTCCC
Source organism: Phytophthora x cambivora (assembly GCA_033557925.1). Classification (NCBI taxonomy): domain Eukaryota; phylum Oomycota; class Peronosporomycetes; order Peronosporales; family Peronosporaceae; genus Phytophthora; species Phytophthora x cambivora. The sequence goes on along the minus strand of JAUCEB010000023.1, from coordinate 2,186,563 downwards.
CAATTTAACTACGATTGGGTTCGAAGGGTCCGGATACACGTCGAAAGGACCCCCGGATACCCAACGTAACGCCCGCTGTGGGACCCCCAGGACCCCCGGATACACGTGTATCCGCCCGGGAATATATATAGCCTGTCCCTAGTCTCGTGGCTCCCACTGCCAACTTTGGACGGTCGGTACGGCATCCATATATGGAGTTAGAGGCCAAGTCGGGGCTCAAATTATATCTACGAATCGCGGGGAAGCGAACGGCGCAGACGCCAGGGCTCTGTCCGGCATTTCCAGTCCTTCCCGCCGTGCTAAAGTCGACATCTGCAGGATCGTCCACAACCCGCATATGAAGCCTTCAACTATTTAGATAGAGTATAGGGCGCTCGATGATCTCTGATTGGGCGGTGTGTGTGCCATAGACTGTTCAGAAGTGCATTCTGCATTACTATCCCTCCTTTATGGTACCATGTTCTCGGACAGTCTGTCTGCCCGCCTGGCCAAGCCGGATAGGGCCCAGAACGGTCAACGATCGCTGATTGGTTACAATTATGATGTGCACCATATGTTTTGGATTTGCCATCGACTTCGTCGTGGTCGAAAACATACCATCCCCAAATTTCAGCTCAACCAGCTGTGTATTCTGGAAACTATGTCTACTGATTTCTGATTGGTCCGTGTTGCATGTTTCTACCCTGTCAAGTGTTAAAGATGCGTAAAATGACATGACACATCTCGGTACGAAGTTTCGGCTCCATCGAACTCCAAATATCGATGCTATCGTGAGGTCAAAAGAGGAGCCTAGTTTCGCACTACCCAAAGTAGTGTGTGCGTACTCCCCAATTTACCTACGATTGGGTTCGAAGGGTCCGGATACACGTCGAAAGGACCCCCGGATACCCAACGTAACGCCCGCTGTGGGACCCCCAGGACCCCCGGATACACGTGTATCCGCCCGGGAATATATATAGCCTGTCCCTAGTCTCGTGGCTCCCACTGCCAACTTTGGACGGTCGGTACGGCATCCATATATGGAGTTAGAGGCCAAGTCGGGGCTCAAATTATATCTACGGATCGCGGGGAAGCGAACGGCTCCGACGCCAGGGCGCTGTCCGGCATTTCCAGTCCTTCCCGCCGTGCTAAAGTCGACATCTGCAGGATCGTCCACAACCCGCATATGAAGCCTTCAACTATTTAGATAGAGTATAGGGCGCTCGATGATCTCTGATTGGGCGGTGTGTGTGCCATAGACTGTTCAGAAGTGCATTCTGCATTACTATCCCTCCTTTATGGTACCATGTTCTCGGACAGTCTGTCTGCCCGCCTGGCCAAGCCGGATAGGGCCCAGAACGGTCAACGATCGCTGATTGGTTACAATTATGATGTGCACCATATGTTTTGGATTTGCCATCGACTTCGTCGTGGTCGAAAACATACCATCCCCAAATTTCAGCTCAACCAGCTGTGTATTCTGGAAACTATGTCTACTGATTTCTGATTGGTCCGTGTTGCATGTTTCTACCCTGTCAAGTGTTAAAGATGCGTAAAATGACATGACACATCTCGGTACGAAGTTTCGGCTCCATCGAACTCCAAATATCGATGCTATCGTGAGGTCAAAAGAGGAGCCTAGTTTCGCACTACCCAAAGTAGTGTGTGCGTACTCCCCAATTTACCTACGATTGGGTTCGAAGGGTCCGGATACACGTCGAAAGGACCCCCGGATACCCAACGTAACGCCCGCTGTGGGACCCCCAGGACCCCCGGATACACGTGTATCCGCCCGGGAATATATATAGCCTGTCCCTAGTCTCGTGGCTCCCACTGCCAACTTTGGACGGTCGGTACGGCATCCATATATGGAGTTAGAGGCCAAGTCGGGGCTCAAATTATATCTACGGATCGCGGGGAAGCGAACGGCTCCGACGCCAGGGCGCTGTCCGGCATTTCCAGTCCTTCCCGCCGTGCTAAAGTCGACATCTGCAGGATCGTCCACAACCCGCATATGAAGCCTTCAACTATTTAGATAGAGTATAGGGCGCTCGATGATCTCTGATTGGGCGGTGTGTGTGCCATAGACTGTTCAGAAGTGCATTCTGCATTACTATCCCTCCTTTATGGTACCATGTTCTCGGACAGTCTGTCTGCCCGCCTGGCCAAGCCGGATAGGGCCCAGAACGGTCAACGATCGCTGATTGGTTACAATTATGATGTGCACCATATGTTTTGGATTTGCCATCGACTTCGTCGTGGTCGAAAACATACCATCCCCAAATTTCAGCTCAACCAGCTGTGTATTCTGGAAACTATGTCTACTGATTTCTGATTGGTCCGTGTTGCATGTTTCTACCCTGTCAAGTGTTAAAGATGCGTAAAATGACATGACACATCTCGGTACGAAGTTTCGGCTCCATCGAACTCCAAATATCGATGCTATCGTGAGGTCAAAAGAGGAGCCTAGTTTCGCACTACCCAAAGTAGTGTGTGCGTACTCCCCAATTTAACTACGATTGGGTTCGAAGGGTCCGGATACACGTCGAAAGGACCCCCGGATACCCAACGTAACGCCCGCTGTGGGACCCCCAGGACCCCCGGATACACGTGTATCCGCCCGGGAATATATATAGCCTGTCCCTAGTCTCGTGGCTCCCACTGCCAACTTTGGACGGTCGGTACGGCATCCATATATGGAGTTAGAGGCCAAGTCGGGGCTCAAATTATATCTACGGATCGCGGGGAAGCGAACGGCTCCGACGCCAGGGCGCTGTCCGGCATTTCCAGTCCTTCCCGCCGTGCTAAAGTCGACATCTGCAGGATCGTCCACAACCCGCATATGAAGCCTTCAACTATTTAGATAGAGTATAGGGCGCTCGATGATCTCTGATTGGGCGGTGTGTGTGCCATAGACTGTTCAGAAGTGCATTCTGCATTACTATCCCTCCTTTATGGTACCATGTTCTCGGACAGTCTGTCTGCCCGCCTGGCCAAGCCGGATAGGGCCCAGAACGGTCAACGATCGCTGATTGGTTACAATTATGATGTGCACCATATGTTTTGGATTTGCCATCGACTTCGTCGTGGTCGAAAACATACCATCCCCAAATTTCAGCTCAACCAGCTGTGTATTCTGGAAACTATGTCTACTGATTTCTGATTGGTCCGTGTTGCATGTTTCTACCCTGTCAAGTGTTAAAGATGCGTAAAATGACATGACACATCTCGGTACGAAGTTTCGGCTCCATCGAACTCCAAATATCGATGCTATCGTGAGGTCAAAAGAGGAGCCTAGTTTCGCACTACCCAAAGTAGTGTGTGCGTACTCCCCAATTTACCTACGATTGGGTTCGAAGGGTCCGGATACACGTCGAAAGGACCCCCGGATACCCAACGTAACGCCCGCTGTGGGACCCCCAGGACCCCCGGATACACGTGTATCCGCCCGGGAATATATATAGCCTGTCCCTAGTCTCGTGGCTCCCACTGTCAACTTTGGACGGTCGGTACGGCATCAATATTTGGCATTAGAGGCCAAGTCGGGGCTCAAATTATATCTACGAATCGCGGGGAAGCGAACGGCGCAGACGCCAGGGCTCTGTCCGGCATTTCCAGTCCTTCCCGCCATGCTAAAGTCAACATCTGCAGGATCGTCCACAACCCGCATATGAAGCCTTCAACTATTTAGATAGAGTATAGGGCGCTTGATGATCTCTGATTGGGCGGTGTGTGTGCCATAGACTGTTCAGAAGTGCATTCTGCATTACTATCCCTCCTTTATGGTACCATGTTCTCGGACAGTCTGTCTGCCCGCCTGGCCAAGCCGGATAGGGCCCAGAACGGTCAACGATCGCTGATTGGTTACAATTATGATGTGCACCATATGTTTTGGATTTGCCATCGACTTCGTCGTGGTCGAAAACATACCATCCCCAAATTTCAGCTCAACCAGCTGTGTATTCTGGAAACTATGTCTACTGATTTCTGATTGGTCCGTGTTGCATGTTTCTACCCTGTCAAGTGTTAAAGATGCGTAAAATGACATGACACATCTCGGTACGAAGTTTCGGCTCCATCGAACTCCAAATATCGATGCTATCGTGAGGTCAAAAGAGGAGCCTAGTTTCGCACTACCCAAAGTAGTGTGTGCGTACTCCCCAATTTAACTACGATTGGGTTCGAAGGGTCCGGATACACGTCGAAAGGACCCCCGGATACCCAACGTAACGCCCGCTGTGGGACCCCCAGGACCCCCGGATACACGTGTATCCGCCCGGGAATATATATAGCCTGTCCCTAGTCTCGTGGCTCCCACTGTCAACTTTGGACGGTCGGTACGGCATCAATATTTGGCATTAGAGGCCAAGTCGGGGCTCAAATTATATCTACGAATCGCGGGGAAGCGAACGGCGCAGACGCCAGGGCTCTGTCCGGCATTTCCAGTCCTTCCCGCCATGCTAAAGTCAACATCTGCAGGATCGTCCACAACCCGCATATGAAGCCTTCAACTATTTAGATAGAGTATAGGGCGCTTGATGATCTCTGATTGGGCGGTGTGTGTGCCATAGACTGTTCAGAAGTGCATTCTGCATTACTATCCCTCCTTTATGGTACCATGTTCTCGGACAGTCTGTCTGCCCGCCTGGCCAAGCCGGATAGGGCCCAGAACGGTCAACGATCGCTGATTGGTTACAATTATGATGTGCACCATATGTTTTGGATTTGCCATCGACTTCGTCGTGGTCGAAAACATACCATCCCCAAATTTCAGCTCAACCAGCTGTGTATTCTGGAAACTATGTCTACTGATTTCTGATTGGTCCGTGTTGCATGTTTCTACCCTGTCAAGTGTTAAAGATGCGTAAAATGACATGACACATCTCGGTACGAAGTTTCGGCTCCATCGAACTCCAAATATCGATGCTATCGTGAGGTCAAAAGAGGAGCCTAGTTTCGCACTACCCAAAGTAGTGTGTGCGTACTCCCCAATTTACCTACGATTGGGTTCGAAGGGTCCGGATACACGTCGAAAGGACCCCCGGATACCCAACGTAACGCCCGCTGTGGGACCCCCAGGACCCCCGGATACACGTGTATCCGCCCGGGAATATATATAGCCTGTCCCTAGTCTCGTGGCTCCCACTGTCAACTTTGGACGGTCGGTACGGCATCAATATTTGGCATTAGAGGCCAAGTCGGGGCTCAAATTATATCTACGAATCGCGGGGAAGCGAACGGCGCAGACGCCAGGGCTCTGGCCGGCATTTCCAGTCCTTCCCGCCATGCTAAAGTCAACATCTGCAGGATCGTCCACAACCCGCATATGAAGCCTTCAACTATTTAGATAGAGTATAGGGCGCTTGATGATCTCTGATTGGGCGGTGTGTGTGCCATAGACTGTTCAGAAGTGCATTCTGCATTACTATCCCTCCTTTATGGTACCATGTTCTCGGACAGTCTGTCTGCCCGCCTGGCCAAGCCGGATAGGGCCCAGAACGGTCAACGATCGCTGATTGGTTACAATTATGATGTGCACCATATGTTTTGGATTTGCCATCGACTTCGTCGTGGTCGAAAACATACCATCCCCAAATTTCAGCTCAACCAGCTGTGTATTCTGGAAACTATGTCTACTGATTTCTGATTGGTCCGTGTTGCATGTTTCTACCCTGTCAAGTGTTAAAGATGCGTAAAATGACATGACACATCTCGGTACGAAGTTTCGGCTCCATCGAACTCCAAATATCGATGCTATCGTGAGGTCAAAAGAGGAGCCTAGTTTCGCACTACCCAAAGTAGTGTGTGCGTACTCCCCAATTTACCTACGATTGGGTTCGAAGGGTCCGGATACACGTCGAAAGGACCCCCGGATACCCAACGTAACGCCCGCTGTGGGACCCCCAGGACCCCCGGATACACGTGTATCCGCCCGGGAATATATATAGCCTGTCCCTAGTCTCGTGGCTCCCACTGTCAACTTTGGACGGTCGGTACGGCATCAATATTTGGCATTAGAGGCCAAGTCGGGGCTCAAATTATATCTACGAATCGCGGGGAAGCGAACGGCGCAGACGCCAGGGCTCTGGCCGGCATTTCCAGTCCTTCCCGCCATGCTAAAGTCAACATCTGCAGGATCGTCCACAACCCGCATATGAAGCCTTCAACTATTTAGATAGAGTATAGGGCGCTTGATGATCTCTGATTGGGCGGTGTGTGTGCAATAGACTGTTCAGAAGTGCATTCTGCATTACTATCCCTCCTTTATGGTACCATGTTCTCGGACAGTCTGTCTGCCCGCCTGGCCAAGCCGGATAGGGCCCAGAACGGTCAACGATCGCTGATTGGTTACAATTATGATGTGCACCATATGTTTTGGATTTGCCATCGACTTCGTCGTGGTCGAAAACATACCATCCCCAAATTTCAGCTCAACCAGCTGTGTATTCTGGAAACTATGTCTACTGATTTCTGATTGGTCCGTGTTGCATGTTTCTACCCTGTCAAGTGTTAAAGATGCGTAAAATGACATGACACATCTCGGTACGAAGTTTCGGCTCCATCGAACTCCAAATATCGATGCTATCGTGAGGTCAAAAGAGGAGCCTAGTTTCGCACTACCCAAAGTAGTGTGTGCGTACTCCCCAATTTACCTACGATTGGGTTCGAAGGGTCCGGATACACGTCGAAAGGACCCCCGGATACCCAACGTAACGCCCGCTGTGGGACCCCCAGGACCCCCGGATACACGTGTATCCGCCCGGGAATATATATAGCCTGTCCCTAGTCTCGTGGCTCCCACTGTCAACTTTGGACGGTCGGTACGGCATCAATATTTGGCATTAGAGGCCAAGTCGGGGCTCAAATTATATCTACGAATCGCGGGGAAGCGAACGGCGCAGACGCCAGGGCTCTGGCCGGCATTTCCAGTCCTTCCCGCCATGCTAAAGTCAACATCTGCAGGATCGTCCACAACCCGCATATGAAGCCTTCAACTATTTAGATAGAGTATAGGGCGCTCGATGATCTCTGATTGGGCGGTGTGTGTGCAATAGACTGTTCAGAAGTGCATTCTGCATTACTATCCCTCCTTTATGGTACCATGTTCTCGGACAGTCTGTCTGCCCGCCTGGCCAAGCCGGATAGGGCCCAGAACGGTCAACGATCGCTGATTGGTTACAATTATGATGTGCACCATATGTTTTGGATTTGCCATCGACTTCGTCGTGGTCGAAAACATACCATCCCCAAATTTCAGCTCAACCAGCTGTGTATTCTGGAAACTATGTCTACTGATTTCTGATTGGTCCGTGTTGCATGTTTCTACCCTGTCAAGTGTTAAAGATGCGTAAAATGACATGACACATCTCGGTACGAAGTTTCGGCTCCATCGAACTCCAAATATCGATGCTATCGTGAGGTCAAAAGAGGAGCCTAGTTTCGCACTACCCAAAGTAGTGTGTGCGTACTCCCCAATTTACCTACGATTGGGTTCGAAGGGTCCGGATACACGTCGAAAGGACCCCCGGATACCCAACGTAACGCCCGCTGTGGGACCCCCAGGACCCCCGGATACACGTGTATCCGCCCGGGAATATATATAGCCTGTCCCTAGTCTCGTGGCTCCCACTGCCAACTTTGGACGGTCGGTACGGCATCCATATATGGAGTTAGAGGCCAAGTCGGGGCTCAAATTATATCTACGGATCGCGGGGAAGCGAACGGCTCCGACGCCAGGGCTCTGGCCGGCATTTCCAGTCCTTCCCGCCATGCTAAAGTCAACATCTGCAGGATCGTCCACAACCCGCATATGAAGCCTTCAACTATTTAGATAGAGTATAGGGCGCTCGATGATCTCTGATTGGGCGGTGTGTGTGCCATAGACTGTTCAGAAGTGCATTCTGCATTACTATCCCTCCTTTATGGTACCATGTTCTCGGACAGTCTGTCTGCCCGCCTGGCCAAGCCGGATAGGGCCCAGAACGGTCAACGATCGCTGATTGGTTACAATTATGATGTGCACCATATGTTTTGGATTTGCCATCGACTTCGTCGTGGTCGAAAACATACCATCCCCAAATTTCAGCTCAACCAGCTGTGTATTCTGGAAACTATGTCTACTGATTTCTGATTGGTCCGTGTTGCATGTTTCTACCCTGTCAAGTGTTAAAGATGCGTAAAATGACATGACACATCTCGGTACGAAGTTTCGGCTCCATCGAACTCCAAATATCGATGCTATCGTGAGGTCAAAAGAGGAGCCTAGTTTCGCACTACCCAAAGTAGTGTGTGCGTACTCCCCAATTTACCTACGATTGGGTTCGAAGGGTCCGGATACACGTCGAAAGGACCCCCGGATACCCAACGTAACGCCCGCTGTGGGACCCCCAGGACCCCCGGATACACGTGTATCCGCCCGGGAATATATATAGCCTGTCCCTAGTCTCGTGGCTCCCACTGCCAACTTTGGACGGTCGGTACGGCATCCATATATGGAGTTAGAGGCCAAGTCGGGGCTCAAATTATATCTACGGATCGCGGGGAAGCGAACGGCTCCGACGCCAGGGCGCTGTCCGGCATTTCCAGTCCTTCCCGCCGTGCTAAAGTCGACATCTGCAGGATCGTCCACAACCCGCATATGAAGCCTTCAACTATTTAGATAGAGTATAGGGCGCTCGATGATCTCTGATTGGGCGGTGTGTGTGCCATAGACTGTTCAGAAGTGCATTCTGCATTACTATCCCTCCTTTATGGTACCATGTTCTCGGACAGTCTGTCTGCCCGCCTGGCCAAGCCGGATAGGGCCCAGAACGGTCAACGATCGCTGATTGGTTACAATTATGATGTGCACCATATGTTTTGGATTTGCCATCGACTTCGTCGTGGTCGAAAACATACCATCCCCAAATTTCAGCTCAACCAGCTGTGTATTCTGGAAACTATGTCTACTGATTTCTGATTGGTCCGTGTTGCATGTTTCTACCCTGTCAAGTGTTAAAGATGCGTAAAATGACATGACACATCTCGGTACGAAGTTTCGGCTCCATCGAACTCCAAATATCGATGCTATCGTGAGGTCAAAAGAGGAGCCTAGTTTCGCACTACCCAAAGTAGTGTGTGCGTACTCCCCAATTTACCTACGATTGGGTTCGAAGGGTCCGGATACACGTCGAAAGGACCCCCGGATACCCAACGTAACGCCCGCTGTGGGACCCCCAGGACCCCCGGATACACGTGTATCCGCCCGGGAATATATATAGCCTGTCCCTAGTCTCGTGGCTCCCACTGTCAACTTTGGACGGTCGGTACGGCATCAATATTTGGCATTAGAGGCCAAGTCGGGGCTCAAATTATATCTACGAATCGCGGGGAAGCGAACGGCTCCGACGCCAGGGCTCTGGCCGGCATTTCCAGTCCTTCCCGCCATGCTAAAGTCAACATCTGCAGGATCGTCCACAACCCGCATATGAAGCCTTCAACTATTTAGATAGAGTATAGGGCGCTCGATGATCTCTGATTGGGCGGTGTGTGTGCAATAGACTGTTCAGAAGTGCATTCTGCATTACTATCCCTCCTTTATGGTACCATGTTCTCGGACAGTCTGTCTGCCCGCCTGGCCAAGCCGGATAGGGCCCAGAACGGTCAACGATCGCTGATTGGTTACAATTATGATGTGCACCATATGTTTTGGATTTGCCATCGACTTCGTCGTGGTCGAAAACATACCATCCCCAAATTTCAGCTCAACCAGCTGTGTATTCTGGAAACTATGTCTACTGATTTCTGATTGGTCCGTGTTGCATGTTTCTACCCTGTCAAGTGTTAAAGATGCGTAAAATGACATGACACATCTCGGTACGAAGTTTCGGCTCCATCGAACTCCAAATATCGATGCTATCGTGAGGTCAAAAGAGGAGCCTAGTTTCGCACTACCCAAAGTAGTGTGTGCGTACTCCCCAATTTACCTACGATTGGGTTCGAAGGGTCCGGATACACGTCGAAAGGACCCCCGGATACCCAACGTAACGCCCGCTGTGGGACCCCCAGGACCCCCGGATACACGTGTATCCGCCCGGGAATATATATAGCCTGTCCCTAGTCTCGTGGCTCCCACTGTCAACTTTGGACGGTCGGTACGGCATCAATATTTGGCATTAGAGGCCAAGTCGGGGCTCAAATTATATCTACGAATCGCGGGGAAGCGAACGGCGCAGACGCCAGGGCTCTGGCCGGCATTTCCAGTCCTTCCCGCCATGCTAAAGTCAACATCTGCAGGATCGTCCACAACCCGCATATGAAGCCTTCAACTATCTAGATAGAGTATAGGGCGCTCGATGATCTCTGATTGGGCGGTGTGTGTGCAATAGACTGTTCAGAAGTGCATTCTGCATTACTATCCCTCCTTTATGGTACCATGTTCTCGGACAGTCTGTCTGCCCGCCTGGCCAAGCCGGATAGGGCCCAGAACGGTCAACGATCGCTGATTGGTTACAATTATGATGTGCACCATATGTTTTGGATTTGCCATCGACTTCGTCGTGGTCGAAAACATACCATCCCCAAATTTCAGCTCAACCAGCTGTGTATTCTGGAAACTATGTCTACTGATTTCTGATTGGTCCGTGTTGCATGTTTCTACCCTGTCAAGTGTTAAAGATGCGTAAAATGACATGACACATCTCGGTACGAAGTTTCGGCTCCATCGAACTCCAAATATCGATGCTATCGTGAGGTCAAAAGAGGAGCCTAGTTTCGCACTACCCAAAGTAGTGTGTGCGTACTCCCCAATTTACCTACGATTGGGTTCGAAGGGTCCGGATACACGTCGAAAGGACCCCCGGATACCCAACGTAACGCCCGCTGTGGGACCCCCAGGACCCCCGGATACACGTGTATCCGCCCGGGAATATATATAGCCTGTCCCTAGTCTCGTGGCTCCCACTGTCAACTTTGGACGGTCGGTACGGCATCAATATTTGGCATTAGAGGCCAAGTCGGGGCTCAAATTATATCTACGAATCGCGGGGAAGCGAACGGCGCAGACGCCAGGGCTCTGGCCGGCATTTCCAGTCCTTCCCGCCATGCTAAAGTCAACATCTGCAGGATCGTCCACAACCCGCATATGAAGCCTTCAACTATTTAGATAGAGTATAGGGCGCTCGATGATCTCTGATTGGGCGGTGTGTGTGCAATAGACTGTTCAGAAGTGCATTCTGCATTACTATCCCTCCTTTATGGTACCATGTTCTCGGACAGTCTGTCTGCCCGCCTGGCCAAGCCGGATAGGGCCCAGAACGGTCAACGATCGCTGATTGGTTACAATTATGATGTGCACCATATGTTTTGGATTTGCCATCGACTTCGTCGTGGTCGAAAACATACCATCCCCAAATTTCAGCTCAACCAGCTGTGTATTCTGGAAACTATGTCTACTGATTTCTGATTGGTCCGTGTTGCATGTTTCTACCCTGTCAAGTGTTAAAGATGCGTAAAATGACATGACACATCTCGGTACGAAGTTTCGGCTCCATCGAACTCCAAATATCGATGCTATCGTGAGGTCAAAAGAGGAGCCTAGTTTCGCACTACCCAAAGTAGTGTGTGCGTACTCCCCAATTTACCTACGATTGGGTTCGAAGGGTCCGGATACACGTCGAAAGGACCCCCGGATACCCAACGTAACGCCCGCTGTGGGACCCCCAGGACCCCCGGATACACGTGTATCCGCCCGGGAATATATATAGCCTGTCCCTAGTCTCGTGGCTCCCACTGTCAACTTTGGACGGTCGGTACGGCATCAATATTTGGCATTAGAGGCCAAGTCGGGGCTCAAATTATATCTACGAATCGCGGGGAAGCGAACGGCGCAGACGCCAGGGCTCTGGCCGGCATTTCCAGTCCTTCCCGCCATGCTAAAGTCAACATCTGCAGGATCGTCCACAACCCGCATATGAAGCCTTCAACTATTTAGATAGAGTATAGGGCGCTCGATGATCTCTGATTGGGCGGTGTGTGTGCCATAGACTGTTCAGAAGTGCATTCTGCATTACTATCCCTCCTTTATGGTACCATGTTCTCGGACAGTCTGTCTGCCCGCCTGGCCAAGCCGGATAGGGCCCAGAACGGTCAACGATCGCTGATTGGTTACAATTATGATGTGCACCATATGTTTTGGATTTGCCATCGACTTCGTCGTGGTCGAAAACATACCATCCCCAAATTTCAGCTCAACCAGCTGTGTATTCTGGAAACTATGTCTACTGATTTCTGATTGGTCCGTGTTGCATGTTTCTACCCTGTCAAGTGTTAAAGATGCGTAAAATGACATGACACATCTCGGTACGAAGTTTCGGCTCCATCGAACTCCAAATATCGATGCTATCGTGAGGTCAAAAGAGGAGCCTAGTTTCGCACTACCCAAAGTAGTGTGTGCGTACTCCCCAATTTACCTACGATTGGGTTCGAAGGGTCCGGATACACGTCGAAAGGACCCCCGGATACCCAACGTAACGCCCGCTGTGGGACCCCCAGGACCCCCGGATACACGTGTATCCGCCCGGGAATATATATAGCCTGTCCCTAGTCTCGTGGCTCCCACTGTCAACTTTGGACGGTCGGTACGGCATCAATATTTGGCATTAGAGGCCAAGTCGGGGCTCAAATTATATCTACGAATCGCGGGGAAGCGAACGGCGCAGACGCCAGGGCTCTGGCCGGCATTTCCAGTCCTTCCCGCCATGCTAAAGTCAACATCTGCAGGATCGTCCACAACCCGCATATGAAGCCTTCAACTATCTAGATAGAGTATAGGGCGCTCGATGATCTCTGATTGGGCGGTGTGTGTGCAATAGACTGTTCAGAAGTGCATTCTGCATTACTATCCCTCCTTTATGGTACCATGTTCTCGGACAGTCTGTCTGCCCGCCTGGCCAAGCCGGATAGGGCCCAGAACGGTCAACGATCGCTGATTGGTTACAATTATGATGTGCACCATATGTTTTGGATTTGCCATCGACTTCGTCGTGGTCGAAAACATACCATCCCCAAATTTCAGCTCAACCAGCTGTGTATTCTGGAAACTATGTCTACTGATTTCTGATTGGTCCGTGTTGCATGTTTCTACCCTGTCAAGTGTTAAAGATGCGTAAAATGACATGACACATCTCGGTACGAAGTTTCGGCTCCATCGAACTCCAAATATCGATGCTATCGTGAGGTCAAAAGAGGAGCCTAGTTTCGCACTACCCAAAGTAGTGTGTGCGTACTCCCCAATTTACCTACGATTGGGTTCGAAGGGTCCGGATACACGTCGAAAGGACCCCCGGATACCCAACGTAACGCCCGCTGTGGGACCCCCAGGACCCCCGGATACACGTGTATCCGCCCGGGAATATATATAGCCTGTCCCTAGTCTCGTGGCTCCCACTGTCAACTTTGGACGGTCGGTACGGCATCAATATTTGGCATTAGAGGCCAAGTCGGGGCTCAAATTATATCTACGAATCGCGGGGAAGCGAACGGCGCAGACGCCAGGGCTCTGGCCGGCATTTCCAGTCCTTCCCGCCATGCTAAAGTCAACATCTGCAGGATCGTCCACAACCCGCATATGAAGCCTTCAACTATTTAGATAGAGTATAGGGCGCTCGATGATCTCTGATTGGGCGGTGTGTGTGCAATAGACTGTTCAGAAGTGCATTCTGCATTACTATCCCTCCTTTATGGTACCATGTTCTCGGACAGTCTGTCTGCCCGCCTGGCCAAGCCGGATAGGGCCCAGAACGGTCAACGATCGCTGATTGGTTACAATTATGATGTGCACCATATGTTTTGGATTTGCCATCGACTTCGTCGTGGTCGAAAACATACCATCCCCAAATTTCAGCTCAACCAGCTGTGTATTCTGGAAACTATGTCTACTGATTTCTGATTGGTCCGTGTTGCATGTTTCTACCCTGTCAAGTGTTAAAGATGCGTAAAATGACATGACACATCTCGGTACGAAGTTTCGGCTCCATCGAACTCCAAATATCGATGCTATCGTGAGGTCAAAAGAGGAGCCTAGTTTCGCACTACCCAAAGTAGTGTGTGCGTACTCCCCAATTTACCTACGATTGGGTTCGAAGGGTCCGGATACACGTCGAAAGGACCCCCGGATACCCAACGTAACGCCCGCTGTGGGACCCCCAGGACCCCCGGATACACGTGTATCCGCCCGGGAATATATATAGCCTGTCCCTAGTCTCGTGGCTCCCACTGTCAACTTTGGACGGTCGGTACGGCATCAATATTTGGCATTAGAGGCCAAGTCGGGGCTCAAATTATATCTACGAATCGCGGGGAAGCGAACGGCGCAGACGCCAGGGCTCTGGCCGGCATTTCCAGTCCTTCCCGCCATGCTAAAGTCAACATCTGCAGGATCGTCCACAACCCGCATATGAAGCCTTCAACTATTTAGATAGAGTATAGGGCGCTCGATGATCTCTGATTGGGCGGTGTGTGTGCAATAGACTGTTCAGAAGTGCATTCTGCATTACTATCCCTCCTTTATGGTACCATGTTCTCGGACAGTCTGTCTGCCCGCCTGGCCAAGCCGGATAGGGCCCAGAACGGTCAACGATCGCTGATTGGTTACAATTATGATGTGCACCATATGTTTTGGATTTGCCATCGACTTCGTCGTGGTCGAAAACATACCATCCCCAAATTTCAGCTCAACCAGCTGTGTATTCTGGAAACTATGTCTACTGATTTCTGATTGGTCCGTGTTGCATGTTTCTACCCTGTCAAGTGTTAAAGATGCGTAAAATGACATGACACATCTCGGTACGAAGTTTCGGCTCCATCGAACTCCAAATATCGATGCTATCGTGAGGTCAAAAGAGGAGCCTAGTTTCGCACTACCCAAAGTAGTGTGTGCGTACTCCCCAATTTACCTACGATTGGGTTCGAAGGGTCCGGATACACGTCGAAAGGACCCCCGGATACCCAACGTAACGCCCGCTGTGGGACCCCCAGGACCCCCGGATACACGTGTATCCGCCCGGGAATATATATAGCCTGTCCCTAGTCTCGTGGCTCCCACTGTCAACTTTGGACGGTCGGTACGGCATCAATATTTGGCATTAGAGGCCAAGTCGGGGCTCAAATTATATCTACGAATCGCGGGGAAGCGAACGGCACAGACGCCAGGGCTCTGGCCGGCATTTCCAGTCCTTCCCGCCATGCTAAAGTCAACATCTGCAGGATCGTCCACAACCCGCATATGAAGCCTTCAACTATTTAGATAGAGTATAGGGCGCTCGATGATCTCTGATTGGGCGGTGTGTGTGCCATAGACTGTTCAGAAGTGCATTCTGCATTACTATCCCTCCTTTATGGTACCATGTTCTCGGACAGTCTGTCTGCCCGCCTGGCCAAGCCGGATAGGGCCCAGAACGGTCAACGATCGCTGATTGGTTACAATTATGATGTGCACCATATGTTTTGGATTTGCCATCGACTTCGTCGTGGTCGAAAACATACCATCCCCAAATTTCAGCTCAACCAGCTGTGTATTCTGGAAACTATGTCTACTGATTTCTGATTGGTCCGTGTTGCATGTTTCTACCCAGTCAAGTGTTAAAGATGCGTAAAATGACATGACACATCTCGGTACGAAGTTTCGGCTCCATCGAACTCCAAATATCGATGCTATCGTGAGGTCAAAAGAGGAGCCTAGTTTCGCACTACCCAAAGTAGTGTGTGCGTACTCCCCAATTTACCTACGATTGGGTTCGAAGGGTCCGGATACACGTCGAAAGGACCCCCGGATACCCAACGTAACGCCCGCTGTGGGACCCCCAGGACCCCCGGATACACGTGTATCCGCCCGGGAATATATATAGCCTGTCCCTAGTCTCGTGGCTCCCACTGCCAACTTTGGACGGTCGGTACGGCATCCATATATGGAGTTAGAGGCCAAGTCGGGGCTCAAATTATATCTACGGATCGCGGGGAAGCGAACGGCGCAGACGCCAGGGCTCTGGCCGGCATTTCCAGTCCTTCCCGCCATGCTAAAGTCAACATCTGCAGGATCGTCCACAACCCGCATATGAAGCCTTCAACTATTTAGATAGAGTATAGGGCGCTCGATGATCTCTGATTGGGCGGTGTGTGTGCCATAGACTGTTCAGAAGTGCATTCTGCATTACTATCCCTCCTTTATGGTACCATGTTCTCGGACAGTCTGTCTGCCCGCCTGGCCAAGCCGGATAGGGCCCAGAACGGTCAACGATCGCTGATTGGTTACAATTATGATGTGCACCATATGTTTTGGATTTGCCATCGACTTCGTCGTGGTCGAAAACATACCATCCCCAAATTTCAGCTCAACCAGCTGTGTATTCTGGAAACTATGTCTACTGATTTCTGATTGGTCCGTGTTGCATGTTTCTACCCTGTCAAGTGTTAAAGATGCGTAAAATGACATGACACATCTCGGTACGAAGTTTCGGCTCCATCGAACTCCAAATATCGATGCTATCGTGAGGTCAAAAGAGGAGCCTAGTTTCGCACTACCCAAAGTAGTGTGTGCGTACTCCCCAATTTACCTACGATTGGGTTCGAAGGGTCCGGATACACGTCGAAAGGACCCCCGGATACCCAACGTAACGCCCGCTGTGGGACCCCCAGGACCCCCGGATACACGTGTATCCGCCCGGGAATATATATAGCCTGTCCCTAGTCTCGTGGCTCCCACTGCCAACTTTGGACGGTCGGTACGGCATCCATATATGGAGTTAGAGGCCAAGTCGGGGCTCAAATTATATCTACGGATCGCGGGGAAGCGAACGGCTCCGACGCCAGGGCTCTGGCCGGCATTTCCAGTCCCTCCCGCCGTGCTAAAGTCGACATCTGCAGGATCGTCCACAACCCGCATATGAAGCCTTCAACTATTTAGATAGAGTATAGGGCGCTCGATGATCTCTGATTGGGCGGTGTGTGTGCCATAGACTGTTCAGAAGTGCATTCTGCATTACTATCCCTCCTTTATGGTACCATGTTCTCGGACAGTCTGTCTGCCCGCCTGGCCAAGCCGGATAGGGCCCAGAACGGTCAACGATCGCTGATTGGTTACAATTATGATGTGCACCATATGTTTTGGATTTGCCATCGACTTCGTCGTGGTCGAAAACATACCATACCCAAATTTCAGCTCAACCAGCTGTGTATTCTGGAAACTATGTCTACTGATTTCTGATTGGTCCGTGTTGCATGTTTCTACCCTGTCAAGTGTTAAAGATGCGTAAAATGACATGACACATCTCGGTACGAAGTTTCGGCTCCATCGAACTCCAAATATCGATGCTATCGTGAGGTCAAAAGAGGAGCCTAGTTTCGCACTACCCAAAGTAGTGTGTGCGTACTCCCCAATTTACCTACGATTGGGTTCGAAGGGTCCGGATACACGTCGAAAGGACCCCCGGATACCCAACGTAACGCCCGCTGTGGGACCCCCAGGACCCCCGGATACACGTGTATCCGCCCGGGAATATATATAATATTTTACCTCTACCTTCTATACACTCTTTACTTTGTACTCTTAACTCTCCACATTATACATAAAACCTTCAAACTCTACCTCCTATACACTCTTTGATTTCTACTCTTACATCTGCACATTTTACACTAAACCTTTAACTCTAACTCCTACCCACTCTTTACTTTCTACTCTTATCTCTCATCACTTAAATCTACACATTATACACAAAACCTTAAACCCTACCTCCTACACACTCTTTAATTTCTACTCTTAACGCATATCTCTTAAATCTACACATTATACACTAAACCTTTAACTCTACATCCTAACTCTACATATTATACACAAAACCTTAAACGCCATCTCCATACAATTTTTAATATCTACTATTAACTGTAATCTCTTAACCCGACATTTTATACACAAAACCTTTAAAAAAACCTACCTCCAACACACTCTTTACTTTCTACTCCAACCCAAACGTTTACAAAAATAATATTATATTAGCGGTTTAACGGACATTTACTTTAACGATGTTTCACATACTTAATTGGCATATATGTTATTCAAACATTCGAAATTTTTCATCAAACAAAACATGTAGCGATCACAATGTTCAATACCAATATCTTTTACACATATAATATTGTTAGACTCTGATTTCTTTGTTATCCTATTTGTTTTCTTAACATCTCTTTGTGTTTTATTTGTATTCACTTGAACTTATATAATAACATCATTATATTAAAAATTACTTATTGGATTATTTGCCATTATATAATAATTAATCCTTATTTCTATCAACGTCAATATCACTATATTTCCTCCAGTGATCAACCCCAGTTTCTATTTTTTTAACAGCGGTTTAGTACTAACTTCGATACATGCATATTTATCATGTTATATCCCGTATTTGTAGCAATTTCTGCATCCCTAAAAGCCACAGCCAGCCACCCATTTTTGCCACGCTTCAAAAGCCTCCTCCGCCGCCCCCTTGCAGCACACTGATGCAGCTCGGAGCGTACTACGGTCGACCCACACACGCCTCGCTCCTTCACCAGATCCTGGACGCGCGCCAGCCACTTCCCCCGTCTGATAGAGTCCCTCGTATCGCTGCGCTGGTGCTCCATCGATTGCGCATTGCCTAAAGCTCTTGTATATGTACGGTGGATGTGTGGAACTGAGTGGGTGGGGGTATTGATGAGTTAACATGTTTGTGCTCCTACGTAGATGGAGCTGCTCCACGGAGGGCATGAAAAAGCGTAACGGACGAGCTTAAGCATTACCACAAGAACTGGAAAAAGTCGAGAAATATTTTAACTTGTACAAGCGAGATGACTTGGTTGTACTGGCAGATGCTGAGATGCTGAATACCCGCGTGGGGGACCTTCTGATTGGAAAGATAAAAGACACGTTGTTAAAACTACATCTTAATCCAATACATTCAAGCGGGTGTACGTATGCGCACACTGATGGAAACCGCGCATTCGCTCTAATGAACGGAGGCCACGCCAGGATGTCTTGACGCGAATGCTTCCAAACAACTCCATTTTGTTGAGTAACTTTCATGTGATTCAGCATTACTACTCCACCTGTTTCAGACTAAAAATCGCCCATGACGCATGGGGCTCTTGGTGTATTCCCAGTGCTTAAAACCGAGGGAACACAAGTATTCAGCGCCGACCGACGCTGATTGACGCATATAAACCGTACTGAGCGGTACTTGGCTTCAGAGCTGGTAACGTATAGTATTGAGTACTGACTTGAAGTTGAACAGTTGACTAGGTGATTGAATCCCTTTACAGCGTGAAAACCTGGTCAAAATTGTTCCGGAGTCTTAACCCTTTCGTGGTCAAACGCGGCAAAATGCCGCGTTTGACGTATTTTACAAAATAGGGTGTAAAAAGATCCCCTTAAACGCGGCATTTTGCAGCGTTCTACAAAATCATCACATTGTTTTGTTTTAGCCAATGGGGCCGTCGGATAACTGCGGTTAGGTATCACTTCCTCATCATTTGGGTTCGACTGGTGAGACAGAATGAAGAATATTGTGGTTCATCGCATCTTTTTCGTCCGCTTTGGTGTAATTATTGCGTTGAGCCAGCAGCTGCATGAAGCGCGCGTGTTGCGTTTCGCATGCTGACTTGACGACTGGGCATCCTGGACCATCAATTGAGTTGATATACAGTATAATGAACTCAAGTGTCATGCAAGCCTTCACTCTTCATTCTGTTTTGCTATGCGGACTAGCTTCACCGATACACAAGACAAAAAGCTTGTTGTGCTTGCGCTCGAATACGAGTCCCAGAGCAAACGAGTCGTATGGAAGGAGGTGGCGCGTGCAATGCGGGGCAAGCATTCGACCCAAGCACTTGAGAATCGACTGCGTGTGCTCAAACGCACCTACGGAAGGGATCTTGCGCGGTTCCCACGCTGTTTTTTCTCCACGGCATCTCCTCACACGACACATTTTCATCTTCTAGCTCCGAGTCAAGCGGAAAGGACCATTCGTAATGTTTTCAGCGGTGTATCGGCATTTGACGTTCGTCAACAAGCTGGAAAGACTGATGAGAACGCAGGTGAACTGCTGCCTGCTGCAGTTTCGAGTGTTATTCAAATGATTGGAAACGTGCAACAAGATGACGTCTTTCTAGATGTCGGAGCTGGGTTGGGGAATGTTGCTGCTCAGTTCGCGATCCAGACAAATGCGTGCCAGTGTTTGGGCATCGAAAAACGGCCGGAGTTGGTCAGCAGAGGTATATTCTGCTTGCGAACACATGCATCCCGAACGCTACTACTTCATAAAGTTATCCTGCACCAGGGAAATGTCCTTGACACGCCTCTATCGACGACTCTACCTTTCCAAGACGCTTCAGTGATTTACCTGAATGACTTCCTGTTCGATGAAACAGCAAAGCTCGTCGTTCAACAGGAGCTGAGTCTGATGCGAAGGGCACGTTTGATTATATCTACCTCTCGCTATTGCCCGCGTCATCGCGAATCCTGCCGAAGACGATTTTGCGCCAAGTGGGAGCTAGCGGAAACTACGTACGGTCACGCAAGCTGGAAGTCCCTGCCGATCCGGATCTACATGTACAAAATGCGGCAGTAGTAATAGACGACGATGGATTGGTGGTTACGGCGTCCGTGTCGCCGCTGTGGAAGAAGTGATGTCAGTGACGACGCTCCTTCGTCGTCACTGACATCACGGTATTTTTCAAAATATAAGTATATACGCTTACTATCGTTGATGCTAACGAAGGCCGCTACGCGTACTGAGCGCAATGTTCGTCAGTTTTCAGAGACGAATTCCGCATGGGCAGATACGGTCAGCTGTACTACTTCGAGCAGATTATACCGGGCAAGGAGGACACCAACAGCGACTTCGCGCGCGATATCAGCAAGGAGATCTCGAGGCTGGGCCCAGGCCACATCCTCAAGTTGGCGGACGGCAGCATGGGACTGCGAGGTTTCTTGGTTTTTAACACCATGGGCGGTGGTATGGGCTTCGGACACGGTGCCCTTTTCCTCGAACGTCTGTCAGTCGACTTTGATGGCTCCACGACGACCGTGGAGATCTGCGACGAAGGGTAGATGGTGAAGACCAACTTGCTCTTGTCGTCCGAACACACGATCTATAAATTCAGAGTATCTATCTTGATTAAAGTATGCGTTGGAATACACGATCTTCAAATTCAGAGTATACATCTTGATTAATCTATAGTAAATGGAGATCTCATGCATCAATCTTAGCAGCGATCCACGTGACACCGCAAGTCCACTGATAGTTGCTCTGTGCTCGCCTCGGGCGACTGCACGCCATCTCTTCGTCCGAGTCGCCTCACAGATCCTGCTGCGCTGGTGTCTCGCCACCCATGTCATGTTCCACTTGTGGCCCCAAGACCTCCCTGCTCGATACAGACCGCAGTTTGATCTGTAAACTAAGTCTAGACGATTACTAAATACCTCGACCATTACCAAATATCTCGACTATTACCAAATAACTCGACTATTACCAAATAAATCGACCATTACCAAGTAACTCGACCATTTCCGAATTATCGGACTGATACCTAGTTATTCGACCGAGTCGTACTATTCGGTAATAGTCGTACAATTTTGTTACTATTTAGTAACTATTTAGAACTCTCTCCACACACCATGAAAGTCTAACGTCGACGCTAAATGGGTAGCTTGGCTGCTTTGAGCGCCAGGTTCTTGTCGTGCCCGGCGCCTTTTCCGTGTGGAGTCCTGTGCTTCTTCCGGCAGGCGTTTTCCCGGCATTGTCAGGCAGGGGATAAATCAGGAAATGAACGGCTCTCACGGCTGTCGCACACGGTATCCATTATTGAGGTTCGAAAGAGAGAAACTTTCACTTTAACCTAATATTTGATATGTACAAAATTTCCCTGTAAATTATTTTCCACAATAAGATCTGGCACTGGCTTCAAATGATCGATGCAATACTTAGAGCAAGATATATGCTCGGTTGGACCAGTGCAATACTTAGAATAAGATAAATGCTCCGTTGGACCCCTGCAATACTTTGGTTATCGACTCAAAAAGGGGACAATGAGTTGTGATACACATTTTGGCAGCTGTTATACAGCATGCCGGCGCTAGCAGACGCACGCTCACTATAGTGATCAATGAGCGACTCGAATTGCCAATGTTACATCCGAAAGGTGCAGACTGGTGGGAGCAATTTCGCGCCAATATTCACAGTTATGGCGCCTTTGGACTGCGTCACATTCACACGTCTACGTTACCCAGATACCATATCGGATGGGAAAATTGACGTTGGGCACTCTACTATTTTCATAGTTCTGATTGGTCGATCTTGACCAATCTGTGAAGTGCACTGTTTTGACCAATCAGCGATGTGGATATTGCTATGCAAAACGCGGCATTTTGCCGCGTTCTACAGGCAACTTACCGTAAAATGAAACAGCAAGTGTCACGTCGTCAAGGGGCGTACTTTGCAGGAGCGCCCATCACCACTTCAAAACGCGGCATTTTGCCGCGTTCTATGAATTGTTTGGATTGGCATCAAGACGTGTGTTCACGAAAGGGTTAACATAGAAAACCCGAGCCAAACCATGGAGGACATTGACCTCGAGGAAGAAACGGAGCAATTTCATAGTAAAACCAAGTCAAAAGGTGGAGGACACGGAGCAGCGGCTAGTGGTGCTCCGGTTTGACTTGATTTCACTATAATGTCCTCCGGTGTATAGGGACCCTCTACCCTAATCAAAAATTGAGCTATCTCTATACCTACGGGCGTGTTTTAAACAGGAGTTGTACCACTGATCTACGCGCGAACTAACATATAATCCCTCCAGTGCTCAGCACTAAAGCTGTAAAACCTGGTCAAAATTGTTCCGGAGTCTTAACATAGAAAACCCGAGCCAAACCATGGAGGACATTGACCTCGAGGAAGAAACGGAGCAATTTCATAGTAAAACCAAGTCAAAAGGTGGAGGACACGGAGCAGCGGCTAGTGGTGCTCCGGTTTGACTTGATTTCACTATAATGTCCTCCGGTGTATAGGGACCCTCTACCCTAATCAAAAATTGAGCTATCTCTATACCTACGGGCGTGTTTTAAACAGGAGTTGTACCACTGATCTACGCGCGAACTAACATATAATCCCTCCAGTGCTCAGCACTAAAGCTGTAAAACCTGGTCAAAATTGTTCCGGAGTCTTAACATAGAAAACCCGAGCCAAACCATGGAGGACATTGACCTCGAGGAAGAAACGGAGCAATTTCATACTAAAACCAAGTCAAAAGGTGGAGGACACGGAGCAGCGGCTAGTGGCGCTCCGGTTTGACTTGATTTCACTATAATGTCCTCCGGTGTATAGGGACCCTCTACCCTAATCAAAAATTGAGCTATCTCTATACCTACGGGCGTGTTTTAAACAGGAGTTGTACCACTGATCTACGCGCGAACTAACATATAATCCCTCCAGTGCTCAGCACTAAAGCTGTAAAACCTGGTCAAAATTGTTCCGGAGTCTCAATAAAGAAAACCCGAGCCAAGACATGGAGGACATTGACCTCGAGGAAGACACGGAGAAATTTCATTGTAAAACCAAGTCAAAAGGTGGAGGACACGGAGCAGCGGCTAGTGGCGCTCCGGTTTGACTTGATTTCACTATAATGTCCTCCGGTGTATAGGGACCCTGTACCCTAAGCAAAAATTGAGCTATCTCTATACCTACGGGCGTGTTTTAAACAGGAGTTGTACCACTGATCTACGCGCGAACTAACATATAATCACTCCAGTGCTCAGCACTAAAGCTGTAAAACCTGGTCAAAATTGTTCCGGAGTCTTAATATAGAAAACCCGAGCCAAAACATGGAGGACATTGACCTCGAGGAAGACACGGAGCAATTTCATACTAAAACCAAGTCAAAAGGTGGAGGACACGGAGCAGCGGCTGGTGGTGCTCCGGTTTGACTTGATTTCACTATAATGTCCTCCGGTGTATAGGGACCCTGTACCCTAAGCAAAAATTGAGCTATCTCTATACCTACGGGCGTGTTTTAAACAGGAGTTGTACCACTGATCTACGCGCGAACTAACATATAATCCCTCCAGTGTTCAGCACTAAAGCTGTAAAACCTGGTCAAAATTGTTCCGGAGTCTTAATATAGAAAACCCGAGCCAAAACATGGAGGACATTGACCTCGAGGAAGACACGGAGCAATTTCATACTAAAACCAAGTCAAAAGGTGGAGGACACGGAGCAGCGGCTAGTGGTGCTCCGGTTTGACTTGATTTCACTATAATGTCCTCCGGTGTATAGGGACCCTGTAATGGGCTTACTTAGCCCAATACTTTAGCTTACACGTGAGCACACGTGTATGAGGAAGCGTAAGGTGTATTTAACTTAGATTAAGTATACTTGTATCCACAAGTATAATTAGATCTAAATAAAGGTACAAATAGTAGCTTTTGCGGTAAAATGAGAACTGAATTGTTTGTTAACTGTGGCTTTCCTCCTAAAACTGATATCTATAAAGAGGGGTTCTGCCAACGAGTGGTTGGCAGAAACCCTGACCTAATGCTTGAGTATTACTGGTAGAAAGACCCTGCTTTCTAACCAATAGGACTGCTTCCTAATATGAATGGTGACCACACTGCGATGTGGCCCACCTGAATGTATCCACTTAGTGCGTGTTGCACTAAGGTGAGGTTAGCCGAATGTGTAGCCCCGCTACACCATCCCCCCGTTAGGACTTGATGTGCCGGTCTCGACACATCAATCCAAAGTCTTCTTCGGAGAGAACATCGTGCTCATTACGAAATGAGCACGCCAACGACGCAGACTTCCGACGAGCTTGCTGCACCTGCAGCAAGCAACACAGTCGTCGCCAGCACAGCAACGACTGCCGCATCTTCAGCCTCTTCGGCGTCCGTCGTCACTTCCACGGTGACGACGCAAGGCTCCCCCAAGCGTACCATCTCGATGGGGGAGTACAAAGCGCGCAAAGTTACCTATGCCAACGAAACTCTCTTCGACGGCATGGAGGACTTGAATGTCGACAATGATGTCGACATGGAGGAGGGCGAGGAGAAGCAAGACTCGTCGTCCACTGGGGCAATGAAGCTAGCGTGGGGACTCGTCGTCCTCGCGAGGACGACTCGGACGCTTCGAGTTCCTAGCGCTCGCGTAGCGGCAGCGATAGGCCGCTCGCAGATGCTGGGGCGTTAGCTACGCCGCGGGGTGGAGACGATGACGACTCCACTCCGTCTACGACTGTGACGTCGCGCGCTAAGCCGGCGCGCGACCCGTGGATGCCGTCTCCGAGCGAGATCCAATCTCGCTACGGCAGTACCACGCCGGCCAGCCAGTACGCGCTGTACTCCTGCAGCGCCATCGTTGATGACGATGTCACCAAGGAGCTCGACTTTGATACGGCGACGGATCAAAGACGTGATTATTACATCGGGCTCTTCCATAAGCTCCGATTCTACGGGAATAAGAAGACTTCCCGTAAGAGCAAGGTGGCAGAGTGGGAGGCACTCTGCCAAAGCTGGGGGATGTTCGTTGAGAACTTCACCAAGAATCCCTCAGGCTACCGTGAGCGAGTCCGCTCTGCGGGAGAGCGCTATCAGCGCTTCTCGAAGCGGCCCAAGATTTTGCGGCTGCACGAAGGTGCAGTCGAGGCGGGGATCCCGTGCGCAGTGCCGTCTGGCATTGCGTGCGCGCAATGCCGACCCGGGGCAGTGCGGCTTTCCGAACGAGACCTTAACGGGTACACTGGTGTTAGTGTGCCCGTGGAGTTGAAGACACTGCGTGAGAAGTTAATCACGCAGTTGTCGTCCGAGAGTGCTGAGGGTGAGCGCAACACTCAGCCGAGGGCTGTAGGCGACTACAGCTCTCGCTCAAGTTTTACGCCCTTCGGCGGAGCTGCTGGTGGCGGGATTCGTACTCCGTCACCATTTCCGGAACGTCGCTCATCAGGACGTTCCGCGGCTCCCACGTATCGTGGTCAGGAGAGTATCCTAACCAACGAATACGAAAATGAACCGGACCTTGGGTCCGGATCTGATGATCAACGATTCGCTGGACAATCCAGCGAGTTTCCCCGCGTGCATCTCGCAACGGGGGCGGTGACGGCGGGAAGACACCACGAGCCGCCGCCGGCTGGGGTCTGGGAACGTCTGGATGCGATGGAGCACGTCCAGACGGCTGAGCTCGCCGAGATTCGGCAGGAGCTGAAGCTCTTGAAGGCCCGGATCGGTCAGGCCGGGCAGACCGCTTCGAACATCCAGGTCGACCTGGGGACGCTCGTTGTCCGCCTGACGGATCGCGTCTCCGCGCTCGAGGCGAGGATCGCGCCGAGTCACCGGTCGTAGGTGACTCGTGTTGCGAGTACGGCTTCAGCCGCCCAACGTAAAAGGTTGGGTGGAGGCGCATGCTGGACGGTATGTCTAGCGTGTACGCGTTGCCATGCTTCGCCAACACGGTGAATGGGCCGATGAAGCGCGGGGCAAGCTTGCTTGCTCCGAAGTCGGAAACTGCATGTTTAGCTAGGTTCTGTGTAGCTAACAGAACTAATGAACCCACTTTGAATTCATTTGTGTTTCCTCTGCCATTGTTGTCTGCGTTCAGCTTCTGTCGGTCGACAGAAGCTGCAATAGCATCTTGCACAAACCGTATTACGGCTTGGCGGCGCTGGACAAAGTCCATTGCCTTCGAGTTGAACTCCTTGTTCAACCCGTTATCCTTGTTCACAACAGGCCCAGCCTGTGTGTGGTTGTTGTTGTTGAGAGTGTCTACGCCCGGCGTAGACATTGCGCTCTCGTCGATCGGACTACGCGCAGTCCGTGCGCGTGTCGACACAGCTGATATGTTGCTCGTATCAGCGTGTTTATTCGGTTTTGAAACCGGATACCCTCCCCCACTTAAGGAAGGAGCTACCGCACCGAGTACGCTCGGTACGCGTGGATGCCTCATGGCGTTCACGTAAAACGGTGTATGTCCTGTGGAGACATGCACCGAGTTGTTGATGGCAAACTCTGCCATCGGCAAGCAGTCGCTCCATTGTTTGAACGAATGGGCGTAGCTCTTCAAAGCGTCAACCAAGACTCGGTTGACGCGCTCGGTTTGTCCGTCGGTCTGCGGATGATCCGCAGTCGACATGGACAGCTGCGTGCCAAGAAGTTCAAACGCTTCTTGCCAGAAACGCGCTGTGAAGCGCGGATCACGATCAGACACAATGTCGATCGGCATGCCATGGTGTCTAAACACCATGTCAACAAACAGACGTGCCGTCTGCTTGGCTGTCACTTCGGCTGGTACTGCAGCAAGATGCACCATCTTACTGAATCGGTCGACAAAGACCACAATACCAGTCCTCCGCTTGTTATCAGGCGGAAGACCAAACACAAAGTCCATTGAAATGGACTGCCAACACTCCGACGGAGTCGGTAGTGACTGAAGTGGAGCCTGCGAGAAGGCTGCAGGCTTCACGCGCTGGCAAATCTCGCAAGCACGAACGTACTATGTCTTCTCACGACCCGGATGTCCCGATGTCGGGGCATCGTGATACTCGTAAGTGATCCTGAGCTTCAGCTCATGATCGTCCGGCACGACAATGCGATCAGCGTTGTCGTCGACTGCGCTGTAAAGTAACAGTCCATTGTGTACACGATAACGGTGTACACGTGCACGGAGATGTTTCGCTAACTTCTGACGAGCCTTGTCAGAAGGAGCAGCGAAGTAGTCCAGCAACTGCTTCGCGTCCGCATCAATCGTGTATGCGGACCTCACGTCGTCTAACAGAGACGACGAGGGAGTAGACGTCCGTGCGACGCCAATTGCATTGGCGTCGGCCTTGTGCACTGCATAATCAGGTCGACGCGACAACGCGTCGGCCACAACATTCAACCTTCCAGGTTTGTACTCAACCTGGAAGTTGTACTCCGCAAAGAATGAGAGCCATCTCGCCATTCTTTGTGAGATGTGCGGTGACTTGATCGCCGTACGCAATGATGCGTGGTCGGTGTAGACCACAAATGGTCTACTCCCAAGTAGATACACTCGGAACTTCGCGAGTGCATACTTCATGGCAAGGAGTTCCTTGTCATGTACCGGGTAGTTGCGCTCAGCTGGCTTCAGCTGACGCGACTGATAGTAGACCACGCGATCACGTCCTTCGTGATCGTGTTGCATTAGAGCGCATCCGATTGCGAAATCGGACGCGTCACACACGACGTGGAACGGACGGTCTTGGTCGGCCACCGCTAAGATCGGCGCCTCAGTCAAGCCCTGCTTGACTGCATCAAAGGCCTGCTGACAATCAGCAGTCCAAACCCATGCAGCGTCCTTCTTTAGGAGCTGCGACAACGGGCGAATCTTGCCCGCGTAGTTGCTCACGTACTTGCATAAGTACGTAGCGAGTCCAAGGAACTGCCTCAGTTCCTTGACATTGGAAGGCGTAGGCCATTCATTGATCACTCTGACCTTTCCCGGGTCAGGGCGTACGCCGTTCTTTCCTACGATACACCCAAGGACGGGTATCTCGCTAGCCCCGAAGATACACTTCTTCAGGTTCGCGTAGAGCTTGTGTTTGCGCATGAGCGCAAACAACCTGCGGAGATGTTCCTTGTGCATCTCTACTTCCGACTTCCCGTCCACAGCCCGGCTGTGGATGAACACATCATCGAAATAGCTCGGTGCGAAGTCGCGCACCGAGCGCAACAAGTGCGTGACGCACCTGTTGAACGTCGCAGGGGCATTCTTTAATCCCTGTGGCATTACAAGCCACTCCCAGAGCATACCGCTCGGAGTGCTCACCGCCGTGAGAGGTATATCGCTCTCACGCATCAGGATCTGATAGAATCCGTCTCTCAGATCCAGAGCACTAAAGATAGTGCTCAAAGCCATCGAATCGATGATTACATCTTTTCGCGGTATCGGCGTCTGCGCCGGTACCGTTGCGTCGTTCAGCTTGTTATAAGCGTGAACGATGCGCCACCCGCCCTGTGCCTTCTTGACTCAGAACGTAGGCGCGCTGTGCGGGGACTTCGATTCCCGCACTTGCCCAGCCTTGCGACGACTCTCAAAGAAGTCGTCGATCGCTTTGACTTGCTCTCGCGGCAGTGGCCACTGCCGCGTCACACAATACTTCGTTCCCGGCACGAGATCGATCTCGTGCTGAACACCCTTGTCCTGCGGCAACTCCGCAGGGATATCGTCCGGGAGTACGTCTCTGTACTCACGCAAGACCTCGTAGAAGGGGCTCGACTTCAGCGAGTCCCAGCTCTGCTCGTCGAAGCGTTCCTTCTTCGACTTGGCGCTGAGGGCGTCGACGCCCTCAGCGACGAGCTGCTTCAATTCTTCCGCTTCACACTTCATCCTCTCGACATCCGAGAGGATGCAAATCTGCTCGATGCGTCCATCGTGCAGGTCGCGAGCGAAGCGCCTCCAGCTCGTGACTGGAAGCGAAGTCAACTCCGACGCTAGCGTCGGAGGATTCTCCAACTTCATCTTCTTATACTGGAGACCAGTATTCGTACGCGTCAAGACACTCAGGGTCTCGACGGTCGTCTCCAGTTCCTGTGTCTGCCCGGCAGACACTGCGAGTAGCGCCTCGGTCCCTGACCGAGACTTGCGCAGCTTTGCTCGCTTGCGCCGTTCGCTTCTTGTGCGGAACCCGGTTCCGCGTGTCTTGTTTTGTCCGGGCCCAGCCGCGGACAGATCTTCCTTTTGATCGCCGGCGGGTTCAACCCGCGGGCGCACGCAATCAAGCCCGGCTTGATCGCGTATCGCTTCTTCGTGCAGCCCGGCTGCACGTGAGCACGCAATGCGTTTCTTTTTGTCGCCGGCGGGTTCTTCCCGCGGGCGCACGCAATCAAGCCCTGCTTGATCGCGTACCGCTTCGTCGTGCAGCCCGGCTGCACGTGAGCACGCAAGCATTTCCGGTGCGGGACGTTTGCAACCGTCCGCACTGCCTGCAGCGTCGGCTCCCAGAGCCGGCGCGCCTTCTTTACCTCGACGCCTTACGGCGGAGCGTCTTTCGACGTTTGGGCCAATCGCATCAGCTCCCTGAGCTGACGCGTCCGAGTCACTGTCCTTATTAGTGACTGACTCCTCTTGTTGAACTTGCGTGTCGACATTAATAGTCGACACGACCGCGTCACTCTTGACGCTTCGAGAACCTCTCGAATCCGATCGAATCTGAGTCTTCTGATTCGACTCACATTTTCTCCCGACGACCCTCTCAGTCGTCGGTGTTCGCGTGGGGTGACCGGAGACAGCCGCGCGTCGCGCTGCCTCTCCTGGTGGGTCGCGTGCACCGCGAGGTGCACGTGCTGCGCCGACAGGGCCATCGCTCACTGTCGCGCCGCTACTCCCGAAGTGCACGATCGTGCGCTTCGTCCAGTCGATCACCGGATCATGCCGTGCAAGCCACGGCATGCCCAACACCATGTCGAACTTATCGTCTAAGTCAAGCACGATAAGTTCGTCCACGAACTTCTTCTCTCGATACGAGAAGCGTACGCGTACGACACGCTTCTCGGTTCTGACAACGACACCCGTTGCCAGTCTTACTTCCAACAGACTTCGAGGCAGTTCCACTTCCTCGAAGTCAAGCCTCGCTAGGCTCTGCAGTCGAACAAAGTTGTTCGACGCTCCACAATCCACTAACGCACGAAGAGACTTCTCCCTCTTCGAGCGAACCTTCAAGATGACAAGGTTTGGCCTGTCATCTTGCTTCTTACAGTGAGAGTGACTCTCACTGGGGGCAGCAGTCTTTAATACGGCGTGTCCAATATCGACACGCTCGACTGCATCACCAGCAGGGCGCCCCGCGCCTGCTGGTTGATCTAGTTTTTTGATTGCCCGTGGCGATACCCGGTATCGTCACGCCGGCCCTTGGCCGCCTGCACAGGCGCTGTGCATTCACGGGCGTAGTGACCGTTGTTTCCACACCGGAAACAGCGGACATTCGTTGGTCCACGACGCTGCTGAGATCCAGCAGCCGTCGCACTCGAGAGGTCCATTGGTTCGGGACCTCCCGTCGGCTTCACCGTCGGTCGCGGCATTGGCCGCGGGACGTTCACATGGAGCTTAGCCTGTCGCAGGCTAAACTCTTCTTGCATCGCAAGAGTAATCGCAGACTCGAGAGTACTTGGGTACTCTCGGAAGAGATAGGTCTTCACGGGGCCATCTTTCAGGCCCTTCATGAACGTGACGACCTTAGTCGCCTCGTCTATCGGATTGGTCACGATGTTCGAGACCAAGTACCGCGCCCTTTGAGCGTAAGCATGCACGTCATGCTTGCCCTGTTGCAGGTCGAGGAACTCAGCCCTCGATCTGAACTCATTCTGCGGGGGCTCAAACGCTTGTCTGAGCTCCTCCTTGAACACCTCGTACGTGCTGAAGCACGTAGGGTCAGTGAGTCGGCGTCCATACGCCCAACTCCTTGCTCGTCCGCCAAGGCACGACATGGCGAACGCAACCTTCGACAACGGGTCGACGATACGTCGAGCCGTAATGGCAGTGTCGACTTCGACAAGCCAACGGAGGAGAGGCTCGCCCTCTCTTCCAACATAGCTGTTCACGTGGAGCTTCAATGACTCCACGCGCGGTGTGGACGGAGTCGACACCGTAGCGCGAGCAGCGGTCTCGCGCTGTTCCTTCATGATGAAGCCTAGAGCAACACCGTGTTGCTCTGTCGGCGATAGCGTGCGTAGCATCGTTGCTACGGCCGCTTCTCCAATGACCGTCGACAGTCGTTGGAGCGCCTTCCACTCTGGATCCGCCAGGTGGAGACAGTCTTCGCGTGCAACATGCGTTGCACCCGTGTTTGGGTTACCAGTGGACATACTCGCGTCCACAGGCAGGTCCTCGGCCCCCGTATCGAACTTCATTCAATACGTAATTAGTCGGTCGTTGGACGGACTACAAAGTGCTACCAGGTGTAATGGGCTTACTTAGCCCAATACTTTAGCTTACACGTGAGCGCACGTGTATGAGGAAGCGTAAGGTGTATTTAACTTAGATTAAGTATACTTGTATCCACAAGTATAATTAGATCTAAATAAAGGTACAAATAGTAGCTTTTGCGGTAAAATGAGAACTGAATTGTTTGTTAACTGTGGCTTTCCTCCTAAAACTGATATCTATAAAGAGGGGTTCTGCCAACGAGTGGTTGGCAGAAACCCTGACCTAATGCTTGAGTATTACTGGTAGAAAGACCCTGCTTTCTAACCAATAGGACTGCTTCCTAATATGAATGGTGACCACACTGCGATGTGGCCCACCTGAATGTATCCACTTAGTGCGTGTTGCACTAAGGTGAGGTTAGCCGAATGTGTAGCCCCGCTACAGACCCTGTACCCTAAGCAAAAATTGAGCTATCTCTATACCTACGGGCGTGTTTTAAACAGGAGTTGTACCACTGATCTACGCACGAACTAACATATAATCACTCCAGTGTTCAGCACTAAAGCTGTAAAACCTGGTCAAAATTGTTCCGGAGTCTTAATATAGAAAACCCGAGCCAAAACATGGAGGACATTGACCTCGAGGAAGACACGGAGCAATTTCATACTAAAACCAAGTCAAAAGGTGGAGGACACGGAGCAGCGGCTAGTGGTGCTCCGGTTTGACTTGATTTCACTATAATGTCCTCCGGTGTATAGGGACCCTGTACCCTAAGCAAAAATTGAGCTATCTCTATACCTACGGGCGTGTTTTAAACAGGAGTTGTACCACTGATCTACGCACGAACTAACATATAATCACTCCAGTGTTCAGCACTAAAGCTGTAAAACCTGGTCAAAATTGTTCCGGAGTCTTAATATAGAAAACCCGAGCCAAAACATGGAGGACATTGACCTCGAGGAAGACACGGAGCAATGTCATACTAAAACCAAGTCAAAAGGTGGAGGACACGGAGCAGCGGCTAGTGGTGCTCCGGTTTGACTTGATTTCACTATAATGTCCTCCGGTGTATAGGGACCCTGTACCCTAAGCAAAAATTGAGCTATCTCTATACCTACGGGCGTGTTTTAAACAGGAGTTGTACCACTGATCTACGCACGAACTAACATATAATCACTCCAGTGTTCAGCACTAAAGCTGTAAAACCTGGTCAAAATTGTTCCGGAGTCTTAATATAGAAAACCCGAGCCAAAACATGGAGGACATTGACCTCGAGGAAGACACGGAGCAATTTCATACTAAAACCAAGTCAAAAGGTGGAGGACACGGAGCAGCGGCTAGTGGTGCTCCGGTTTGACTTGATTTCACTATAATGTCCTCCGGTGTATAGGGACCCTGTACCCTAAGCAAAAATTGAGCTATCTCTATACCTACGGGCGTGTTTTAAACAGGAGTTGTACCACTGATCTACGCACGAACTAACATATAATCACTCCAGTGTTCAGCACTAAAGCTGTAAAACCTGGTCAAAATTGTTCCGGAGTCTTAATATAGAAAACCCGAGCCAAAACATGGAGGACATTGACCTCGAGGAAGACACGGAGCAATTTCATACTAAAACCAAGTCAAAAGGTGGAGGACACGGAGCAGCGGCTAGTGGTGCTCCGGTTTGACTTGATTTCACTATAATGTCCTCCGGTGTATAGGGACCCTGTACCCTAAGCAAAAATTGAGCTATCTCTATACCTACGGGCGTGTTTTAAACAGGAGTTGTACCACTGATCTACGCACGAACTAACATATAATCACTCCAGTGTTCAGCACTAAAGCTGTAAAACCTGGTCAAAATTGTTCCGGAGTCTTAATATAGAAAACCCGAGCCAAAACATGGAGGACATTGACCTCGAGGAAGACACGGAGCAATTTCATACTAAAACCAAGTCAAAAGGTGGAGGACACGGAGCAGCGGCTAGTGGTGCTCCGGTTTGACTTGATTTCACTATAATGTCCTCCGGTGTATAGGGACCCTGTACCCTAAGCAAAAATTGAGCTATCTCTATACCTACGGGCGTGTTTTAAACAGGAGTTGTACCACTGATCTACGCACGAACTAACATATAATCACTCCAGTGTTCAGCACTAAAGCTGTAAAACCTGGTCAAAATTGTTCCGGAGTCTTAATATAGAAAACCCGAGCCAAAACATGGAGGACATTGACCTCGAGGAAGACACGGAGCAATTTCATACTAAAACCAAGTCAAAAGGTGGAGGACACGGAGCAGCGGCTAGTGGTGCTCCGGTTTGACTTGATTTCACTATAATGTCCTCCGGTGTATAGGGACCCTGTACCCTAAGCAAAAATTGAGCTATCTCTATACCTACGGGCGTGTTTTAAACAGGAGTTGTACCACTGATCTACGCACGAACTAACATATAATCACTCCAGTGTTCAGCACTAAAGCTGTAAAACCTGGTCAAAATTGTTCCGGAGTCTTAATATAGAAAACCCGAGCCAAAACATGGAGGACATTGACCTCGAGGAAGACACGGAGCAATTTCATACTAAAACCAAGTCAAAAGGTGGAGGACACGGAGCAGCGGCTAGTGGTGCTCCGGTTTGACTTGATTTCACTATAATGTCCTCCGGTGTATAGGGACCCTGTACCCTAAGCAAAAATTGAGCTATCTCTATACCTACGGGCGTGTTTTAAACAGGAGTTGTACCACTGATCTACGCACGAACTAACATATAATCACTCCAGTGTTCAGCACTAAAGCTGTAAAACCTGGTCAAAATTGTTCCGGAGTCTTAATATAGAAAACCCGAGCCAAAACATGGAGGACATTGACCTCGAGGAAGACACGGAGCAATTTCATACTAAAACCAAGTCAAAAGGTGGAGGACACGGAGCAGCGGCTAGTGGTGCTCCGGTTTGACTTGATTTCACTATAATGTCCTCCGGTGTATAGGGACCCTGTACCCTAAGCAAAAATTGAGCTATCTCTATACCTACGGGCGTGTTTTAAACAGGAGTTGTACCACTGATCTACGCACGAACTAACATATAATCACTCCAGTGTTCAGCACTAAAGCTGTAAAACCTGGTCAAAATTGTTCCGGAGTCTTAATATAGAAAACCCGAGCCAAAACATGGAGGACATTGACCTCGAGGAAGACACGGAGCAATTTCATACTAAAACCAAGTCAAAAGGTGGAGGACACGGAGCAGCGGCTAGTGGTGCTCCGGTTTGACTTGATTTCACTATAATGTCCTCCGGTGTATAGGGACCCTGTACCCTAAGCAAAAATTGAGCTATCTCTATACCTACGGGCGTGTTTTAAACAGGAGTTGTACCACTGATCTACGCACGAACTAACATATAATCACTCCAGTGTTCAGCACTAAAGCTGTAAAACCTGGTCAAAATTGTTCCGGAGTCTTAATATAGAAAACCCGAGCCAAAACATGGAGGACATTGACCTCGAGGAAGAAACGGAGCAATTTCATACTAAAACCAAGTCAAAAGGTGGAGGACACGGAGCAGCGGCTAGTGGTGCTCCGGTTTGACTTGATTTCACTATAATGTCCTCCGGTGTATAGGGACCCTGTACCCTAAGCAAAAATTGAGCTATCTCTATACCTACGGGCGTGTTTTAAACAGGAGTTGTACCACTGATCTACGCACGAACTAACATATAATCACTCCAGTGTTCAGCACTAAAGCTGTAAAACCTGGTCAAAATTGTTCCGGAGTCTTAATATAGAAAACCCGAGCCAAAACATGGAGGACATTGACCTCGAGGAAGACACGGAGCAATTTCATACTAAAACCAAGTCAAAAGGTGGAGGACACGGAGCAGCGGCTAGTGGTGCTCCGGTTTGACTTGATTTCACTATAATGTCCTCCGGTGTATAGGGACCCTGTACCCTAAGCAAAAATTGAGCTATCTCTATACCTACGGGCGTGTTTTAAACAGGAGTTGTACCACTGATCTACGCACGAACTAACATATAATCACTCCAG
The DNA here is from genome assembly GCA_033557925.1 of Phytophthora x cambivora. Taxonomy (NCBI): domain Eukaryota; phylum Oomycota; class Peronosporomycetes; order Peronosporales; family Peronosporaceae; genus Phytophthora; species Phytophthora x cambivora. Next base: position 2,150,627 of record JAUCEB010000023.1, on the reverse strand, counting down.
TGTTCAGCACTAAAGCTGTAAAACCTGGTCAAAATTGTTCCGGAGTCTTAATATAGAAAACCCGAGCCAAAACATGGAGGACATTGACCTCGAGGAAGACACGGAGCAATTTCATACTAAAACCAAGTCAAAAGGTGGAGGACACGGAGCAGCGGCTAGTGGTGCTCCGGTTTGACTTGATTTCACTATAATGTCCTCCGGTGTATAGGGACCCTGTACCCTAAGCAAAAATTGAGCTATCTCTATACCTACGGGCGTGTTTTAAACAGGAGTTGTACCACTGATCTACGCACGAACTAACATATAATCACTCCAGTGTTCAGCACTAAAGCTGTAAAACCTGGTCAAAATTGTTCCGGAGTCTTAATATAGAAAACCCGAGCCAAAACATGGAGGACATTGACCTCGAGGAAGACACGGAGCAATGTCATACTAAAACCAAGTCAAAAGGTGGAGGACACGGAGCAGCGGCTAGTGGTGCTCCGGTTTGACTTGATTTCACTATAATGTCCTCCGGTGTATAGGGACCCTGTACCCTAAGCAAAAATTGAGCTATCTCTATACCTACGGGCGTGTTTTAAACAGGAGTTGTACCACTGATCTACGCACGAACTAACATATAATCACTCCAGTGTTCAGCACTAAAGCTGTAAAACCTGGTCAAAATTGTTCCGGAGTCTTAATATAGAAAACCCGAGCCAAAACATGGAGGACATTGACCTCGAGGAAGACACGGAGCAATTTCATACTAAAACCAAGTCAAAAGGTGGAGGACACGGAGCAGCGGCTAGTGGTGCTCCGGTTTGACTTGATTTCACTATAATGTCCTCCGGTGTATAGGGACCCTGTACCCTAAGCAAAAATTGAGCTATCTCTATACCTACGGGCGTGTTTTAAACAGGAGTTGTACCACTGATCTACGCACGAACTAACATATAATCACTCCAGTGTTCAGCACTAAAGCTGTAAAACCTGGTCAAAATTGTTCCGGAGTCTTAATATAGAAAACCCGAGCCAAAACATGGAGGACATTGACCTCGAGGAAGACACGGAGCAATTTCATACTAAAACCAAGTCAAAAGGTGGAGGACACGGAGCAGCGGCTAGTGGTGCTCCGGTTTGACTTGATTTCACTATAATGTCCTCCGGTGTATAGGGACCCTGTACCCTAAGCAAAAATTGAGCTATCTCTATACCTACGGGCGTGTTTTAAACAGGAGTTGTACCACTGATCTACGCACGAACTAACATATAATCACTCCAGTGTTCAGCACTAAAGCTGTAAAACCTGGTCAAAATTGTTCCGGAGTCTTAATATAGAAAACCCGAGCCAAAACATGGAGGACATTGACCTCGAGGAAGACACGGAGCAATTTCATACTAAAACCAAGTCAAAAGGTGGAGGACACGGAGCAGCGGCTAGTGGTGCTCCGGTTTGACTTGATTTCACTATAATGTCCTCCGGTGTATAGGGACCCTGTACCCTAAGCAAAAATTGAGCTATCTCTATACCTACGGGCGTGTTTTAAACAGGAGTTGTACCACTGATCTACGCACGAACTAACATATAATCACTCCAGTGTTCAGCACTAAAGCTGTAAAACCTGGTCAAAATTGTTCCGGAGTCTTAATATAGAAAACCCGAGCCAAAACATGGAGGACATTGACCTCGAGGAAGACACGGAGCAATTTCATACTAAAACCAAGTCAAAAGGTGGAGGACACGGAGCAGCGGCTAGTGGTGCTCCGGTTTGACTTGATTTCACTATAATGTCCTCCGGTGTATAGGGACCCTGTACCCTAAGCAAAAATTGAGCTATCTCTATACCTACGGGCGTGTTTTAAACAGGAGTTGTACCACTGATCTACGCACGAACTAACATATAATCACTCCAGTGTTCAGCACTAAAGCTGTAAAACCTGGTCAAAATTGTTCCGGAGTCTTAATATAGAAAACCCGAGCCAAAACATGGAGGACATTGACCTCGAGGAAGACACGGAGCAATTTCATACTAAAACCAAGTCAAAAGGTGGAGGACACGGAGCAGCGGCTAGTGGTGCTCCGGTTTGACTTGATTTCACTATAATGTCCTCCGGTGTATAGGGACCCTGTACCCTAAGCAAAAATTGAGCTATCTCTATACCTACGGGCGTGTTTTAAACAGGAGTTGTACCACTGATCTACGCACGAACTAACATATAATCACTCCAGTGTTCAGCACTAAAGCTGTAAAACCTGGTCAAAATTGTTCCGGAGTCTTAATATAGAAAACCCGAGCCAAAACATGGAGGACATTGACCTCGAGGAAGACACGGAGCAATTTCATTGTAAAACCAAGTCAAAAGGTGGAGGACACGGAGCAGCGGCTAGTGGTGCTCCGGTTTGACTTGATTTCACTATAATGTCCTCCGGTGTATAGGGACCCTGTACCCTAAGCAAAAATTGAGCTATCTCTATACCTACGGGCGTGTTTTAAACAGGAGTTGTACCACTGATCTACGCACGAACTAACATATAATCACTCCAGTGTTCAGCACTAAAGCTGTAAAACCTGGTCAAAATTGTTCCGGAGTCTTAATATAGAAAACCCGAGCCAAAACATGGAGGACATTGACCTCGAGGAAGACACGGAGCAATTTCATACTAAAACCAAGTCAAAAGGTGGAGGACACGGAGCAGCGGCTAGTGGTGCTCCGGTTTGACTTGATTTCACTATAATGTCCTCCGGTGTATAGGGACCCTGTACCCTAAGCAAAAATTGAGCTATCTCTATACCTACGGGCGTGTTTTAAACAGGAGTTGTACCACTGATCTACGCACGAACTAACATATAATCACTCCAGTGTTCAGCACTAAAGCTGTAAAACCTGGTCAAAATTGTTCCGGAGTCTTAATATAGAAAACCCGAGCCAAAACATGGAGGACATTGACCTCGAGGAAGACACGGAGCAATTTCATACTAAAACCAAGTCAAAAGGTGGAGGACACGGAGCAGCGGCTAGTGGTGCTCCGGTTTGACTTGATTTCACTATAATGTCCTCCGGTGTATAGGGACCCTGTACCCTAAGCAAAAATTGAGCTATCTCTATACCTACGGGCGTGTTTTAAACAGGAGTTGTACCACTGATCTACGCACGAACTAACATATAATCACTCCAGTGTTCAGCACTAAAGCTGTAAAACCTGGTCAAAATTGTTCCGGAGTCTTAATATAGAAAACCCGAGCCAAAACATGGAGGACATTGACCTCGAGGAAGACACGGAGCAATTTCATACTAAAACCAAGTCAAAAGGTGGAGGACACGGAGCAGCGGCTAGTGGTGCTCCGGTTTGACTTGATTTCACTATAATGTCCTCCGGTGTATAGGGACCCTGTACCCTAAGCAAAAATTGAGCTATCTCTATACCTACGGGCGTGTTTTAAACAGGAGTTGTACCACTGATCTACGCACGAACTAACATATAATCACTCCAGTGTTCAGCACTAAAGCTGTAAAACCTGGTCAAAATTGTTCCGGAGTCTTAATATAGAAAACCCGAGCCAAAACATGGAGGACATTGACCTCGAGGAAGACACGGAGCAATTTCATACTAAAACCAAGTCAAAAGGTGGAGGACACGGAGCAGCGGCTAGTGGTGCTCCGGTTTGACTTGATTTCACTATAATGTCCTCCGGTGTATAGGGACCCTGTACCCTAAGCAAAAATTGAGCTATCTCTATACCTACGGGCGTGTTTTAAACAGGAGTTGTACCACTGATCTACGCACGAACTAACATATAATCACTCCAGTGTTCAGCACTAAAGCTGTAAAACCTGGTCAAAATTGTTCCGGAGTCTTAATATAGAAAACCCGAGCCAAAACATGGAGGACATTGACCTCGAGGAAGACACGGAGCAATTTCATACTAAAACCAAGTCAAAAGGTGGAGGACACGGAGCAGCGGCTAGTGGTGCTCCGGTTTGACTTGATTTCACTATAATGTCCTCCGGTGTATAGGGACCCTGTACCCTAAGCAAAAATTGAGCTATCTCTATACCTACGGGCGTGTTTTAAACAGGAGTTGTACCACTGATCTACGCACGAACTAACATATAATCACTCCAGTGTTCAGCACTAAAGCTGTAAAACCTGGTCAAAATTGTTCCGGAGTCTTAATATAGAAAACCCGAGCCAAAACATGGAGGACATTGACCTCGAGGAAGACACGGAGCAATTTCATACTAAAACCAAGTCAAAAGGTGGAGGACACGGAGCAGCGGCTAGTGGTGCTCCGGTTTGACTTGATTTCACTATAATGTCCTCCGGTGTATAGGGACCCTGTACCCTAAGCAAAAATTGAGCTATCTCTATACCTACGGGCGTGTTTTAAACAGGAGTTGTACCACTGATCTACGCACGAACTAACATATAATCACTCCAGTGTTCAGCACTAAAGCTGTAAAACCTGGTCAAAATTGTTCCGGAGTCTTAATATAGAAAACCCGAGCCAAAACATGGAGGACATTGACCTCGAGGAAGACACGGAGCAATTTCATACTAAAACCAAGTCAAAAGGTGGAGGACACGGAGCAGCGGCTAGTGGTGCTCCGGTTTGACTTGATTTCACTATAATGTCCTCCGGTGTATAGGGACCCTAAACCCTAAACCCTAACCTAAACTAAACTCTAAAATTTAAAATTTACACTCTAACAACTTAACAATCATAAACTAAAAACTTAAACCCTCAATTTTACCACCTCTACTATCTTCCCTTTTTCACTTATCTATAAACTCTATCCACTATACTAATAATTAACCATTTACCTACACCATATATTAAACCCTTCTTTATCCATTCTAAACCTTTTAATATTAATTATTATACTAAACCCCAAAATACAAAACTTCAACTCTACCTCCTACACCTTTTTTACTTTCTTATCCTAACTTATATTTCTTAACTCTACACAATATACACAAAACCTTAAATTCTACCCCCTTTACACTCTTCAATTAGACTTACAATTTATTCTACATCTACATTATAAACTTAAACCTACATAATTCATTATAAATCATTTTCTATCACCACATTATCCATACTAAATCATTACCCCATAATTACAACTCTCCACCTCAACCCTAAAACCTTTAACTTTACCTCCCACACAGTTAAATTTTTACTCTTAACACTAATATCTTAACTCAACACATTATACTAACAATTCATCTAAACCCCCGACTAAACCTTTTACTCTACTTTCCAGACACTCTTAAATTTCTACTCTTAACTACAAAATCTTATCTCTACACATTATACTTTCTAAATCATTAACTGTTAATTTTAACCCTCCACAAAACCTTTAACTCTACCTACCACACACTCCTAACTTTCTACTCTTAACTATAACATCCTAACTCTACATATTATACTTACAACTCATCCTACATCTCTAAAATACAAAATCTAAATTTCAAAAACTATACTTTTAACCTACCTCCTACACATTATTTACTATACTTTAATATCTAAACTATACTCTTTAAACTTACAATCCATCCTTAACCTTCACTATAATTTAAATTTCCTTTCTAACATATAAATTATCTATTTTAACCCTACACATTATACTTTCAACTTACCCTTAACCTACACCATCAATACTTTTTCTTTCACTTTTTCTTCTTTACAGCGGTTTGCGCCAATAAAATATTAGCGGTTTATCTATTTTTACTAATACCTTTGTTTACATGCCAAATCAACATATACGTCGTTCTTAACGTTAATAACATTTACACCAACAAAAACATACCACGATTCACATGCTTTATTCTGATATATTTGACATTACGATAAGCTCGCGCAAGTGGAATTTCTACTGAACTGTCCAAGAATGCGGATATTGCACTGGGAGCATGAGTCAATGTCGTCACGTTAGGTCGTTCTCGGAGAACCACCATCACTGCGGTGAAAGCAGAAGATGCCATGTCGATGGCGGGAAAATCGTGAAATGCGCAGTGCCTGCACATATTTCACTGATTCACTGTACTGGTGATTCATCTTTACACAAACTTCAGATTGGTTAGCGTTCGCTCAAATGTAGATCTGCTCGTCTTCCTCCATTTTGCGCTGTAGACCGACGGACTCGACAGCAATCGCCAGTCTTGCCGATCAGGAAGCGCTTCTTGTAAATAAGGTTGAGGTAAAACTGCTCCGTCTGCACAGCCACGAACCTTTCGGCGCGCGCATTGCCTCCAAGGTGGGGTCGCTCGTTGGACAGCACCATGGTCAAGGCTGTCAACAGGAAGAGCACCCCGCATTCCGTCCAGGTACATACATTTCCCACCTTGGTGTTTGTCAAGAAGACCTGGACTCGACGTGGATTCGAATCAGCGAGAAGGCGTTGGGTCATCGTGATTGCCACGCCCGGATCACTATCCAATACCCGAGCGTTTTGGAAGATAAACAGCAGTGCTGATGCTGCCATTGTATCCACCATATCGCCATCCATGTAGAAGTGGTTACCGTTCACATATTGGATGTACAGTATGTGTCCACAGCTGGAGAGCACGTGCTCGTGCTGAGTTGAGATCGACGATCGAGACGCTCCAGTGTCGCGAAATGAGATGCTCGTCCTGCGCTCATATTGGTTTTAGGCTCCATCAGTTGCACAAGTGAGATGGGCGATGCTGAGCTGCCGGTCTGGAGTTGAGCAGGCAACAGTTGCTGGGGTACAACCAAATGACGATCACCATCATTGAGCTGGTGGTGCAAAACGTGGCAGGACGTTTGTGTGTCGCACTCGTACGCGAAAGTCGTGCAAATAACAGCACCAGCGAACGCGCAATCGCAGTAGCCTCACCGTGGTCATGAGATCCATCCGTAGTCACGGTAGTAAAACCATACAGGAAGGCTGCATTGGAGGCACTTTCGCGTTCTGTCGAATGTGAACAATTTCCTGCCACCTGCATCATTCCGACCTGCTTGCGCGGTAGTCGCTGTCCCAAACTCAGCTGCGGCTCCAGTAGTGCACAACTCGTCTCACCACAGACAACTGAGGAGTTGTTCGGTCCACTCAGCGGTACTGACAGTGTCATGTCCATCAAGGAGCTCAGTGGGCATCGTCTTAAATGAAGCGTCCACAGCAGCGTCTTCGGCCAAAGGAAGTTCCGCCCTGAGCAGAGACGTCCATACGTCGTCCGAAAGCTCGCCCGTTGTCGATGGGTGTGTGCTGCTAAACTGGCCGTCGGAAGTAACTCGTATGCTCTAGAGCAAAACGGTTTTCCCTTGCGTTCACAACTCGTAGGCTGTGGCCAGTGGCATGACCTCGCTCAGCTGTAGGTCCCTACCCGCACCAGGATGCGCCGCCTTGTAGCTCTTCTTCGTCGCTTCTTCTCGGTGCCAGCCGTTGCCGAACTCCGCGCTCCACTCGTGCAGCGGGAACCCAAGAACGGCCTTCGGGGCTGCAGCGAGCAGTGATTCGGCCGACAGCAGGCCCGACTCCTCCGCCGAGCACCGCGACGTGTCCAGCGGCCGCATGGGGTCCACTTTCCTCGCCAGGGCCGCCCTCAAGATGCTGTCCGCCAGTCCCTCCCCTTGCAGCTCCACCACCTCCTGCATGAGGAGCCTCGTGATCGACGGGCTGCTGCTGCTGCTGTTGCTGTTGTCGTCCTTCTGGTTGGCCTGGATGGCCGACATGGAGCAGCCCACCGCCATCATAACCGCGGGGATGAAGATCGTGAGCGAGAACTTCTTGAACTTGCTCTGCCTCTTGGTGGTCAGGTGTCCCTCGGGTACCAGCGCAGGCTGTGCAGGCACATGATGAAGACGGGGAAGATTTCCTCCACGCCCAGCCCCACGAGCGACTCGACGAAGCCCATGATGAGGCCGATGTACGAGTTGGCCTTGTCCGTCCTGCCCTCCGCCTTGTTCACGGGCACGTTGTGGTTCCACGAAGCCCTCGCGCAGCCACGCGGCGAGCGATGGCCGACATGACGGCGGCCGTGAGCACCACGAGCAGCGCGACCCGCTTCCAGCGCAGGATGATCTGTGACTGCGGCTGGGCCAGTTTGCCGTACGCCACGTCCTCGTGGGTCGCTGTCGCTCGCGCTGTCCACGCGCAGGCGGCCGATGTCGTCCACCACCAGGTACGGGGCCGCGCCGTCCTCCGCCGTCTACACGTGCTGCTGGCCGCAGTTGCTGGCCAGCATTGCGTGCGGCGACTCGCACTTGAAGGCGTCGTCCGTGTACGAGGACATGCGGTCCTGCTCCAGCTGCCGGCGCTCGGCCAAGTGGACTTCATACTTGGCTTCGGCTTGCGCATTGAGCGACGACTGCGGCGGCCGCTTCCCCATGATACCGGTGCTCCTCCCTACGGGTACGGCCGGACGTTACTTTAGATTGACGAGCACGCAAACGCCCATCGTCGAAGGCTGGTTGATGGCGCGCACGACAGTGCGTCCGTGATGGCCCCTTGCGCACAACGTCCATGCCGAGCTCGGAGCAGCGCGCGTCCAGGCCGCACGTGAAGGAATGGCGCGCTGGGCTGCGCCGCAAGACCCACGCCGATGGGCAGGCAATTAATCTGCTCCATGGGGCTAGCGGGTGACCGGCTCGGCGATCGGCGGTCTGGTGGAGGTCCAGCAAGTCCAGACACCCGTTCATCGAGCCGTACAGTGCACTTGTAGCCGAGTCGTACTTGTAGCCGTTGCTCCGAGTGCGAGCCTCGCGGGTATCACCGGCAGCGTGGCGAGCGGTTTCTCTTGCTCCGCATGTTGGCGCCGTCGCTTGCCCTCAAGTTTTTCGCCCGTATTTACGAAGTGGATGTCACTCCATATTTATGTTGAATAGCAGGTATAAAAGCAAAATCCATATGAGTATAACAGATTATATTGAAATTCAGAGCAGTAACCTTGATCTAACATAACAAAACGGAAGTTTAGGGTTTACTGGTATCAATTATGAAAGATGTTGGGAAACCCAAATTAGCAGATCAAAAAGCCGAAAATACGATATTTTCGGTTCCGTGGGCCTTAGACGAACGTATTAGGACCCTAGATGAACGGACAAGTCGGGGCTCAAATTATATCTACGGATCGCGGGGAAGCGAACGGCGCCGACGTCAGGGCCCTGTCCGCCATTTCCTGTCCTTCCCGCCGTGCTAAAGTCGACGTTTGCAGGATCGTCCACAACCCGCATACGAAGCCTTCAGCTATTTAGATAAATTATAGGGCGCTCGATGATCTCTGATTGGGCGGTGTGGGTGACATAGACTGTTCAGAAGTGCATTCTGCATCACTATCCCTCATTCATGGTATCAAGTTCACGGACAGTCTGTCTGCCCACCTGGCCATGCCGGATAGAGCCCAGGACGGTCAACGATCGCTGATTGGTTACAATTAAGATGTGCACCATATGTTTTGGCTTTACCATCCACTTCGTCGCGGTCGAAAACACACGATCCCAGAATTTCAGCTCGAACAGCTGTATATTCTGGAAACTATGTCTACTGATTTCTGATTGGTCCGTGTTGCATGTTTCTACCCTGTCAAGTGTTAAAGATGCGTAAAATGACATGACACATCTCGGTACGAAGTTTCGGCTCCATCGAACTCCAAATATCGATGCTATCGTGAGGTCAAAAGAGGAGCCTAGTTTCGCACTACCCAAAGTAGTGTGTGCGTACTCCCCAATTTACCTACGATTGGGTTCGAAGGGTCCGGATACACGTCGAAAGGACCCCCGGATACCCAACGTAACGCCCGCTGTGGGACCCCCAGGACCCCCGGATACACGTGTATCCGCCCGGGAATATATATAGGTTTGCGCAAATAAAATATTAGCGGTGTATCTATTGTTACTGATACCATTGTATGCATGCCAAAAATCAACATATACGTCGTTTAAAACTTTGACAAATGTTTCCACCATCAAAATAATACGCCGATTCGCATGCTTTATTCTTATATATTTGACATTACGATGTCGTCATACTCTATATTTCATATCCTTTTTCTTTTCTTTACATATCGCTGTTCCTTTGTTTACATATCGATGTTCCTTTGTTTATCGCTTGAACTTTTATTACAACAGCAACAACGTATTTACACAATACATATTCGACTAATTTGAATTACATTCTAAGTAATCAGTATGCGTATCTACCACAATACCACTATACTGACTCCTGTGGTCAACCCTACTATCTATTTCTACAGCGGTTTCATCCTAACATCGACACATGCATATTTGATTTTTAATAAAACAATCTTCACATGCTAAATCGACATACATGTTGTTAAAATATCCAAACCTTTTACGCCGACAACAATTTATTCCAATGTGTATTTTTAACCCTTTCGCGAGCATCTTGTCTTAATTATACTATACAAGCCAAAGTAATTTGCTTCTAAAAGGGCGCAGGATGCGCCCATAAGGAAAATCACGGTACTCGTTTCGCATGCCTCTTGTAACATAGTACAGTGAGACCCCCCGTTTTCGCGGAGGGTGGACCATAAAAAGGCTAAAAGGTTAATAAGTTATGTTGTGACATTACGCCTATGACTTGAATTTTGGTGGAACCATATTTGACAGGCTATTAGATGTCAGCGGCCGCGAAAACGGGGGGTCTCACTGTACCTGCAGTGATTTGCAGATGCACAACGATCATATGCATTCAACTTAATTTTTCGCCGCCACTACAGCCCAGTTCTCGAGTCCAGGTATTGTCCAGTTCCCAAGACCAGTTATCGTCCAGTTCCGTAATTTATATATTTTTCATTACCGGCGGACGCAGTTACAGTTTATTCTTGAATCGGCCCCCAGGAAGGTGGTGGCAGAGATATCAATAGTGGCATCACGACCGGAAGCACTCCCCACAGAGTACAGGTTTCACCAACGGATGCCTTCATGAAAAAGAGGAAGCCTCAAGAAGACACTTCTTCGGGAGGTGGTCCTCCGCCGGCGATAGAAGGCCGCGCCCAGCCCGAGGAGTCTTCATCGCGGGCGCAGCATTTTGCTGTACCAGTCACAATGGCTACTATACGCCAGCCAACTACAAGCGAGACGCGCGAGGGCCCTGCTGAACCTGATCAAGTGCAGGTACGATTGGTTCTTTTTTGCAAGTTCTACGTTAATTCGAACTAATGTATTCAACTATTGTCACCATAGCAACTTGTATCGAGGCCATTGTGCGTCGCGGGGGCGAAAGATGACTTTGTGGAGGTGCAGCCTCCTGAGAATACTCATACAAGCTGGGAGGAATGGATGGCATATGCCAAGCATTATCAAGCAACAACCCGTCAAGTCATAAGCATTAAATACACAGTTAGTTGCAAGGCCCGCAACGCAAAAATTGCGGCGTCAAAAGCTGCTGAAAACGGCAAAGATGTCGTCACAGTGCCACTGGAATGGATAGTATACAAACGTACGTACATCTGCACCCACGGTTGGTCAAACAGAAATCGCGGAAATGGAGTCCGTCCGAAGCGCTTCGTTCGTGGAGTTGGCTGTCCCTTCCGTTTTGTTGTTCAACTTGTGCAGGAGGAGGATATTTGGCTGCTAAAAGTTATGGATAATGGAGTTTATCAGCACAACCACTCGGTGGATTCGCAGGTGTATAGAACTTATTCGCAGAATCGGGTTATTCAGAAAGAAGAAGTGAAGGATGAAGTGAAAGCGATGGTACGAATGGATTGTCGCCGCTCTAAAATATACGAGTATCTACTCGAGCAAGGAGAAAGTGTTGTGCAAAAAGACGTGGATAACTTGGTACAATCGTTGAAAGCACAGAGTAAACAAGATATTAGTGATGACGATGCTTGTGCTGTCGAGCTCGCCGAGTTCTCTTCAATTGACGGGAACACTGTGACCGTCGACGAAACGAGTAGAGGCGAAACGGGGGTAGTGAACATTTCCTCTCGTCACATGCGTGGTATGTTTTGTCGCTTTCCGGAGCTTCTACTGGTCGATTGCACGCATAAAACAAATAGGTTTGATAAGTTTTGTTTGCTGAAGCCTACCGAAGCAATGGGAGTTTAACTTCTGTGTACTGTTATTGTTTCTGATGCAGATACAATTATCAACTCTGCACACTGATGGTCATCGACGACTACGGCGAGGGGCAACCTATACAACAGTCACTACTTGAACGTAACTCAGATTGGCACATGTCCTCTGTGCTTGATCATCTTCAACGTGTAAATCCGGACCAAGCGAAGAAAGTAGAAGTCATTATGGTCGACAAAGACCTAAATGAGATTCGAGTTTTGCAGCAGTACTTCCCGCACGCTCAAATATTGCTCTGCGCATTCACGTTATCAAGTATTTGAAGTTAATTTCTCGTAAGCCAGACTATGGTAAGATCGCTCCTCCTGACCACGATGACGTGGATGCAATATGTCACAACATGGTTTACGCTCACGACGATTCCGTTTACTTGGAGAATCGGTCATCGCTGCAAGCGTTGTGCAACCGTACTGGATTTCGGGCGTTTTTTTCATACTTTGAACGGAACTGGAACACTTGCAAGAGAATGTGGGTGCTTTTTGAGCGCAAGCATCTCGCTCACTTTGAAGTTCATACCAACAACCATTTAGAAAATTGGTTTGGCCACTTTAAGAACATTGTGAAGCCTTCAATGACAATGCGTGATTGTATAGCTGCGATTATCGGGTGCGATAGGCGGACGGAAAACGACTATCTGTACCGATGCAATCGTGTTGGCCAGAACGTTAACCGAAACTACGATTCCGAAATGATGCAAGTGCTTCAGTTCACCAACCACTTTGTTGCCAAACACATCGAAAACCAGTACATTAACGCTGCGGCAAAAGTGAAAACCTTCATGTATGACACCACGACGGTCGGGTTATCGTCAGCGACAGAAACTCATCGTACACCGTATCGCTTGACAACTACGAATGCACGTGCTCGTTTGCAAGTACAATGAAGCTCCCCTGTCAGCATGCTATCGCATATTTGAAGACTCTCAACTCCAAAGGGTGTATACCATTAGCACGCATCCACGGCCGGTACGTATTACTTCTCCAGGTTCACCTTACCAAAAGCTGATTTGTTCTCAATGATATGTTTTGTCATATTTTCCATAGTTGGATTAAAGGAAATGATAACGTTCCTGTCCGTCAACAAATCATGTTCCGGCCCTTTGTTCTTACAGATTTGAAAACCAAACCGTTGAGTTCGCGAGAAAAATATAAAGAAGCGGTGAGTGCGCTGCAAGTCGTTTGCAGCGAACTCGCAGATATCCGTGATGACGATGAGTACCGCGAACATCTCGAATTTGTTCTATCTCAATGGCGTAATATCAGACCGCGGAAGCGACTTCGCGTTGATGTCCCGATTGAGAACAAGGAGCCGTGTCATTTGGAAGAAACACATAACGTTCAGTCTGCGATAAGGAACGACAGCAAGGAGTCATTAGAGAAAAAAATGGATGATGATAATCCAAACCGAGAGGGTCATAGTGAGCCTAAGCATGATACTACGCAACTCCAAATCACTCTAAACGCTCATGTGACTGCTAATGGACGACCAACATATGATCGTGAGCTGCATAACTCTAAAGAGAAGCAAAAACGAGTGCTTTTCAACGAGTCGGAAAAATATCGCCGTTCACTGGGTGAAATCACACTGACGGAACTCGTCCGCTCTATTCAACACGAACAACCCAGCCTGTCCAATACTATGAAACGCATCGAGCCACTCCAAATTCGATATTCGTCTAAATCGTCTAAGAAACCACGGTTTTCAAGGCAGCGCAACCCGAGCCTCAACGAAAATGCTTTTTACCTCCTTCCCGATAAACTTCTCAAGAGATGCGTTGAAGTTTTGCCGATGAGTAACTCATCCGATGAGGCAATTAGCATCGACAACGCAAGTCAAGCCGATTTTGACTCCAACTACACGATATCTAAACCACGCACGGTGGATACTATTGAGTGTGTCTCAATTGCTAATGTTGGGGCCTTTTCACGTGAGCAGATAGAAGCAATGTCTTTACTGACAGATTTGAGACAAAAGTGCAAGGATGGTCTGGAGTTTTGCGAATGGCTTAAACTTGATGTTGCAAGTGCAGTACTCGGTTCAATGCAAGCTGCAGTCCATTCGACAGCGATTGGAATTTCAAGACGATATCCAAGGGCTCCAATTGCCGGTTTAAGCTACTTCTGTCACTACGAAACTCTCTACAGACTGAAGCCACCACAACAGGCAGATGGAGCACTCATTTCTGTTTTTTGCCATCGTATCTCCTGTGAGTTTCCAGCGATTGCTCTTGCGGGAATAGCAACAGCACACCCAGTCACCAAACGTGCAAAGTTTAACATTATGGAAGATCACATCAAGCTACACGCAAGCAAACTCGTTCTACGCGAAAGCGCACTACTCATTCCTGTAAACTTTGGAAATACGCACTTGTGTGGTATAATAGTAGACTGCAAGAATATGAAGGTTTTGGTGTACGACTCCATGAACACTGCCGGGTACAAGGTCGCCCTGCGGCAGCTCGCAAATGACCTTTTGAAACATCTGAAGCTGGACGCTCGAGTTGACGAAATCGACACTCCTGTGCAATTTGACAGCTTCAGCTGTGGATTCTTCGTTTGCCTGAAGTTTTGGTGGTTTGTGCGCCCTGCAATCTCCCAAGTGACCATAGGAAATGCTCTGCTAACGCATCGTTTTAGACTGTTGTACTACATATTGTACGGCCGCAGATGCGAGATGGAAAGTAGCACGGAGTACACATTGAAGCTCTAATGAAAGAACATAGAAAACATATCTACATGTAGATGCTTGATAATAAAATTGATCGATTTAATCAGAGCTTCCGCGGATATCATGAATTACTTGTGCACTGCGAAGATAAAATAAATGACGGGACTGGACGATAACTGGACTTTGGAACCGGACAATACCTGGACTCGGGAACTGGACTGTAGCATTGGCCTTTATGTATGGTTTGATGATTACTGATTGTAATGTAATGTATTACGCTTTCCGCGGTTACCTACGTTCCGCCAGGGTACGAAGCCTATTGCAACTCAGGTTACGGTTCACCGGTATACTGTACCGAGGTACGGTGTACCGGTGTTCCTTCCGCATGCGTCGGAACTGCTGGCTCTCCGCGCCCCCTCCTCTCCTCCTCATCCTCGGCGATAATGGCGCTCGCTGTGTCGCTCTCCTGGCCAGGTCTTTTCGTCAACATCGGGCAGCCTTGGGTCCTGCCGCTGGTGGATGGTTCCTATGCACCGTGCCTTGATCTGTAGTATATGTTCTTCTTTTTGCACGTCGACTCTCATCCACCGGCAGCAGGATCGGCTTGCCCCTCGTGCCTTGATCTGTAGTATCTGTTCTTGTTCCTTGCACTTCCCTCAAGCCTGCCCCTCGTCCGCCGTCATATTGAGTACAAAGTCTTGATCAGGAGCCCGCCCCACGCCTTGGTCTTGCCGCACGTCCAGTTCATCTTCCTGGGCCGTGCCGTTAACAGCCCGCCCGCTACGGCGAGCCCGGTCACAGAGCAGCGAAGCCTTCTGCGCGACGAGTCCTTGGCCACAGCTTGCACCACTCTCTCCTCCATACCCACGGAGACACCGCAGGCCCGCACGGGACTAGGCGCTGCCACGAGGACGGCGCCCACAGAGCGGCGCCGAGGCTCAGCTCGACGCCGTCTGTCAGGAGGGCGTCACCCCAACCCGACCAAAAAGATTACTGATTGTACTGTTTATTGTTTGTCATAAAAGATGGATTCACGGTTGAACCTGTGTAAAAGGGCACAGGATGCGCTCATGTAGGCGGGGTTTTCACACCGTGTTTTGCAAACGCTCTATATGGGCGAAAAATGTGCCCTTCTACCGCGAAATGGTTAATACTATCAGATTTAACACTCAAAATGTCATTATACTGGAAACCCTACCTTCTGCATTTTACACACTTAAACCTACATTCTACTTTTCTTTTTTTCTTATCAGCGGTTTCCACGAATATTAAATTAGCGGTTTAGCGCTTTACATACTAAATTAAAATATACGTTGTTTAAAATGTTAAACATTTACGCCAACAATAATATATGCCGGTTAACATGTTTAATGCCAATATATTTCAACACTCATAATGTAACGGGATAAGAAGTACCGTCACTAGCGTACACTATAGTTGTAAGAGGCCTACCGTCTTTGCCCATGATGCGAAACCCCATATTTGACCAGGCCACGTAGTCCTGGTAACGTACTGGACCCCGTCGCTGTGATGCCTCACGTAGGCCTGTGCGTCTGGCTTTGACTTCGTATCCGAGCTGGTTACGCTGCACTTCGGACGGTGTATCCTCACGACTGTCTTCTTACGCATTCCTGGTGGTAGCGCGACCACTCCGCGCTGCTCCACACCTTTTGGCAGAGCCTGCTCGTGCTGATCGAATCTATCGTGGCGCTCAGATACTTGCTCTGGCACGGCCTCGCCCACTACCGATCCATTAGCGCTATTATCAGGCCCATGTTTTAATCCGCATTCTCCTCCCAGTGATTCGATGTCATTTTCTGCGCTAGTCGACATTTGCGGGAGATTATTTCCGGAGGCCTTCTCACTTTGGTTTTCCTCGCGCACCTCATTGAGTGACACCGCATCTGAGTCATCAGCTTCTTCGTCGTCAAAATCACCTGCATCCTCCACGTCATCATCCAAATCACCTGCATCTTCACCTCCCTCGATCCGAATCGACATTGTCAGTTAGAGATCGCTCTGCTCTTGCGATACCGATGTGTTGATCTTGCTGAATGCGTCGGCATCTTCGTTGTGCGACCCCATAGAGTAGTCGGACTCATCTACGATACTGTCATCCATCTAATAGCTGCCAACGCTGGATGTGTCCGCTGCATCGGGATCGCCAGGTGTGAACTGAAGCCATTCCATGTCCCCACAAGCAGCAGGATCCGCTCGGTGGCGGTCGCGACACGTCACGTCCTCCTGCACGCGAACTTCAGCTACGAAATTTACAGTGCACTCAGTGGGGATGAAGGCTTGACAACCGACAGTATCTTCTACATATCCAAGTACGAACGATACGTATGCGTTTGCGTCTTGCTTCTGCTTGGCCGGCGAAATTGGGACGTGTACGTACGCGAGCGACCCGAACTTGCGAATAGGGTGGATGTCTGGCTTCACTCCGAACATGCGTTCGTACGGCACGCCTTCGACCGGCTTGGCGTAGACCCGTAGGCGGCATTCTTGAGTGCATACGATCAAAATGATCTTGGAAAACCGGACGCGTGCATCTGCGCCTTGACCATATCCATGAGCGATTGGTGCGCGCGTTCATAAGGGTTTAAGTGCGAGAATTTTGGCCCGATCTTGATGTGCTCAATCTCAATCTGAGAGACTGGTGCGCGCGTTCACAGGGGTTTAAGTGCGAGAGTTTTGGCCCGACCTTGATGAGCTCAATCCTGCGCGACGCATACCAGCCGTCAATGGTGCTGTCCACGAACTCACCTCCCTTGTCGGCCAGGATCTGTCTCACTGGGAACCGCGCTCTCTCGGTCGGCTCGAACTCCCTCTGGATGATCTTCTTGATGCAGCGACCTGCATGCCGCTCTGCCCACACAACGTATTGCTGGATGAGCGCGTTGACAGTGGACGCCGACTTGTTCGTGAGCAAGTGCACTGTCATGAATCTGTTCCGCCCGTCCATTATCACCAGCACACCTTTATACCATGTCCCATTACCTTGACCTCGGAAGAGCAGATCTACATACACGACTGTATTTGGGGCTGTAATTCCACGGTTTAATTTCTTTCGTCGGCGTTTTTCCTTCTGCTTTCCGACATGACAAGCGTCGCACGCTTTTACCTGGCGCTGGAAAGCATCATTCCATTGACCTAGAGTCCACGATTAACCATAACTTTCAGGTATTTCGCACACTTGTGCGCCAAGCGCTCGTGCCAAACCTGGAGGCTTCCGACCCCATCCGCAACCGTGTAATTCACAATGGCCGGCCTTCTTGCTGACCGTCGGGCTTACTGCTGCTCTGAAATGCCGGTACAGTCTCGAAGATTCAGATTGCGTTAGCTGGACGCGCTTCAATCGCCTGCACCCCGTCTTTGTGGACACTGTACACTCTAGTAGCCCTGTCGTAGTCCACCTCGAACCCTTGCTCTAGGGCGAGTCCCATCGATAACAGCCCATGCGTGGCCCCAGGAACGTACAGCACCGCATCGATGAACAGCTCGACCTCCTTATCTTGCACAACAGACACAATTTTAACAGTACCGATCCCTTCTGCCTGTGTGACCATCGAGGTTTGCAACCCCTTTCACGTCCGCGGCGAGGTTTTCTGGCACGATATCCTCCAAGTGCACGAAGCTGTGACGATCACCTACTATGTGCACATTTGATCCCGTGTCGAAACAGAGCCACCAAGACCCGCTGGGAATTTCCGTCGACTCACCAGCATTGTCACCAATCCCAGGAGTGTAACTACTGGTAAGATGGGTAGTCAATGTCGCCGCAGTTCTTCGATCTCTGGTGTGGGTTCAGCCAGCCAGCCTCTGGTCGTCCATGGATCGGGTGGTGGAAAGAAGCGCCGAGTGACGGAAGAATGGCTTTTGGCAGCAGCACCACCAGAGAAACTGCAGCAACAACCAGTGTTACTCCGCCAAGTAGTGGCTACGCTGCGGCAAGTGCTCACAGCCTCCAAACACAGTGTGACGTGGTGTCTTCAAAGCTATTATTCAAGGGCAAGAGCAGAAGAAAACGAGAATGCGTTGTTTGACAGACACGGTGGTGGAAGAGGAGCTGAATCTGGACTTACCACTTGACGAGCTTGAAATTGCATCTGACGAAGAAGACTACGGGCTGTGGGATCCCGAACGGTTTTTGCCAGCGAGTCTTTCAGAGGTTGAGGCAGTGAAGAGTATGCGTTTCGAGCCCGAGCTGGAAATGGAAGCCCCCAGCGATTTGTACACTCACCCAGATGACAGCACTACGACACGATTACTACCCGAATACAGTCATATATTTGCTCACTCGGCCTCTTCAAGTTTCTTCGCCTATATCCCAGTCTACTTTTGGAAACAAGTTGTCCTAGAGACCAATCAGTATGCAGCTGCTAAGGAGATTCGAATCACCAAACCGTTCGCAATGGAAGAGCTCATGACTTTTCTTGGCATCATGTTCTACATGACTCTCACCGACAAAGGAGAATATTCTAACTACTGGGGGCAACAGACCGAAGATGCGATTTTTGGTGGAGCATCCACTAGTTTGGACACTGTTATGAGTCTGCGTGGATTCAAGTTGATTCGACGCTGTTTGAGTTTTCGCGCTGAACCTGGTGTAGCGGTTGAACGAGATCCAGCAGCCCGAATTCGACCCTTGCTGTATCTACTCAAATGTACTGGTGGACAATACGTTGAAGTAGGACGTGATCTGGCTTTGGACGAAGTCAGCATTGCTTGCCGGTCCCGCCACGGACGGCACCTCATTGTCTATAACCCACAAAAGCCTGGTGGAAAGTATCATTTCAGAATGTACGTGGTGTGCTGCTCGACCACTTGGATTGCTCTGAATTATCGTCTCCACTGCAACAATAGTGAGATTTCTGATCGCCTGAAGCACGTGGTTACTCCAGCCGAGATGCAGCAGCTGCGCGAGGAGCTAGATGATGTCCAACAAGTGCGCAAGCATGTACTTTAGGTAGTAAGGCCCTACTTCTGTTCCCGTCAGATCATTAACATGGACAACTACTACACAAGTATCCAATTGCTCATGGATCTACGGCTGAAAGGATTGTACGGACGAGGAACAGTGCGAGGGGGGAGCAAACATTATCCAAAGCACACCATCCTGCAAAAAGAGGAGTCAGCTCGAGGTGATTATCAACAGTCGATTTCCGTTGAGCATCACGTGCTCGCAGCATCATGGTGCGACGGCAGCATCGTGACAATGGTCACCAATGCTGATCCGTCCACCACAACAACGGTGACTCGACGAATTGGAGCTACAAGTCTCCAGTTTCCTGCTCCAGCCTGTATTTTAGAATACAACCAAAACATGCAAGGTGTTGACCGGTTAGACCAGTTACGTGCAAGATTTTCACTTGCTGACGGCCATTCCTACAAACGATGGCATAAAAAATTAGCCCTGGCCCTCATCGATATCGCGCGCACCAACGCGTATTTGTCACGTCGGATGGCAGTTGATACTTCAAGAGACCGATACCCCCACAGAACGTTCCTTACGGAGTTAGTGTTTGAGTTCATTTCGGGCAGGTGGAAAGAAGCGCCGAGTGACGGAAGAATGGCTTTTGGCAGCAGCACCACCAGAGAAACTGCAGCAACAACCAGTGTTACTCCGCCAAGTAGTGGCTACGCTGCGGCAAGTGCTCACAGCCTCCAAACACAGTGTGACGTGGTGTCTTCAAAGCAATTATTCAAGGGCAAGAGCAGAAGAAAACGAGAATGCGTTGTTTGACAGACACGAAGGCAGGTACCCCACTGAGGTTACCGATTACTGCCTTTCGCATTCGGCGAGCCTTTGCAGGGTTGCACATGGCGACGCCAATACTCCATTCACCTGTCCGCAAAGAACTTGGACTTGCTGGGATAAGTACCATCGCTTCTATCTCCCCAATCGGCTCTTCAGCAACAATGGAAACATACGCAGGTCTCCAGTATTGGCCAAGCTCAAGGCACAACATCAACCCGATCCCAACCCTGTAACACGATGGGCCCCTGAAGGCACAGCGTGTCAACAACGTTCGCCAAGCCAGCAAAGTACGCCAAACCAGCACCATACAGCAATTCAACACAGTGAAGCGAGCCCCCAACGTGCACCAAGTCAGCAAAGCCCACCAAGCCAGCCAAGTGCTTCGAGTCTGCAACGTACCCCAAGCCGCCAAACTCCAGCGAACGAACAGAGTAGGGTCGCGAGACAAATTTTTCAGTGAACATGAAGTATGAGTCGGAAAACACGAACATAGTATCTACCTTGATTAAAGTATGAGTTGGAATACACGATCTTCAAATTCAGAGTATACATCTTGATTAAACTATAGTAAATGGAGATCTCATGCATCAATCTTAGCAGCGATCCACGTGACACCGCAAGTCCACTGATAGTTGCTCTGTGCTTGCCTCGGGCGCCTGCACGCCATCTCTTCGTCCGAGCCGCCTCACAGATCCTGCTGCGCTGGTGTCTCGCCACCCATGTCATGTTCCACTTGTGGCCCCAAGACCTCCCTGCTCGATACAGACCGCAGTTTGATCTGTAAACTAAGTCTAGACGATTACTAAATACCTCGACCATTACCAAATATCTGTACTATTACAAAATAAGTCGACTATTACCAAATAAATCGACCATTACCAAGTAACTCGACCATTTCCGAATTATCGGACTGATACCTAGTTATTCGACCGAGTCGTACTAATTCGGTAATAGTCGTACAATTTTGTTACTATTTAGTAATAGACGTATTGCGGCTCTCTACTAACAGACACGAGCCCAGTGTCTCCTGATTCAAGCACGACAAGTTGGTGCGAAATAAGCACTTCCGCGACAATGTCGAGGTAACAAAACGCGGCAAAAGGAATACCAGAAGATGCTCGAGAAGCCCAGCAGCAAGCTTCACGTGGACCCGCATCGGCTGTTTGTGGACACCCACAGCGCCGAGGACTCTTGCGCCTTAAATTACGGAGGGTGTCAAACACAAGACGGAGCATGAGGACATTTCCCCGTTAAATAGTAACAACATTGTATGACTATTACCGAATAGTACGACTCGGTCGAATAACTAGGTATCAGTCCGATAATTCGGAAATGGTCGATTTATTTGGTAATAGTCGATTTATTTGGTAATATTCGAGATATTTGGTAATGGTCGAGGTATTTAGTAATCGTCTAGACTTGGTTTACAGATCAAACTGCGGTCTGTATCGAGCAGGAAGGTCTTGGGGCCACAAGTGGAACATGACATGGGTGGCGAGACACCAGCGCGGCAGGATCTGTGAGGCGGCTCGGACGAAGAGATGGCGTGCAGTCGCCCGAGGCGAGCACTGAGCAACTATCAGTGGACTTGCGGTGTCACGTGGATCGCTGCTAAGATTGATGCATGAGATCTCCATATACTATAGTTTAATCAAGATGTATACTCTGAATGTGATGATCGTGTATTCCAACTCATACTTTAATCAAGCTAGATACTCTGAATTTATAGATCGTGTGTTCGGACGACAAGAGCAAGTTGGTCTTCACCATCAACCCTTCGTCGCAGATCTCCACGGTCGTCGTGGAGCCATCAAAGTCGACTGACAGACGTTCGAGGAAAAGGGCACCGTGTCCGAAGCTCATACCACCGCCCATGGTGTTGAAAACCAAGAAACCTCGCAGTCCCATGCTGCCGTCCGCCAACTTGAGGATGTGGCCTGGGCCCAGCCTCGAGATCTCCTTGCTGACATCGCGCGCGAAGTCGCTGTTAGTGTCCTCCTTCCCGGTATAATCTGCTCGAAGTAGTACAGCTGACCGTATCTGCCCATGCGGAATTCGTCTCTGAAAACTGACGAACATTGCGCTCAGTACGCGTAGCGGCCTTCGTTAGCATCAACGATAGTAAGGGACGGTGCAATACACCGTCCTCCATTTGTCAAACATGCATGGAGGAGCGTCGTCACTGACATCACTTCTTCCACAGCGGCGACACGGACGCCGTAACCACCAATCCATCGTCGTCTATTACTACTGCCGCATTTTGTACATGTAGATCGGGACCGGCAGGGACTTCAAGCTTGCGTGACCGTACGTAGTTTCCGCTAGCTCCCACTTGACGCAAAATCTTCTTCGGCAGGGTTCGCGATGACGCGGGCAATAGCGAGAGGTAGATATAATCAAACGCGCCCTTCGCATCAGACTCAGCTCCTGTTGAACGACGAGCTTTGCTGTTTCATCGAACAGGAAGTCATTCAGGTAATTCACTGACGCGTCTTGGAAAGGTAGAGTCGTCGATAGAGGCGTGTCAAGGACATTTCCCTGGTGCAGGATAACGTTATGAAGTAGTAGCGTTCGGGATGCATGTGTTCGCAAGCAGAATATACCTCTGCTGACCAACTCCGGTCGTTTTTCGATGCCCAAACACTGGCCTGGATCGCGAACTGAGCAGCAACATTCCCCAACCCAGCTCCGACATCTAGAAAGACGTCATCTTGTTGCACGTTTCCAATCATTTGAATAACACTCGAAACTGCAGCAGGCAGCAGTTCACCTGCGTTCTCATCAGTCTTTCCAGCTTGTTGACGAGCATCAAATGCCGATACACCGCTGAAAACATTACGAATGGTCCTTTCCACTTGACTCGGAGTTAGAAGATGAAAACGTGTCGTGTGAGGAGATGCCGTGGAGAAAAAACAACGTGGGAACCGCGCAAGATCCCTTCCGTAGGTGCGTTTGAGCACACGCAGTCGATTCTCAAGTGCTTGGGTCGAATGCTTACCCCGCATTGCACGCGCCACCTCCTTCCATACGACTCGCTTGCTCTGGGACTCGTATTCGAGCGCAAGCACAACAAGCTTTTTGTCTTGTGTATCGGTGAAGCTAGTCCGCATAGCAAAACAGAATGAAGAGTGAAGGCTTGCATGACACTTGAGTTCATTATACTGCATTTCAACTCAATTGATGGTCCAGGATGCCCAGTCGTCAAGTCAGCATGCGAAACGCAACACGCGCGCTTCATGCAGCTGCTGGCTCAACGCAATAATTACACCAAAGCGGACGAAAAAGATGCGATGAACCACAATATTCTCCATTCTGTCTCACCAGTCGAACCCAAATGATGAGGAAGTGATACCTAACCGCAGTTATCCGAAGGCCCCATTGGCTAAAACAAAACAATGTGAGGATTTTGTAGAACGCTGCAAAATGCCGCGTTTAAGAGGATCTTTTTACACCCTCTTTTGTAAAATACGTCAAACGCGGCAAAATGCCGCGTTTGACCACGAAAGGGTTAACCACCGTGACAGTGTTGGAGTCCGTGAGAAAATCAACTCGATCGAGAAGCAGTATCGTGAAGCAGATGACTTTTTTGCTGCAACAGGAGCTGGGATCACGGACGGGAAAGACCTGTGAGCTGCAGTGTTGAAACGCTGCCCCTACTACTACGATTTGCACGACGTGATGATTGATCGTCCGTCCAGTCGTCCTAAAGTTACATCCGACGACATTGATGCGATAGGGGCAGTGGAACCCGAACGTGTCTCGGTCATCCTGCAAAGGGGTTCAGCTCGCCCCCTTGCAGTTCAACCACCTCCACCAGGCAGCACAGCAAATGCCGATTCTGTTGAAGCCTTACTGAATCAGCAGGCAGAAGTATTGCGAGCTCGTCAGGAGCAGCGAGAGGCCATGATGGCATTTCGAGAGCACAAACACGAACTCAAACAAAAAGAGGTATGTTCGGGAAAGCTGACGTTGAGTTGGGACTTTGAAAAAATCAGCTCAAAACTGCTCAGCGCGAGTCGACGGTGCAGTTGTTGCTTTCTCGCAAGCAACTACAAGATAGCGGGATCGATCAAGAGGAAATCGACCGACTTCTGCCTCTTCCAGCTTACGTGTGGGGTGTAGTTTCCGTTGAATGCCCAATATACATTTTCATTTGAGTGTTCAGATTTTATTTACTTTAAAAACAATTGTCAACAATGTAATCGCAGAGATATGCTCGTCTATCCTCACTCGATGCACCCGGTAAATATTCGACGTCTTCTTTTCCGTCCTCGTCATCTCTATCAATTCAGTCACCTGGAATAGGGTGGTTAATCGCCATATTGTGCAAAATAATTGCTGCGCGGATGAGTGAGATGGTATTTTTGAGCTTCTTTTCGTTGCGTAGTCTTGAGCGCAGACATTTTAGAAGGGGGAACCTACCCTTAAGCACACCAACACAATGCTCCACTCGAATTCGGATTTTGGCGAGGCGTGCGTTGAATAAAACTTCCTTCAAAGAAAGCTGACCCCCGCCACTTGTTTTGAACGGCGGAATTAGCAAAGATGACGCTTGATATGCAGAATCCCCCAGGATGTACTCGTAGTCGTTAAAGTGCTCGCGACTTTGAAGAGTTAATCTCGAATTTCGCCAAACGCGGTTATCGTGACTGGAGCCAGCCCATCCAATATTTTCGTAGCAAATCCGCCCACGATCGTCGCAAACAATCAGACCGTTGATAGCGTAGCAGCCCTTTCGTGAAAAATAGTCCTCTCCATGGTCTTCAGGTCGCTGAGCAAGTGGAAAAAGTGTCCCATCAATCAAACCAATACAGTTTGGGAATCCAGAAATGGTTCTGATCCTAGTTGAAATTTCTTTGCGCTCCTGTACTTCTGGCCAGCGCATTACGTCCGACTTAAAGCGCAGCAAAGCTTGAATCACACGCTTAACTAACCATGACTCCGGTGTGTGATGTCCAACAGATAGGAAGTCAGCAGAGTGTCCTTGGCCGTCCAATGAGCCCAAATGTTTTAGTAGAGCCATAACATGCAGCTCTATGCTCGCCTTCTGCCGTTTTCCATCCACACACTGAAACTCCGGACACCCAGTCAATAGATGACATACTGCGACGAAGTATTGTCTGTTCATGCGAAAATGGGACTGGAACTCTTTATCAGGCATCTTAGTCAAGTAGTATTTGATGCGGGACGTTGGACGCTCGACGCGCTCACGACGGCTTAAATAGCGCTGGGATTGCAGAACCAGATATAGTGCGGCAAATCTCATGTCGTCCTCCTCCTCACTCGAATCATCGTCGCCCAAGCTAGAATCTAGTCTGTTCCTCCACGCAGCGCGAAGGTTGGCCAGCAACACTTTCTTTCGACTCTTTCTCGGCATTCTGGTTCGAAGGCTCTGAAAGATCTCTTGATCCAAGTACTGACTCAGAGTTGTGAACTTTTAATTGGTCGAGTTTTAGCGTGAGCATCACCTGGAAACAGCTCTTGCATCCAACTCTGAGTACCCCTAATGTTCCAGGTCGGGTCTTTGTCGCGCGCTGTTTTCACTGCTCGGGCAGCATCACCACCACCGTGACCGTCCACCACCAACACAGCTAAAACTAAGGCTTCCGGGCAGGCATTGGAAGCGGTCCGCTTCATCAACCGTGGTATGCGCCAGGGCCTCACCGAGAGCTCTTCTGGCGTCAGTTGGTGTCTTCTGTGGGTCTCCATTTTGTGAAGAGCTTCGGCAAGATTCGCCCATGCACACTTCTGCTGACTTGCGACCTCGGTGTCCAGCAACGCCCCCTGTGTGGACCACTCCACATTGAGTGGTACCACCAGACCCTCTCCGAAGAAATTATCATCACAGACCAATATGCTTATTAGGGTATCTCCACCGGTAATGCGTAAATCAAAACGTAAATTGCTCTCCGAGCGAAGCCGACAACCTCACGACAGTGCTACAGCCCGTACGCTGATCCACCGGGGAAATCGTACACCAAGTGAGCAAAACTAAGCCCATTATCCATTGGTTCATGGGCTACCTAGCGGAGACCGACAGTGAGGCGCTGAGGCTCTTTTGCTGCTTCGACGGAGACGATGAAGACAATCTGCTGGCCGTCTTGGCCGTGTACTCCGCTCAAACCCAAGCCGCGCTGTCGTCCGCTCGTGGCTCTTTAAGCGGACGCCGTCCTAATATTGATCGTGGGTCTGAGGAAGCTCACGCTCGTCTTATCAAAGACTACTTTACTGATGAATCTGTGTACAGTACGTTTCGCAGGTGATTTCGAATGCGTCGTCCGCTCTACTTGAAAGTTGTGCGACCAGTCGAAGAGCACGATACCTACTTTCAACAGCGACGTGATGCAACGGGGAAGTTGGGGTTGTCATCTCTGCAAAAGTGCACCGCAGCTATTCGACAGCTTGCATACAGCATGCCGGCCGATGCCGTTGACGAGTATGTGCGAATAGGTGAAAGCACAGCCATCAAGTGTCTATTGCGGTTTTGCGCTGCAATTATTGAAGTGTTTGGCGACGAGTATCTCCGAGCACCGAGTGAAGAGGATGTTCAGCGACTACTTGCAATGCATGGAGAGAGATGCTTTGACGGTATGTTAGGCAGTCTCGACTGTATGCATTGGGCGTGGAAAAACTGCCCAACCGCGTGGGCAGGGCAGTATAAGGGCAAAGAAGCGATGCCCACCATTGTACTCGAGGCAGTCGTGCCAAGGGATTTGTGGTTCTGGCACGCGTTCTTCGGCTTGCCAGGGTCGCACAATAACATCAACGTGCTGGAACGGTCAGATCTATTCGCCAGCCTAGCAAACATGAACGAGTCTCCGTGCAACTACGCGATCAATGGTCACGAGTACAATATGGGCTACTATTTGGCCGACGATGGGTTAAATGAAATTGTTTTGCAGACGCATGCTAACCTAATTATTGTATGCATTCTGTAGGCATCTACCCAGCATGGGCGACACTGGTGCAGACCATCAATGTTCCGAGAGATAATAAGGAGAAGCATTTCGGTAAGAAAAAAAGGTGCCAGGAAAGACGTAGAGCGCAGCTTTGGCGTCTTGCAGTCCCGGTTTGCAATCGTGAAAGAGCCAGCTCGCTTTTGGAGCCACGCGGACCTTACCAAGATCATAACCACGTGAATTATTCTTCATAACATGATTGTCCAAGACGAGTTCGGCGAGGACCTGCCCAACGACTACGAAGGAGCAACATCAGAGTCCGTCTCCTATCATGCACCTACGAATAGTTTCCCAAGTTTCGTCGCTAGCTTCAATGCTATTCGGAGCAGAGAGCAGCACTTCCAGCTTAAAACGGATCTTGTAGAACATCTTTGGCAGGTAAAAGGAAGAAAATCAGATTAGCTAGCATCGTTACTCAGCTGAACCTAGCTCGCTTTGAAGATCCTTTAGAATCTGCTCCTGCTACAACTCGTAATAGCGGCGCTGTGTCGCAGTCATTCCTGCAAGGTTACGCGCCATGATCTGCTCACTTGTTGCTTCTTTTAATAGGCGGTTCTTGATCTCTGTTTCGCTCGCCAGTTTCACACCTAGATCAATGAGGCTCCGCTCGACATCCTGCGTCTTTTTAGCCGTATTTTTCCCAACAGGACGTTCAATTTCAGCCTGATCATCGCAAGTAGCACCTTCAGCAAAGCTAGTGTCGTGTGGCGAGGCGGGTGAACACCTTTTGTCCGCCCAGGTGTATAGTGCTGTGCTCCAGACTCTGAAAGGTGCTTCCGGTTAGGAAGTCCTCCACTAGGAACGTCTGAACGTAAACGTCCAGATAGCGTGTGCTCCTTGTGGTAACCCCTCTAGGTTCGTTTGTCTTCGAACCGGGAGATGCACCGCGGGGATTAGTTGTTTTGTACACCAATATCGGTCTTTGTAGAAGAGCGTAGCGTCACCAACTTAGACATAGCTCCAACAACCAAGATAACCAAAATCAATACAGAGTTACACACACAAATATACAACCGTTCTTATTCTTAGACCCTTGAACGGTGGGTCGTACACCAGTCGACTTAGCTTCACTGCCGGGACACTAGTCAATCCCGGTCAGCTTTTACAGACGCACACCACCTCAGATATACTGAGGACAGTTCAACACAATCTCACTTCCTTCGATCACGATCCTGGATGGGACTTTCTTCCACTCTTTCCAGGATGTATATGGGATATGAAATATAGGATCGCCTAAGCGCACACTACAACTAGGATATGAAATAGGGCAGATTTACCACGGGCTCCACACCCGCTACTCACCCTAATTTGGACTTGGAGTTTTTGGGGGTGGAGTCCACACCTCTGGATGTCCTTCTACAGAGGGTCTTTTGCCTTCAGCACTTGATCGGGGCCGCCGGTATTTGTCCGGCCGAAGCTGTCCGAGCGCTTGCGGGGTACACGGATAATTGAACTCTGTTTGGTTTTATCTTTTGTGGCTATCTTCCTGCAATAGACACACATTCAGCCTTTGAATTACTCTTAGTATACCTTGAGGGGGGGGCGTCATCCTCTTAGGCATCCTTGATCTCACTGTGATGTCGTGGGTAAAGGCGTAGGACTTCAAGGTTCCACGGAATCTTGCCGGAACTTGGTTGGTCGTTCTGGTCGGTCGGATATCACTTGGCTTGGTTATACCTTGATCCTCTCGTCCAGAGTGTCCATTGTTCTTCGGTGTTCTTTGCCACGTCCAGTCATGTCAAGACGGGTGACCACCAGTCTAATGTAAACTGGGGCTCTTAGTCGCTCCCGTAGGCTTGACCCGTCGTCCGGTAGTTGACCCATCCAGACTCATTACGTCTGGTGTACTCAACCCGATCCATGGCTGAACGTGAGAACACCTTGTCCCACAGATAACGCCAAGTCACAACTCCATACTCACTGATGTATCAGCTTTTCAGCCAATCACCATACTCCACAGTAGAAAATCTCGATTCCCATCGTGTCAACCGCCCCTCTAGTTTTGGTCCATCACTGAGGTCATTTGCCGAATTGGTCGAACATGACTAGACCACACGATCCACGGTTGTCTAGACGGAACAGTTGTCTGGCCGTTCAACCCGTTGAGAATCGTCCTGCTCTAGCGACCGTTCTAGGTGCCCTTTCCCAGCCGGGTCCCAGACCTTCTCTTTCGCTTTCAGGATCACGACAGTACGCCTTCAGTTCACAACGCGATCTTCCTCCACGTGCGCGCAAGATGAGCGCACCACTCTCCACCGGCGCTAGCACCAGCGGTCAACATGCTACTCCACGCGTCCCTGACATCGACGACAATGGTGGGAGCCACGATGGCTCCACCCCTCCAAGCGCCGACGTCCCAAGTGGGGCACAATCTCCAGCTCCCGTGGACACATCCCAGGACGCTCCATCTCCCAACCGAGACACCGGCAACGACGAATCTTCCAGCGTCGGGCAAGATCCTGCCTCACGTCCTGTGTCGCCGCAGCCAGTCGTTTCTCGCACCGGGGTGCTCAATTTCGACGACGTTGTTCGTCACATCCGGGCTGATGTGTTGCCCAACCACGACCGGAGCTCGCCTGGGATCCAGAACACCCCGCCTGCGCGGTTCACACTTCCTCCGCCTCGAAATCTGGTGGGGGAGTCCTTCATCGTCGGCATCCCCGCTCACGCCATGACTTATCGTAATGGAGCATACGTCCGACAGGGCTATGGCGGCGTAGAAGCGCTCATGTTATTCGACGGCCTGTCCGAACCCGACATGCAGGACTTGTGCGCCCTGGTTGGTGATCCAGCAGAGGTCCGCGAGATGGTGCTCCGCCCATACCGAGACCAGCCGACTCCCATCCTGGATTCCTTGGAGACCACCTGGGGATCCCGCATGGCTCGTCGAGAATTTGCTTCGTTGGTGACCCATTTCTCTCCCTTCCAACTCGCTCAACGGACGTTCTACACAGTCTCCTTGCTGCATCGGGTCTTGACACGCGACCGGCAACGCGAGCACATCCTTCAAGGTATGGACGAGAACTCCGTTGCTCGGCGTCTCTTGCGACTCCAAAGTGAGCACGACCGTCTCAAGGAGGACTTCGTCTTCTTGTATGGCTACCACGAGCAAGAGACTCAGGCCATCCGGGATGAGGCGAGTCACGCTCAAGGTCTGCTGGAGGCTGATTTTGCCCGTCTCGCTCGGGAGAACCTGGAAGAAACATCCAGCCTGCGCCAGCGTAACGACGGCTTGGAGTCCCAGCTGCGCTATGCTCAGTTCCAGATATCTACGTTGGAGCAGCGCGTCCGGGACAAACGCTTTGACGCGGAAGGTCTGCTCGCTTTCTTGAACGTTGGCAGCAACGAGGTTCGGGGAAACTGGCCGAGATTTCGAAAACTCTTGGGCCAATTTCAGCGCGGTGCATCGGCTCCCCCTTCCTGGAAGACGTGGATTACGGTGGAGGGGCGGACAAGTCCTTCCGGATGATCCCGCCGTATCCTGGCCCAGCTCCTCCAGACAGTGATGAAAATGATGACGACGCGGAGCAAGAGGAGAAGTCGGAAGACAATCCTCCCTCTCCGGACCCCAAGCGAGATTCTCCGCGTGGAAAGAAACCTCGAGGAAAAGAACCTCGTAAATCTCAGTCCGGATCCAAGCGCCAGGCGTCATCTCAACGCAGTGTTGACGTCGAGGTCCAGTGTCGCCCCACCGTCCACCCAGAGTCTGACGTTGGTCCACGTTCTGCATCCGAGGCACTCGCATTCACAATCCGGGATGCTTGCGCTCTTCTTCCAGAGTTTATCGCCTGGAAGGACTTGCGCCCGGATGTCCAGTGGGCTATGCGCACTGGCTTGGGGTACGACAAGGCAGTGGAAGTGATGCTGGCCGACGCTGCCCAACATTCGCTCTTCCACCGAGACAGTCTGGGCGATATGCTGGCCACGATGATGTATCGTCACAAGCTGGACGACACACTCTGGGCGAGATATGTGCCCACGGCCTACTATGTGATGGCTGAAGTGGTATTGGAGAACT
This sequence comes from Phytophthora x cambivora, assembly GCA_033557925.1. Lineage (NCBI taxonomy): Eukaryota > Oomycota > Peronosporomycetes > Peronosporales > Peronosporaceae > Phytophthora > Phytophthora x cambivora. Next base: position 2,119,172 of record JAUCEB010000023.1, on the reverse strand, counting down.
GGCTCGAACGAGGAGTGGTCCCGTCGGAGTGGCCTGACCTGCACAACCTGACTGAAGATCTTCCAGAGGTGATTGAGAGCAGCTCTTCAGAGGAGGGGGACAACCCGGAGGATCCCGATTCCGATGGCCCTTCTCCAAAGGATGAAGAGGTGGACCCGCCCCAGGCAAACCCCGATAATGCAGGGAATTCTCCGCCGGACAGCGACGCATTGGTATTGCGTTCCAAGCGTAAGATCCCCGTTCAACGAGTCTATTCTTCGTCGGACTCTTCTGAAAGCAGCGTCGAAGCTACGACCAAGACTCTCGTCTACACTCCATCTCCAAAACGCCCTCGCCACTCGCGTGCTGGCACAAAATCTGGCAAGAAGTCAGGCGGTCTCCGGGCTTGGGCGCGTTCCAGTCTGGATCGCATACGCTCCTTCCTCGCTCGGAAGTCATACGATGAGCTGAGTCCGACCGAGATGGCCATGATCGAGGTTCCGGACCCCAACATCTTGTCGTGGCGTCGCCGCGGAATCCTAACCCAGCACACGCCCCGGAAGGGTGACAACGAATATCAGACTCCTGGCTTCCCCGACTACTCGCCTCAGAAGACCGAGATCCGGTATCTCGCTCAACGTTGGACTCCGTTTGAAGGTGCCTACATCGCTTTTCGGGCCAAGAAACCCTGGAAGAAGATGTTTCGGAGCCGCGTCAAGGAGTTGTATTTCCATCGGCGTGCGGATCTGGACGCGAAGGTGTGGGACATGTTGGACGAGTATTTGGAATACGTTCGGGACAACGTATATCGACAAGAACTGTCTCCAGGCGATACCCGCTCGACTACGCCGCTGACGCCTTTGCTCGTGATACGCAGCGAGTAGTGGATCATCCAGGCACATAGCTTCGGTGATTGGCAAGGTATGCGTGGATTCCCAGATCGATTGAAAGTGACGCTCCTCGTACTCCAAATAAGCTTGGGCGAAATTGTGTGGCATTCGGCCACGAAGATGGGGAATGAACGTCAAAGGAGCTTCCTCGTTGTCCAGGGAGGCCCAGGGTGGAGGCGAGAGATTCATCAGAACGTCCACCGCAGCACCGGTGATCAGATGCTCGTACGTACTGGGATGTGGGTGAGCTGAAGGAGCGAGAGTCGGGAACAACCACGCAGAGACGTCCAGCAGAAGAGAAGTCAGCGCGGATACATCGATCTCGATGGCCAGCTGGTGGCTCACCTTGTCAACATCACACGGAGCGACGTCGGCGGCACGGAATAGTCGATGCACGCGATATCCGGGGATCCAGAGACTACGAGGCACGGTCGTGGAGGTGCCCGAAATGAACTCAAACACTAACTCCGTAAGGAACGTTCTGGGGGGGTATCGGTCTCTTGAAGTATCAATTGCCATCCGATGTGACAAATACGCGTTGGTGCGCGCGATATCGATGAGGGCCAGGGCTAATTTTTTATGCCATCGTTTGTAGTAATGGCCGTCAGCAATTGAAAATCTTGCACGTAACTGGTCTAACCGGTCAACACCTTGCATGTTTTGGTTGTATTCTAAAATACAGGCTGGAGCAGGAAACTGGAGACTTGTAGCTCCAATTCGTCGAGTCACCGTTGTGGTGGTGGGCGGGTCAGCATTGGTGACCATTGTCACGATGCTGCCGTCGCACCATGATGCTGCGAGCACGTTATGCTCAACGGAAATCGACTGTTGATAATCACCTCGAGCTGACTCCTCTTTTTGCAGGATGGTGTGCTTTGGATAATGTTTGCTCCCCCCTCGCACTGTTCCTCGTCCGTACAATCCTTTCAGCCGTAGATCCATGAGCAATTGGACACTTGTGTAGTAGTTGTCCATGTTAATGATCTGACGGGAACAGAAGTAGGGCCTTACTACCTCAAGTACATGCTTGCGCACTTGTTGGACATCATCTAGCTCCTCGCGCAGCTGCTGCATCTCGGCTGGAGTAACCACGTGCTTCAGGCGATCAGAAATCTCACTATTGTTGCAGTGGAGACGATAATTCAGAGCAATCCAAGTGGTCGAGCAGCACACCACGTACATTCTGAAATGATACTTTCCACCAGGCTTTTGTGGATTATAGACAATGAGGTGCCGTCCGTGGCGGGACCGGCAAGCAATGCTGGCTTCGTCCAAAGCCAGATCACGTCCTACTTCAACGTATCGTCCACCAGTACATTTGAGTAGATTCAGCAAGGGTCGAATTCGGGCTGCTGGATCTCGTTCAACCGCTACACCAGGTTCAGCGCGAAAACTCAAACAGCGTCGAATCAACTTGAATCTACGCAGACTCATAACAGTGTCCAAACTAGTGGATGCTCCACCAAAAATCGCATCTTCGGTCTGTTGCCCCCAGTAGTTAGAATATTCTCCTTTGTCGGTGAGAGTCATGTAGAACATGATGCCAAGAAAAGTCATGAGCTCTTCCATTGTGAACGGTTTGGTGATTCGAATCTCCTTAGCAGCTGCATACTGATTGGTCTCTAGGACAACTTGTTTCCAAAAGTAGACTGGGATATAGGCGAAGAAACTTGAAGAGGCCGAGTGAGCAAATATATGACTGTATTCGGGTAGTAATCGTGTCGTAGTGCTGTCATCTGGGTGAGTGTACAAATCGCTGGGGGCTTCCATTTCCAGCTCGGGCTCGAAACGCATACTCTTCACTGCCTCAACCTCTGAAAGACTCGCTGGCAAAAACCGTTCGGGATCCCACAGCTCGTAGTCTTCTTCGTCAGATGCAATTTCAAGCTCGTCAAGTGGTAAGTCCAGATTCAACTCCTCTTCCATCACCGTGTCTGTCAAACAACGCATTCTCGTTTTCTTCTGCTCTTGCCCTTGAATAATTGCTTTGAAGACACCACGTCACACTGTGTTTGGAGGCTGTGAGCACTTGCCGCAGCGTAGCCACTACTTGGCGGGGTAACACTGGTTGTTGCTGCAGTTTCTCTGGTGGTGCTGCTGCCAAAAGCCATTCTTCCGTCACTCGGCGCTTCTTTCCACCTGCCCGAAATGAACTCAAACACTAACTCCGTAAGGAACGTTCTGTGGGGGTATCGGTCTCTTGAAGTATCAATTGCCATCCGACGTGACAAATACGCGTTGGTGCGCGCGATATCGATGAGGGCCAGGGCTAATTTTTTATGCCATCGTTTGTAGGAATGGCCGTCAGCAATTGAAAATCTTGCACGTAACTGGTCTAACCGGTCAACACCTTGGATGTTTTGGTTGTATTCTAAAATACAGGCTGGAGCAGGAAACTGGAGACTTGTAGCTCCAATTCGTCGAGTCACCGTTGTGGTGGTGGGCGGGTCAGCATTGGTGACCATTGTCACGATGCTGCCGTCGCACCATGATGCTGCGAGCACGTTATGCTCAACGGAAATCGACTGTTGATAATCACCTCGAGCTGACTCCTCTTTTTGCAGGATGGTGTGCTTTGGATAATGTTTGCTCCCCCCTCGCACTGTTCCTCGTCCGTACAATCCTTTCAGCCGTAGATCCATGAGCAATTGGACACTTGTGTAGTAGTTGTCCATGTTAATGATCTGACGGGAACAGAAGTAGGGCCTTACTACCTCAAGTACATGCTTGCGCACTTGTTGGACATCATCTAGCTCCTCGCGCAGCTGCTGCATCTCGGCTGGAGTAACCACGTGCTTCAGGCGATCAGAAATCTCACTATTGTTGCAGTGGAGACGATAATTCAGAGCAATCCAAGTGGTCGAGCAGCACACCACGTACATTCTGAAATGATACTTTCCACCAGGCTTTTGTGGATTATAGACAATGAGGTGCCGTCCGTGGCGGGACCGGCAAGCAATGCTGGCTTCGTCCAAAGCCAGATCACGTCCTACTTCAACGTATCGTCCACCAGTACATTCGAGTAGATTCAGCAAGGGTCGAATTCGGGCTGCTGGATCTCGTTCAACCGCTACACCAGGTTCAGCGCGAAAACTCAAACAGCGTCGAATCAACTTGAATCTACGCAGACTCATAACAGTGTCCAAACTAGTGGATGCTCCACCAAAAATCGCATCTTCGGTCTGTTGCCCCCAGTAGTTAGAATATTCTCCTTTGTCGGTGAGAGTCATGTAGAACATGATGCCAAGAAAAGTCATGAGCTCTTCCATTGTGAACGGTTTGGTGATTCGAATCTCCTTAGCAGCTGCATACTGATTGGTCTCTAGGACAACTTGTTTCCAAAAGTAGACTGGGATATAGGCGAAGAAACTTGAAGAGGCCGAGTGAGCAAATATATGACTGTATTCGGGTAGTAATCGTGTCGTAGTGCTGTCATCTGGGTGAGTGTACAAATCGCTGGGGGCTTCCATTTCCAGCTCGGGCTCGAAACGCATACTCTTCACTGCCTCAACCTCTGAAAGACTCGCTGGCAAAAACCGTTCGGGATCCCACAGCTCGTAGTCTTCTTCGTCAGATGCAATTTCAAGCTCGTCAAGTGGTAAGTCCAGATTCAACTCCTCTTCCATCACCGTGTCTGTCAAACAACGCATTCTCGTTTTCTTCTGCTCTTGCCCTTGAATAATTGCTTTGAAGACACCACGTCACACTGTGTTTGGAGGCTGTGAGCACTTGCCGCAGCGTAGCCACTACTTGGCGGGGTAACACTGGTTGTTGCTGCAGTTTCTCTGGTGGTGCTGCTGCCAAAAGCCATTCTTCCGTCACTCGGCGCTTCTTTCCACCTGCCCGAAATGAACTCAAACACTAACTCCGTAAGGAACGTTCTGTGGGGGTATCGGTCTCTTGAAGTATCAATTGCCATCCGACGTGACAAATACGCGTTGGTGCGCGCGATATCGATGAGGGCCAGGGCTAATTTTTTATGCCATCGTTTGTAGGAATGGCCGTCAGCAAGTGAAAATCTTGCACGTATCTGGTCTAACCGGTCAACACCTTGCATGTTTTGGTTGTATTCTAAAATACAGGCTGGAGCAGGAAACTGGAGACTTGTAGCTCCAATTCGTCGAGTCACCGTTGTTGTGGTGGACGGATCAGCATTGGTGACCATTGTCACGATGCTGCCGTCGCACCATGATGCTGCGAGCACGTTATGCTCAACGGAAATCGACTGTTGATAATCACCTCGAGCTGACTCCTCTTTTTGCAGGATGGTGTGCTTTGGATAATGTTTGCTCCCCCCTCGCACTGTTCCTCGTCCGTACAATCCTTTCAGCCGTAGATCCATGAGCAATTGGACACTTGTGTAGTAGTTGTCCATGTTAATGATCTGACGGGAACAGAAGTAGGGCCTTACTACCTCAAGTACATGCTTGCGCACTTGTTGGACATCATCTAGCTCCTCGCGCAGCTGCTGCATCTCAGCTGGAGTAACCACGTGCTTCAGGCGATCAGAAATCTCACTATTGTTGCAGTGGAGACGATAATTCAGAGCAATCCAAGTGGTCGAGCAGCACACCACGTACATTCTGAAATGATACTTTCCACCAGGCTTTTGTGGATTATAGACAATGAGGTGCCGTCCGTGGCGGGACCGGCAAGCAATGCTGGCTTCGTCCAAAGCCAGATCACGTCCTACTTCAACGTATCGTCCACCAGTACATTCGAGTAGATTCAGCAAGGGTCGAATTCGGGCTGCTGGATCTCGTTCAACCGCTACACCAGGTTCAGCGCGAAAACTCAAACAGCGTCGAATCAACTTGAATCTACGCAGACTCATAACAGTGTCCAAACTAGTGGATGCTCCACCAAAAATCGCATCTTCGGTCTGTTGCCCCCAGTAGTTAGAATATTCTCCTTTGTCGGTGAGAGTCATGTAGAACATGATGCCAAGAAAAGTCATGAGCTCTTCCATTGTGAACGGTTTGGTGATTCGAATCTCCTTAGCAGCTGCATACTGATTGGTCTCTAGGACAACTTGTTTCCAAAAGTAGACTGGGATATAGGCGAAGAAACTTGAAGAGGCCGAGTGAGCAAATATATGACTGTATTCGGGTAGTAATCGTGTCGTAGTGCTGTCATCTGGGTGAGTGTACAAATCGCTGGGGGCTTCCATTTCCAGCTCGGGCTCGAAACGCATACTCTTCACTGCCTCAACCTCTGAAAGACTCGCTGGCAAAAACCGTTCGGGATCCCACAGCTCGTAGTCTTCTTCGTCAGATGCAATTTCAAGCTCGTCAAGTGGTAAGTCCAGATTCAACTCCTCTTCCATCACCGTGTCTGTCAAACAACGCATTCTCGTTTTCTTCTGCTCTTGCCCTTGAATAATTGCTTTGAAGACACCACGTCACACTGTGTTTGGAGGCTGTGAGAACTTGCCGCAGCGTAGCCACTACTTGGCGGAGTAACACTGGTTGTTGCTGCAGTTTCTCTGGTGGTGCTGCTGCCAAAAGCCATTCTTCCGTCACTCGGCGCTTCTTTCCACCTGCCCGAAATGAACTCAAACACTAACTCCGTAAGGAACGTTCTGTGGGGGTATCGGTCTCTTGAAGTATCAATTGCCATCCGACGTGACAAATACGCGTTGGTGCGCGCGATATCGATGAGGGCCAGGGCTAATTTTTTTATGCCATCGTTTGTAGGAATGGCCGTCAGCAAGTGAAAATCTTGCACGTATCTGGTCTAACCGGTCAACACCTTGCATGTTTTGGTTGTATTCTAAAATACAGGCTGGAGCAGGAAACTGGAGACTTGTAGCTCCAATTCGTCGAGTCACCGTTGTTGTGGTGGACGGATCAGCATTGGTGACCATTGTCACGATGCTGCCGTCGCACCATGATGCTGCGAGTACGTTATGCTCAACGGAAATCGACTGTTGATAATCACCTCGAGCTGACTCCTCTTTTTGCAGGATGGTGTGCTTTGGATAATGTTTGCTCCCCCCTCGCACTGTTCCTCGTCCGTACAATCCTTTCAGCCGTAGATCCATGAGCAATTGGACACTTGCGTAGTAGTTGTCCATGTTAATGATCTGACGGGAACAGAAGTAGGGCCTTACTACCTCAAGTACATGCTTGCGCACTTGTTGGACATCATCTAGCGCCTCGCGCAGCTGCTGCATCTCAGCTGGAGTAACCACGTGCTTCAGGCGATCAGAAATCTCACTATTGTTGCAGTGGAGACGATAATTCAGAGCAATCCAAGTGGTCGAGCAGCACACCACGTACATTCTGAAATGATACTTTCCACCAGGCTTTTGTGGATTATAGACAATGAGGTGCCGTCCGTGGCGGGACCGGCAAGCAATGCTGGCTTCGTCCAAAGCCAGATCACGTCCTACTTCAACGTATCGTCCACCAGTACATTTGAGTAGATTCAGCAAGGGTCGAATTCGGGCTGCTGGATCTCGTTCAACCGCTACACCAGGTTCAGCGCGAAAACTCAAACAGCGTCGAATCAACTTGAATCTACGCAGACTCATAACAGTGTCCAAACTAGTGGATGCTCCACCAAAAATCGCATCTTCGGTCTGTTGCCCCCAGTAGTTAGAATATTCTCCTTTGTCGGTGAGAGTCATGTAGAACATGATGCCAAGAAAAGTCATGAGCTCTTCCATTGTGAACGGTTTGGTGATTCGAATCTCCTTAGCAGCTGCATACTGATTGGTCTCTAGGACAACTTGTTTCCAAAAGTAGACTGGGATATAGGCGAAGAAACTTGAAGAGGCCGAGTGAGCAAATATATGACTGTATTCGGGTAGTAATCGTGTCGTAGTGCTGTCATCTGGGTGAGTGTACAAATCGCTGGGGGCTTCCATTTCCAGCTCGGGCTCGAAACGCATACTCTTCACTGCCTCAACCTCTGAAAGACTCGCTGGCAAAAACCGTTCGGGATCCCACAGCTCGTAGTCTTCTTCGTCAGATGCAATTTCAAGCTCGTCAAGTGGTAAGTCCAGATTCAACTCCTCTTCCATCACCGTGTCTGTCAAACAACGCATTCTCGTTTTCTTCTGCTCTTGCCCTTGAATAATTGCTTTGAAGACACCACGTCACACTGTGTTTGGAGGCTGTGAGAACTTGCCGCAGCGTAGCCACTACTTGGCGGAGTAACACTGGTTGTTGCTGCAGTTTCTCTGGTGGTGCTGCTGCCAAAAGCCATTCTTCCGTCACTCGGCGCTTCTTTCCACCTGCCCGAAATGAACTCAAACACTAACTCCGTAAGGAACGTTCTGTGGGGGTATCGGTCTCTTGAAGTATCAATTGCCATCCGACGTGACAAATACGCGTTGGTGCGCGCGATATCGATGAGGGCCAGGGCTAATTTTTTTATGCCATCGTTTGTAGGAATGGCCGTCAGCAAGTGAAAATCTTGCACGTATCTGGTCTAACCGGTCAACACCTTGCATGTTTTGGTTGTATTCTAAAATACAGGCTGGAGCAGGAAACTGGAGACTTGTAGCTCCAATTCGTCGAGTCACCGTTGTTGTGGTGGACGGATCAGCATTGGTGACCATTGTCACGATGCTGCCGTCGCACCATGATGCTGCGAGTACGTTATGCTCAACGGAAATCGACTGTTGATAATCACCTCGAGCTGACTCCTCTTTTTGCAGGATGGTGTGCTTTGGATAATGTTTGCTCCCCCCTCGCACTGTTCCTCGTCCGTACAATCCTTTCAGCCGTAGATCCATGAGCAATTGGACACTTGCGTAGTAGTTGTCCATGTTAATGATCTGACGGGAACAGAAGTAGGGCCTTACTACCTCAAGTACATGCTTGCGCACTTGTTGGACATCATCTAGCGCCTCGCGCAGCTGCTGCATCTCAGCTGGAGTAACCACGTGCTTCAGGCGATCAGAAATCTCACTATTGTTGCAGTGGAGACGATAATTCAGAGCAATCCAAGTGGTCGAGCAGCACACCACGTACATTCTGAAATGATACTTTCCACCAGGCTTTTGTGGATTATAGACAATGAGGTGCCGTCCGTGGCGGGACCGGCAAGCAATGCTGGCTTCGTCCAAAGCCAGATCACGTCCTACTTCAACGTATCGTCCACCAGTACATTTGAGTAGATTCAGCAAGGGTCGAATTCGGGCTGCTGGATCTCGTTCAACCGCTACACCAGGTTCAGCGCGAAAACTCAAACAGCGTCGAATCAACTTGAATCTACGCAGACTCATAACAGTGTCCAAACTAGTGGATGCTCCACCAAAAATCGCATCTTCGGTCTGTTGCCCCCAGTAGTTAGAATATTCTCCTTTGTCGGTGAGAGTCATGTAGAACATGATGCCAAGAAAAGTCATGAGCTCTTCCATTGTGAACGGTTTGGTGATTCGAATCTCCTTAGCAGCTGCATACTGATTGGTCTCTAGGACAACTTGTTTCCAAAAGTAGACTGGGATATAGGCGAAGAAACTTGAAGAGGCCGAGTGAGCAAATATATGACTGTATTCGGGTAGTAATCGTGTCGTAGTGCTGTCATCTGGGTGAGTGTACAAATCGCTGGGGGCTTCCATTTCCAGCTCGGGCTCGAAACGCATACTCTTCACTGCCTCAACCTCTGAAAGACTCGCTGGCAAAAACCGTTCGGGATCCCACAGCTCGTAGTCTTCTTCGTCAGATGCAATTTCAAGCTCGTCAAGTGGTAAGTCCAGATTCAGCTCCTCTTCCATCACCGTGTCTGTCAAACAACGCATTCTCGTTTTCTGCTGCTCTTGCCCTTGAATAATTGCTTTGAAGACACCACGTCACACTGTGTTTGGAGGCTGTGAGCACTTGCCGCAGCGTAGCCACTACTTGGCGGAGTAACACTGGTTGTTGCTGCAGTTTCTCTGGTGGTGCTGCTGCCAAAAGCCATTCTTCCGTCACTCGGCGCTTCTTTCCACCTGCCCGAAATGAACTCAAACACTAACTCCGTAAGGAACGTTCTGTGGGGGTATCGGTCTCTTGAAGTATCAATTGCCATCCGACGTGACAAATACGCGTTGGTGCGCGCGATATCGATGAGGGCCAGGGCTAATTTTTTATGCCATCGTTTGTAGGAATGGCCGTCAGCAAGTGAAAATCTTGCACGTATCTGGTCTAACCGGTCAACACCTTGCATGTTTTGGTTGTATTCTAAAATACAGGCTGGAGCAGGAAACTGGAGACTTGTAGCTCCAATTCGTCGAGTCACCGTTGTTGTGGTGGACGGATCAGCATTGGTGACCATTGTCACGATGCTGCCGTCGCACCATGATGCTGCGAGCACGTTATGCTCAACGGAAATCGACTGTTGATAATCACCTCGAGCTGACTCCTCTTTTTGCAGGATGGTGTGCTTTGGATAATGTTTGCTCCCCCCTCGCACTGTTCCTCGTCCGTACAATCCTTTCAGCCGTAGATCCATGAGCAATTGGACACTTGTGTAGTAGTTGTCCATGTTAATGATCTGACGGGAACAGAAGTAGGGCCTTACTACCTCAAGTACATGCTTGCGCACTTGTTGGACATCATCTAGCTCCTCGCGCAGCTGCTGCATCTCAGCTGGAGTAACCACGTGCTTCAGGCGATCAGAAATCTCACTATTGTTGCAGTGGAGACGATAATTCAGAGCAATCCAAGTGGTCGAGCAGCACACCACGTACATTCTGAAATGATACTTTCCACCAGGCTTTTGTGGATTATAGACAATGAGGTGCCGTCCGTGGCGGGACCGGCAAGCAATGCTGGCTTCGTCCAAAGCCAGATCACGTCCTACTTCAACGTATCGTCCACCAGTACATTCGAGTAGATTCAGCAAGGGTCGAATTCGGGCTGCTGGATCTCGTTCAACCGCTACACCAGGTTCAGCGCGAAAACTCAAACAGCGTCGAATCAACTTGAATCTACGCAGACTCATAACAGTGTCCAAACTAGTGGATGCTCCACCAAAAATCGCATCTTCGGTCTGTTGCCCCCAGTAGTTAGAATATTCTCCTTTGTCGGTGAGAGTCATGTAGAACATGATGCCAAGAAAAGTCATGAGCTCTTCCATTGTGAACGGTTTGGTGATTCGAATCTCCTTAGCAGCTGCATACTGATTGGTCTCTAGGACAACTTGTTTCCAAAAGTAGACTGGGATATAGGCGAAGAAACTTGAAGAGGCCGAGTGAGCAAATATATGACTGCATTCGGGTAGTAATCGTGTCGTAGTGCTGTCATCTGGGTGAGTGTACAAATCGCTGGGGGCTTCCATTTCCAGCTCGGGCTCGAAACGCATACTCTTCACTGCCTCAACCTCTGAAAGACTCGCTGGCAAAAACCGTTCGGGATCCCACAGCTCGTAGTCTTCTTCGTCAGATGCAATTTCAAGCTCGTCAAGTGGTAAGTCCAGACAGCTCCTCTTCCGCCACCGTGTCTGTCAAATCACGCCACGCCGGTTTATTGGGTAGGCGCATCAGGGCCTGGTAATTGTCGATACCCCGCTGTACAGTTGCTATTGTGAGCGCTTCCACAGCATTTTGAAACTGGGTATCAAGCCACATAACTTGTAGAATAGCCCCGTTCTTCGCTTTCTTGACGCGACGACATACTCGGCCTACAATATAGGCTGTGCCTACACACCTGTAAATCTTGGTTTTGTGGTTCTGCATCCACGGTTCCTTTGACGGCGAAAACGCCACCAGCTGCTTCATTAAGAGGTGCACAATACTTGGAGTAGTTGGAGTGCGATTGCGAAGTGTGACACTTGTTGCGGCGCTAGTCGATGCTATTGGAGTCGCATTATTTCGACCTGTGCTAATAGAGCTTTGTCGTCTTGGTGTCGTCGCCACGCTACCTCCATGAACATTTTGAGCGGTAACGCGCAGGCGACCGCCAGAACTTTCACCACTGCCACAACCTTGACTTGGCCAAGCAACATGAACACCATGACCAGGAACATGATCTGTCCACCAGTCTCCACATTCGGAAGTATCCACAACTTCAACACCATCCACAACGCGACTACTACCTCGTGCTGTCACAGGAGTGGCGCGATCACCTTTGCCACGCCCAGCGAGCCGTCGTTCAACCGCGGCACCGCCACCACGTCCACGACCACGACCAGGAGCATACACCACGCCATCAACGGCGGCGCCGTCACCAACATCACGACCTCGCACGGGAGCGGCGCGATCGCCTTCACCATGTCCGGCAAGTCGCCGTCCACCAACAGCACCGCTACCACGCCCACGACCGGGGGCGTACACAACACCACCATCATCAACACCACGAGCTGCCACGGGAGCGGCGTGATCTTCACCAAGCCCGGCGACCCGCCGTTCACCCGCGGCACCGCCACCACGTCCACGACCAGGAGTATATACCACACCACCATCGGCGGCGCCGTCACCAACACCATGACGTGACACGGGAGCGGCGCGACTACATTGACCTCGGTTATTTCCGGTATCAGATCCATCTTTGTCGCCACAGTCGTTTTCCACGCAGACCTGACCGCCTGTCACGGCGGCAGCGCTTGAATCGGCTTCCATGTTGTGCTGCAGCCCCTTGCCATCATACATAACTTGGGGGTTACCTGAATATACACATTTGGTAGCCATATCGATTAGGTTCCAAACTTGACGTGATTGCAGGGAAGTAGTGCTACTGACAATGTTGCACGAAGTGACTCAACACAGCCCAAGCAAGAAATCATGACCATCGCGTCCGGTAGCCGCATAACCTGGGAGAACATATCGATGCCTGTTGTCAAGGCCGCGCGGCGGCTTGAACGTCCACCCAGCCGCCTTCAACTCTCTCCACACACCATGAAAGTCTAACGTCGACGCTAAATGGGTAGCTTGGCTGCTTTGAGCGCCAGGTTCTTGTCGTGCCCGGCGCCTTTTCCGTGTGGAGTCATGTGCTTCTTCCGGCAGGCGTTTTCCCGGCATTGTCAGGCAGGGGATAAATCAGGAAATAAACGGCTCTCACGGCTGTCGCACACGGTATCCATTATTGAGGTTCGAAAGAAAGAAACTTTCACTTTAACCTAATAAGGTACAAAATTTCCCTGTAAATTTTTTTCCACAATAAGATCTGGCACTGGCTTCAACTGATCGATGCAATACTTAGAGCAAGATATATGCTCGGTTGGACCAGTGCAATACTTAGAATAAGATAAATGCTCCGTTGGACCCCTGCAATACTTTGGACAAGATATATACTCGGTTATCGTCTCAAAAAGGGGACAATGAGTTGTGATACACATTTTGGCAGCTGTTATGCAGCATGCCGGCGCTAGCAGACGCACGCTCACTATAGTGATCAATGAGCGACTCGAATTGCCAATGTTACATCCGGAAGGTGCAGACTGGTGGGGGCAATTTCGCGCCAATATTCACAGTTATGGCGCCTTTGGAGTGCGTCACATTCACACGTCTACGTTACCCAGATACCATATGGGATGGGAAAATTGACGTTGGGCACTCTACTATTTTCATAGTTCTGATTGGTCGATCTTGACCAATCTGTGAAGCGCACTGTTTTGACCAATCAGCGATGTGGATATTGCTATGCAAAACGCGGCATTTTGCCGCGTTCTACAGGCAACTTACCGTAAAATGAAACAGCGAGTGTCACGTCGTCAAGGGGCGTACTTTGCAGGAGCGCCCATCACCACGTCAAAACGGGGCATTTTGCCGCGTTCTATGAATTGTTTGGATTGGCATCAAGACGTGTGTTCACGAAAGGGTTAATACCTACCAACTGTTGCACAATTTGCTTTAACCGCGCTTCCTTCGTGTTGCCATTGTGTCTGTCACTGCCACGCCACTTGTCGTAATTATCTGGGTTTGTCATTCAGTCGAGCCCCACACGCAGCGAGGATTTTCCCCCGTCGACGCCATCAGAGTCCCAAAAGATCGGGGCCTTCTTTCCCGCGCGTGTCGTTCCTCGAGCCACCTCCGCCATAGCAGGCTTGTCCTTATGGTTGGCTTTTCCTCGCGCCAACTTCCGCGCAGCTCCTGCCTCTGTCAAGCTGGATGGGGGCCTTCTTTCCGCTTCATTGCTAGCGCTCGTTCGACACGCTGCGGTTCTAGGCAATTTTGGACCAATGAGAGTCGATCGACGTATATTTTCTTATCTTGGAAACAGCTCTTGCATCCAACTCTGAGTACCCATATTTAAGGTATCCTCGGGAAAATGAAAACACATGACGGGACACCACTTTACGTCGTTGACTGCCAGCCGACTTGAGAGCCACCAAAACATCTAAAACGAGAGCAAATTGTCCGCTTTGAGGGACATCGATTTGTGCGCAGATTCACGGAGCTTGAAGCGGAGGAAGCACCACCTCGGAAGCCTACAGCGACAAAGAGAACAAAACAACCATGCCAGCAGCAGCAAGTGACGCAACGAGCTCAGAAGCGTAGGCGTGCGAAGTAGTTGACCTTTGCTCTTCTGCATAATTCACACAATACACGTAAGAAACTTGCATATCCTATCAACAGTCAGCTTCAAAGTCCAGCGTACCTTATCGTTAAATACAATCTTCACTCAATCATCAGATCGATTGCCCAGATCCGATCGCCTCTATCTCCAATACATTTTATGTATGCAATCGATGAAACTGAGCATTGTTGCCTGCATTTTGCTCATCGGCCTATCGTGAAAAGGACGTACTCGACAGAAAGTTCATCAAGTATATGCAACATGTGCGTTGGGGTTGCCGAAAGATGGCGTCATGTACACCCTCAAAGGACAGTGAGAGACGTGTTACACCAGTGTCCATGCACCGACAACCCGTTTTTGTTTTCAGAAAAATACATCTCACCTATGCGGGTATACAAAGCTCAAGTGTAGGATTTTCTTAATATGTCGTTTTTAACATGTTGTAACGAGTCTCTGGTCACCTGCTCGCCGGTGGGTCCGTACGGCTCGTCACAGTGCTGCTGCGGTAGGTGTTGAGGGTCCGTTAGTGTAGGTAACGAAACAATAAACACCGTACAGGCCACGTAAGTAGCCGGACTCGCGTCCTATTTATTTCTTCAATCTATGTGCTTCAACTTCGACCCCCTGCTCCTCGTGTCCTCCGTCCTCCGTATCCACCCCTCTGCTAGAACTCCGACGCTACACCACACCGGTCCAGCCCCCGTCTCCGTATGGGTACCCCAGACACCGATGGCCCGTAGTCGCCGTCGCCCGTAAGTCTTCGTGTCCCGCCTCACAGAGCCACTCGTGCCCCGCTCAGCGCCGTCCCTCTGTGTGCGTGCTCTCCAGCCCGCAAGATCTCGAGTGAGCTTCTCCGTCGCTCCTCGGTCTCCGTCCGCCCGCCCTCGTCCAATCCGCTGCGGCCGCGACCGTTCGGATCGGCCCCCACGTGCTCGTGGCGACCCTCCAGCACGCGATCTTCGTCTCGGCCGCCTCCCAGCCGCTCATGGCATTCTTCCGGTCCTCGCAGCTCACGGGTCGTGGCGTGACCGACCCGCAGCCCGACCCGAACCTCGCACTCGTCACACGCCTTCTCCACCGCCAGAGTCTTCCACGACTCTGCCGGCGTCGAACAAGCGGTTGTACTCCGTGAGCGACACCCATCGTGTGGCGTCGTCGTCGGCGTCGGCGTGTTCATCATGATCGCTCCGGGTACGGCGTGCGAGCCGTAACTTGAACTCCAGTACGTAGTGCCCCGCTTTGTTCCTTCGTCGTCGTCTGCTGATCTCCACCAACTGCTCACCGTCGTCTCTCCATGCCTCCTCACTCGTAGCTGCTGGGCGACGTCTTCGCTTGCCTGCTGCTCCAGTAACCGGACGCGCTGTCGCCGTCGCTGTTCCAGCAACCGCTCCTGTCTCCGCGCCATCATCTTCGCGTTCGACTTCGCCTTCATAGTTCAACTGCGCCTCGATATCCGCCGCCGCCTTCTGCAACTCGTCCGTAGCCTCGTGGTAGGTCGTTAAGAATGAAACGTGCGCTATAAATTCACGTAGCTCTCCGTTCTTATCTTCACGTCTCACCAAATAATTCTCGTAGCCGGCTGCACTCACGATACGCATCGGCCCTATCCATCTGTGCACAAACTTTGTAGCCTTCGGTCCCTTCGGCGGCCGATACATCCATACTCGATCGCCTGCTGTGAACGTCCTCGTTGCCTTCACCCGTCGGTTGTAATATTTGGCTTGTCGAGCCTGCTCGCGAAGCCGGGCGCGCTCAGCGCATTCCTGACTACTTTTCATCGTTTGTAGCAGATTCCGGTGATACTGCATCAGCTCACCTGCCTCCGTCACACCCGTACTGCGGAGTAATTCATTCGGTGAACGGAGCTTTCGTCCCATCATGAGCTCATTGGGTGAGAGGGCCACCGTCGTGTGCCTGCCTGAATTGTACGCAAAAACCGCGAATGCTACCCACATCTCCCAGTCATCTTGTTTGTCGTCATGCATGTAGAGCGAGACCGTATCCTTCCAGGTACGATGAAATCGCTCGACCAAGCCTATCATCTGTGGTCGATAAGGTACAGGATTAGTCTGCTCAGCTTGAAGTAGGAGTACTAGTTGCTCGATACTGCGTCCGGTGAGTTCGGGCGCACCATCAGTAAGTAACTCAAGAAATACACCAAACTTAAGTACAACTTCTTTCATGAGAAATTCAGCAACGTGCTCTGCTGTATGCCGCTCCGTCGCCACGGCCACCACGTATCTCGTCACGTATTCAACTGCAGCAATTACATATCGTTCGCCACCTCCTGCTCGTGGAAATGGGCCCGCCACATCTAAAGCCCAACGATCGCAGGCATCACCTCCTCGTAGACTTCGTAGTGGTGGGATGACCTCTCGTGGACGTGCCTTCCGGCTTCCACAGTCTTGGCACCCGCGTACCCACCTCTTCACTTCTTGCAGTAGATCAGGCCACCAGTACATACGCGCTATCCGCTCATACGTGTGCGGTGCTCGTAAGTGTCCGGCCCAGACCGAATCATGGCTCTCCTTGAACGCAATCGGCCACAACTCCGGAGGTAAGATGATTCGTTTCCCCCGTTTCGTGTCGATCAGCACTAATCCGTATTGCTCCACCACCTTCATGCCACGGTGGGCCCCGTCCGTCTTCATCTTTTGCACCAGTCGACTACGTCCTTGCGCGGCTACAATGGCTTCGTCGGTGAGCTGCAGAGTCATCGTCGGTGACTCCTGGTACGTTGGTTGTTGTTGCTGCTCCACCGCCGTCTTCTGAGCATTCGTCGTGTTCCGCAGCACCTCCGTCGATCTTGGCTGCTTGTTTGTCACGGCCGAGGCTCCGGTCTTCTTCGGTGGGTTGGCGACGGTGGCATCCGTCCCCATCGTCGCTGCTTTCGTGCGTCGCCGTGTCGTTGGCGGACTCGGCTTCGTGGACGACAGCGTCGTGGTCGTCTTCGGCGCTTCGGTCGTCTTCGCACCGCCAGCATCATTTCGCGCCGCGTGGTCATCAGCGGCCACCCGAGCGTCGGCCACCTCGGCGTTGTCGGTGTCCGTCGGCGTGTTTCGCGTCACGGGCATGGCGTTTGCCCTCGGCACGTTCAGCGAATCGTCGTCGTGGTCCGTCGACGCGTCCCCCATCGCGGCTCGTAGTGCTGCTTCGTCCTCTCCGCGTTGTCGTTCCTGGGTCTCTCGACGCTGCGATTCCTCGGCTCTTCGTCTCGCTGCTCGTGTCAGCGGCCTCGAAACTGCGTTTGGCATCGGGGTATCGCCTCTGTTGTGCGGTACCTCGTCTCTCACGACATCGGGCTCGTCATTCGGCTGCTGCTCGTCCTCCGTGGTTCGCACACCTACTGTCTCATCGGCTGTCGGCGTCTCGACCACTGCGGTTGTGATCGCCGTAACCCCTGCTGGTGGAAAATCCGGCGCCTGCTGCCTACGTCGTCGTCTCCATCTGCCCGTCGAAGTTAGGATTACTGCTGGTGCTCGAGAGAGAGCGTCAGCAACTACGTTAGTATTCCCCGGACGATATTGAATGTCAAAGTCCATTTCTTGCAGCAACAACGCCCATCTGTGTAGTTTTCCCGTCAAGTTTGGCGAGGTCATCAGCCACTTTAATGCTGCGTGGTCTGTAATGATCGTAAATCTGCGCCCGTACAGGTAAGGTCTAAAGAGTTTGATCGCCCAAATCACTGCAAAACACTCTAACTCTGAGATTCCATACTTTGACTCCGTTTCACTCAGCACCTTACTAGCGTAAGCGATCGGTTGGTACCCATTCCGTGATCCTGCATCAAACAAGCTCCGAGACCCACTACACTTGCATCGGTAACCAGTCGGAAGGGCAATCGAAAATCAGGATACAACAGTAGAGGCTTTGTAGTTAAAATCGACTTGATTTCATCAAATGCGCTCTCGTGTGCTTCTTCCCATACAAATTCAGCACCCTTGCGTAGTAGTTTAGTCAGCGGCGCCATCAATGTGCCGAAATTCTTCATGAACCGCCGATAATAACCAGCGAGATGTACAAATCGCTTGATCTCTTTTGCGTTTACCGGCGTCGGAAGTCACGGACCGCATGCACTAGTCGATCTAAAGGTTTCACTCCTTCTGCAGAAAGCTCGTGTCCGAGGTACTCCATGCTACTCATCGCAAAATGACACTTTTTTCAATTTTAGCGTCAGCCCAGCGTCCTCGAGACGTTGTAGCACACAGGCCACCTGCAAAAGATGCTGGTCAATTCCTCCTCTCGTGTAGACTACGATGTCGTCGAGATAAACTAGACAAGTCACCCACGTTAAACCACGTAATACACTGTTCATCAATCGTTGAAATGTGGATGGTGCATTGGTTAAACCAAATGGCATGCGCACAAACTGATACAGGCCACCCTTCGTCGTAAAAGCAGTTTTTTCTTTGTCTTTCGGTGCTACCCGAATTTGCCAATACCCTGCTCTTAGATCGAGCGTCGTAAACAGCACTGCACCACCAAGTGCATCCAGAGTTTCATCAATTCGTGGAAGCGGATATACATCTTTGCGTGTGATACTGTTCAAAGGCGCGGTAATCAACACAAAAACGGACTTCCCCGTCTTTCTTCCTCACCAGGACTACAGGAAACCCCCATGCCCCGTTGCCCTCCTCAATTACACCTGCCGCGAGCATCGTCTTCACATTTGATTCTATCACCGCGTCCTCTGTCTGAGCTTGGCGGCGCCGTTTGAGCATCACCGGTGCGGCGTCGCCGGTGTCAACGTGATGTTCAACTTGCACCTTGGTCGCAGGCGGACACGCGCTCGTGTTCACCATCAACCCTCGGAACACTCTCAACAGACGCATCGTCAGCTGTCTGCTCTCGTCGTCTTCAACACCAATCTGGACATCGTCTTCATCGTCCAGTGGTGTGTCAGCGTCACCCAGTTCATCAAGCCAACGACGTAGCTTAGTGTGATCAAGTTCTCCATTAACTTCTAATACAGCTACATCTTCGTCCAGAGGCACCCAGGTTCCTAAAATTTTCTTTGAGGGCAACTTGACTCGTCCGTCACTGCCATTTATTGCCGGAGTCCACACTTTGCCATCCTGCACTTCAGTAACCGTAGCAGCTAACATCACTGACCCCAATCTCGTAGTCGGAACAAACACCCCCTTCTCACCGTTCTTCGCCACCACCGCCACCTCAATAGGCGTCACCGAACGACTCGTCAGGTGCGTCTTCCTCGCCACTCGTACTGCAGCAATGCGCCCACTCGTGGGGCCTTCAAATGTCCTGAATGGGATCACAACTAATCGCTCGTTCTCCCTGTACCGCAGCTCGTTCTCTTTGAAGTCCATGACCGCCTCGTGGCTTCGCATGAAATCGACGCCGATCAGAAACTCGTCCTCGCAGCCCTTGATGATGCACGCGCCCACCGTCACGGTCTCTCCGAACACGTTCACCATTGCGAATCTCCACACGCCCACCACGTCCAAAAGCAGGCCGCCAATGCCCTCCACGAAGTCCACAGGCGCCGTACATGAGACTCGGTCGCCGTACGCCACCCAGTTTGTCCCCGCCACCGTGTATCGGGCCCCACTGTCGAGTTTCACCGTCCGCTGCACGCCGGACACTCCCATCGTCGCTGTGGGAAGGCCATCATCCGCCTCCACGTACGTCGCCTCGTCGTCATTGCTCGTCCTCTCTTCCGTCCCTCGACTCGCCCGCTGCACCAGACTAACTCGCACTGGTTCGAGTGGTTGCTCAGGTTCATCAACGCCTCGGGCGTCATCTCGTCGCTGTCGTCGGGCCTCGAGCTCGCGCAGAGCCTCCTCAGCATCGGCTTGTCGTCGCCGAACCAGTTCGTCGCTGTCAAGCCGCTGCTGTTCCTGTTCTCGTGCTGCCGCCTTCTTTCGTGCTTGCGCCCGTTTGGCGCCATCTCGCTTGCGTTGTCTGCGAGCAAGGCGTCGTGCCAGTCGTACAGCAGCAACGCTGGTATTCATCACGTCGCCGCCGTCCATCGTCATCGCGGGCCCCTCAACGTCTGTGCTGCTCGCGCCTTCTCCAGTGGCAGACACGTCCACCGATACCGCGCCTTCTCCAGCTGAGGCCACCGGTTGCACGCGTCGGGTACGTCCGCCTTCGTCTTGTACTTGTTGTTTTCGCTCCTCACTCACATACTTCTCCGCCGCTCGTGTTGGTCGGACAGTCGCCACGTATCGCGCCGCCCGATCGCTGTCACGGGCTGCCGCTTCCCTCCGGAGCTCCTTCATCACTTCGTTCATCATTGTTGTGGCGTCGGTTGTCACCGCCGTCACATTCGTAGTCACCACTCGTTCCACTCGTAATCCCTCCTGCCCCATCAATCTCTTCTTCGTTCTTGACTCCTCATTCGTGTTCGCATGGCCACTACGCTCCTCGCCTTCGTGTCGCGCACCACCTTGTCGCTCTTGGACGGTCTGTCCTGGGGAGTCTGCTGTCTGCGAACGCCGTACCCCCGCTACTACGCTCGCTGCTCGTTTCCCGCATTCGCCGGCTTCGTGCTCCGCTTCTGCTGTAGGTAAGCTTCGTTTCTTGTTCTCGCCTCCTCGTCTGGGCACTCCTTCGCGGCGTGTCCAGTCTTCTTACACGCGTAGCACACTTGCTCATTCGTGCACTCGTTTGCTACATGTCCATACTGGCAACACCGCCAACATCGCGGCGAAGCCGCGTCTGTTCGAAAGTTCACACGTGGCTGAAAGTTTCGGGCCGATTGCTGGCCAGTCGCCGTCGCCACCTGCTTCACTGGCGCCTTCAACTTCTTTTTCCGCGGCTCAACATCAGGTTCGTCGTCGCTGGAATCGTGCATCCGTTTCATCTTTAGTTTCTTAGCTGACTTCTTATCCTCTGTGCGATCCGCTGGTGATGGTGTAGGTTTCTTACGTGGTGCTTTCTTATTTTCCGCCCAATACTTCCCATTCCACTCACGACCAGGTGGCCTCGTCCACGTTCCTGATAGATTACTCCAGACCCCCTGCGGGTTCGTGAACAGCGTAACCGCGCCGGAGTCTCGTCCGACTTCGATCGTCTGCTGCTGCATCATATCCATGGGTAAGTTCATCGATCCTATCCCGGGAATCACTGTCGTCTGACCCGCGTTACTCGTCATCGGTGCCAGGTTAGCGGTTGGAGCTGATGGCCACGGCTGGCCAATGTTAGTTATTCCCCGGGCAACATTATCATAAGGATCATCAATCTTAGTGGCTTTCTTGATGGCTCTTTCCAGGGTTTTCGGCTTCGGGTCCTGAAGCACGAGCTTCCGGGTAGTCTTGTCTAAGCATCTGATGAATTGCGCCACAAACACTCGTTCTCTAATCTTGTTTCTGCCCGCAGCACTCCGAAGTCCAGCTCCAAAATCAGCGTACGTCTCTCCTGGCATCAGAACTCGGCTATTCACCCTCCACTCAGCTGTGGCTTTGTCCAGGCGTTCTCCATACCGGCGTAAGAGCGCTCTCTTCAGGTAAGACCATCGTTTCTTATGCTCCTTGAGTCGTCGGTTCAGATTCACCCACCATCGTGCGGCATCTTCCTGCAATTTGCCACCGACGATGAAGTACAGGTTCCGGTCCGTCCAGCTTCCACGTCCCGATTCCTCAGCACCCGTCAGGATCAAGTCGACGCGGTCGATCCACGTCGACACTGAAACCTCAGGCGACGGTACGTACGTTGGTAATCCGAGGTCTTTCACATTCTGCCGTCTCACTGGTTCGTGTCGTCTGTGGTGTCGGCGTCGTTCACGTTCATCGTGTCTTCCGTGGAACTCAGCTTCGCCGTCGCCGGAGCTACTGCTGGAACTGCTGCTCTCGGCGTCGTCGCTGCTCGAGCTGCTGTCGTCGACGGACTCATCGCTCGAGTCGCTCGAGCTGCTACTTCCGTCGTCATCGGAAGGCTCCTCGTCGGGTGTCGAGCGGCGAGCTCCTGCTCTCCGGTTACCGCGTCGTTGATCACGTCGTGTTCGTCGTGGTGCTCGTGCTGGTGGAGCACTCCTCGTCACCGTCGGTGTCGTAGCCGTCGTCATGGTTGTCTGCATCGAACACACCGCCGCTGTCAGTTGCTGCAGGGCCGCCATCATTGTTGCGGTATCCTGTGTTGCTGGCTCCACCGAGGCATCACCGCGTCGGCCTTCATCGGCAGCCACGGAAGTCGTCACCGTGCTTGCTGTTCCTGCTGCTACTGGAGGCGTATTCGTCGCTCCTGCACTTGCAGTACGCGCCGTTGAAGTTGCCGGCCTAGTGTCGGCGGGTACATCGTTGTCCTGCTGGTCCGTCGGTGCTGGAGACATCATTGCCACTCGACGTTTCGAGCTCGAGCCTCCGCTCTCCGCTCTGTCGTCGTGCTCACTGTTGCTCGTGGCCTCGTTGTCCCCATCCTCGTCACCGTCACGTGTCTGCGTCACGCTTCTCGTCTTCGGTCGTCGCGTCATCTTCGACTTGCCAGACTTCTTCTTCCGTGCTGGAGCCATAGTCGACGTAGCCGTAGTTGTCGTTCCAGTCGTTGTAATCGTAATGTACTTCAATGCCCCAATAAAATGACCACCATGTAACGAGTCTCTGGTCACCTGCTCGCCGGTGGGTCCGTACGGCTCGTCACAGTGCTGCTGCGGTAGGTGTTGAGGGTCCGTTAGTGTAGGTAACGAAACAATAAACACCGTACAGGCCACGTAAGTAGCCGGACTCGCGTCCTATTTATTTCTTCAATCTGTGTGCTTCAACTTCGACCCCCTGCTCTTCGTGTCCTCCGTCCTCCGTATCCACCCCTCTGCTAGAACTCCGACGCTACACCACACCGGTCCAGCCCCCGTCTCCGTATGGGTGCCCCAGCCACCGATGGCCCGTAGTCGCCGTCGCCCGTAAGTCTTCGTGTCCCGCCTCACAGAGCCACTCGTGCCCCGCTCAGCGCCGTCCCTCTGTGTGCGTGCTCTCCAGCCCGCAAGATCTCGAGTGAGCTTCTCCGTCGCTCCTCGGTCTCCGTCCGCCCGCCCTCGTCCAATCCGCTGCGGCCGCGACCGTTCGGATCGGCCCCCACGTGCTCGTGGCGACCCTCCAGCACGCGATCTTCGTCTCGGCCGCCTCCCAGCCGCTCATGGCATTCTTCCGGTCCTCGCAGCTCACGGGTCGTGGCGTGACCGACCCGCAGCCCGACCCGAACCTCGCACTCGTCACAATGTGAAAACCGGGACTTGAGGTGAAATACGGCGCGGGTACCGGGGGTTATGTGCGATTGACTCCTAATAAGCATATTGGTCTGTGATGATAATTTCTTCGGAGAGGGTCGGTGGTACCACTCAATGTGGAGTGGTTCACACAGGGGGCGTTGCTGGACACCGAAGTCGCAAGTCAGCAGAAGTGTGCATGGGCGACCTTGCCGAAGCTCTTCACAAAATTGGAGACCCACAGAAGACACCAACTGACGCCAGAAGAGCTCTCGGTGAGGCCCTGGCGCATACCACGGTTGATGAAGCGGACCGCTTCCAATGCCTGCCTGGAAGCCTTAGTTTTAGCTGCGTCGGTGGTGGACGGTTACGGTGGTGGTGATGCTGCCCGAGCAGTGAAAACAGCGCGCGACAAAGACCCGACCTGGAACATTAAAGGTATCCTCGGGAAAATGAAAACACATGACGGGACACTGCTTTACCTCGTTGACTGGAGCCGACTTGAGAGCCAACAAAACATCTAAAACGAGAGCAAATTGTCCGCTTTAAGGGACGTCGAATTGTGCGCAGATTCACGGAGCTTGAAGCGGAGAATGGCCACAACTCTGCGGAACTCTGTTTCTGTGAGCGTTCTGTATGCATGCTCAACCGCGAAGTGATGATTGTTCAGCACTATCATCAATATCGCTGGATATCTCGAGTTTTAACAAAATAATTATATTTCATTGTCAACTTTACGTTTGACCGTCTTGCCCAAGAGTTTTGTTTTCTTTCAATGCAGATAAGACGTGGAAAATTTCGAGTGAAGAGCCCTGAAAATGGAGTGCATCGTTTTGCTATCTACTTAGTACTGTTGATTAGGGTCAATTAAACGAGAAAAGTTGTCGAGCTGTTGTCAATATAGGGTTTCTGGACTGCGGAACGAAACTCTGGGTTAAAAGTTACTGCCACGTTACCACTGCTTCTACGGAGAAAATATTAAATCAACTCGGAGAGATCGAGCTATGTTCGATTTTCAAGCAGCTCACGCGCCAGCGACTGCTCTATTCTGTATAGTAAGGCAACGAAGGACCTATGCTTCATGTCACGAGAAGATTTAGCAGAGGTTAGGTCGTGTTCTCATTAATGTCACCAGCTTTTCGACATTGAGGGAGCTAAGAGCATTTCCTGTTCGGAATCTGTGACTATATCTGCGACTACACCGCCCGATTAGCCTACTAGCCCTAGTGCACCATCGTTCTGTGATGATCAAGGTGCACCACTTTCCAAACGGACCATTATCCTGACCAAGCCTACATATACTCATATGAGTATCACTACAGCAGCAAATTGCTTGCTCCCAGAACATTTTGATTTTGTCAGAACAAAATCGAGAAATTTTCTTCGGCGACCCAACACAAACTTCCGATCAACTGAGCAATGCATATCTACCACACTAATATTACAGTGTGGAGAATTTGCTCGTAATTTTGGCTACAAACGGTGGAAAGTATTTGCTATACCAATTAGCCGCCTTTTATGATTCGAAACGAGTTATGATTGTTGTGGTGCCTTTGGTTGCGCTTCTATTGGACTCCCTTAGGAAGACAAAAACTAGGCATTCAGTGCTCTGCATACGACGGAGGCATGATCCCATTTGTAGCGCTTCACTCTATGCTTTAAGTCGATGTCGACTGCCATCACGTACTTGAGGAGCAGCTGTTTACATATGACCACCATGAACAGCCGGTCCAGGCCTTCAGGTAGAGCCCTCCCAAGCGCTAATAAGTGATGATGATAGCTACCAGGTGGAACGACCGACCCCGATCGGATACTCCGCAGATGGCGACAGGATACGCCACTTCGTTCAACTTGAAGGTGTCGTCCATGTGGAACACGAACGAGGAAGGGTCACGGTCGGCCTTGCGCAACAAATACTTGGTCGTCAGACCTATCAAAAACGGTTTTTGGTCAGAGCCGTTCCCCACATATGGTTTCCTCTCGCTGTCACGCTCCCAACCAAACGAAAAAGGCTGGGCGTCCGGGACGACAGGTCCGTACGCCAACTGGCCGAGACGTCGTCTATGACGGGGTCCCACGCACCATAGGGTTGAGGAAGCGTAACATGCTAATTGCAACAGACGCCTGGGGTCCCTTTTGCTTCCTATGCTAAAGGTCTTGCGTTATCGGTCCTCTTTAGTACCGAGCACTTAAACGACTTGCACACTTGTATGTTAGAGTTAAACTGACTTGAATTGATAACACTCACAAGTTCATATATACTGCTTTCTATCTGTATACTGCTTCGAGGTGGCTTAATTGCGACCTCCCTCAGCGATTACCGTCGTATAGCCGTCTGTGTGGTGAAGGTCCTTCTTATGAAGTTGCTGAAAAACCACGGCACCCGACCCAATGTCGGAATTTTGTCGAACCACGGCACCCGACGCAATGTCGGAATTTTGTCCTCAACCAGACCAAACCGCCGACTCATGTCTATAAGGATAGGAGCCGGCTTCAATCTATGTGTCGTCATTTCGTTTTTAGTGTCCTTAAGTCGCGGGGTAAGATGGGGCTTGTGGGGTCACGGACTACTGATTCTTGCCATTCCACGGACACGCGCCATACGGCGTCGCAGCCTTGTATATTTCCGACGAGCACTCCAGCAGCTGGTAGCGCATCATTTTATGCGGCCACATTAGCGCGCGCACAACGCATGAAATCAGGTGGCCCTTGACGATGATGAAAAAGTTCATGTCCCTTCCATGAGCAGCTGGGAGTCTTCGCGAGCCATGTCGCTGCTTTCAGTGGTCCATTTGCACGTGGGTGGCATCTTGAGGCGCGCGAGGCGGAGGGGGGAGGGGGGGGGGGGTACTGGGTCTGCCGAGAGTACTGCTGACTTTAGTATGAATGGATTTTCAAGACAGCAACAACCAACACGAATGTGCGCGCAGCTTGTATACTCTCTTTTAATTAGTAGTAATTCTGATATGAACTCGAAATCTATTCTTTGATATTGAGTGGTGTGCAGCCACCCAGTTTTGATGTGGTACAGCGTATCGCAGTGTGCCACGCGTTTTATTAGTGTGGCGTAATGAGTGATTTGGTGTGCACCACGCAACTGTAATGTGATATTCCATCATCGGTGTGCCAAACCATGTTTCAGAGTGTTTTGCTGGTTCTGTCTCTCACGGTGCACGTTGGCCTTTCTCTTGGCATTGCCTTTCATTTGGAGTGTCAGCTCATACGCCTCTTTGCGCGACTGGCGAATCAGCCTCGGCCAAATATTGCGTCGATGGCCGCCGGTCGCCTTGACTTCGGGGCAGTCAACCATTTGCCAGTCAACATTCTTCATGCTGTTGTGCACTCCTGACACTTTATTGCACCGCTTTCATGATGAATCAGTGTTCCAGTTCTGCCTCTGCGACATGAACAATGTATTAGCCGGGGTGAAGCTTCGCCGTGTAGAGCTTGAGCACTTCGTTGCTCGCGATATACTGGTTGCACTGAATCGTGGAAGCATAATTGAAGTCGAACGGTATACCTTGATTACGTGCGCAGCGTAGGAAATTAACTCGATCACTCTTACAAAGAGGTAGATCTTGTGTGTGGCGGGCTATGAAGTCCTCCAACATTTTGGTTGTAACTTGAAGTTCACCATATGAGCACAGCAACACAGCGCTTCTAGAATGCATCTTCCACTTGGAGAAACTGGCGAAGCAAGATCCATGATACCAAGACACGAGTGTGTCAGGCGTCTATCACCCTTCCGCTCATCAACCTACTGAACAAGATTTGCCACTCCCGTAGCAAGATTACTTTGCCATTCCCAAGAATATTGCCGCGGCCTACAATTCGATTCCACTACGATAGCTTTGGTGGGCGACCGCGACGGTCGAGAACACGTCGAAGCATTTACTCTTGATCCGTGTCGATTGGCTGATTTGAGTTGTAATACATCAAATACCGCCGGAGTTAGTGGCAGTTCCTTCAAGTGTGTAAGATCGTACCCGCCTTCACGAACAATCTGCTTGGTCCAGGGAATTCGCCTTTCACTAGCAGATGCACTCGACAAACCAGCAGGTGCAGCATTTGGACCCGAGCTTGCAGCAGCGATCAAACTCATAGCACTCGGCGACGCGGTTGCATCATCAACACTGGGACTCGCTGCACCAGACTAGCAGCACGCGGGCTAACAGCACTGCCTGCCTCTGCTCTCATTACGATACGTGCTTAAAGCCATCGATGAGCAAGTGATCGCCGATGGTGCGTCGTACATGCTAAGCGACTGACACTTAAGCTCCGGCCCCACCTACCCTACATGTCGATGCTGACGATGTTTAAGTGCCAATGAAGTGCGAGGAGCTTCTTGTGAGCGAGAAGTGCTTTCTACTGACACTGTAGATTACTGCGTCGCTGCTGCTTCAGCAGGTGTGGTGCGCGGCATTGGCGGAGCGATCGATCAATAAGCTGTTGCTCCGAAATGATGGCGCAAAGTTCATGGTCCTGATGCAAGAGTGTGAGTCTAGGTGTTTCTATAGGACTGTAAGATGCTGCTGTCCAGCGACACGTTGTGCTAGAGGCCAAGGGGTCGCCGTATCGTCGAGCAGCGCCGCTTGGAAATTAGAAGAAGTTGAAGGTAACTTAAAATAGACAGGGTGACTTCTGATCCATTTGCTCCCTTGTTAGTTTCTATCTGTCCATGGACATGATTCTTTCTACACAGGAGCACAGTAGAAGGCAAGGAAAAATGACAGCCTCCATCTAGCTTTGGAACTTTACAACTTGCCCATGACGCTGTCAACGTAGTAGCTCATCCAAATGGCGATACTACCATCCGAAGCAATATCTCGCTCAACGTCGCGTCGCAGCATCCATTCCAGCAATAAGTGCATGCAGTCTTTAACATTTATTTTTCACTCAATATTTAACCCTAAAATCATCAATTAAATACGACTTTATTTATTTTTAACCCTTTGGCGAGCCGCTCTGCTACACTATAGTATACGAATCTAAGTCAATAATTTTTAAAGGAAACATTTTGCTCCCTTTAAGGTCTGTGATGGGCAGCCTTCAAATCTTCCATTTGGGATTTGTAGTCACTTTTATGAAAAAAGTGCCATGGTTGTGTGACGACTATGAAAATATTTGCGTGACTCTGTGCTTGAAGTCGCTTAAAGGAGGCATTTTGCTCCCTTTAACGTGGTTACATACGGGTACTTCCTTGAAGAACCGTTAAAGGAAGCAAAAGGCCTCCTTTCATCGCGAAATGGTTACCTGCGGTCTCTCCCCTGTCCACGTTTTCTCCTACGTATTGAACAACATAGCCTAAAATGTATTTTAGTATCGTTTGTTCCAGCATCTACTTCTCCTTACTTCTGAAAAGTCTTTAAAAAAACCTGTTACGCTTCCTCAACCCTATGGTGCGTGGGACCCCGTCATAGACGACGTCTCGGCCAGTTGGCGTACGGACCTGTCGTCCCGGACGCCCAGCCTTTTTCGTTTGGTTGGGAGCGTGACAGCGAGAGGAAACCATATGTGGGGAACGGCTCTGACCAAAAACCGTTTTTGATAGGTCTGACGACCAAGTATTTGTTGCGCAAGGCCGACCGTGACCCTTCCTCGTTCGTGTTCCACTTGGACGACACCTTCAAGTTGAACGAAGTGGCGTATCCTGTCGCCGTCTGCGGAGTATCCGATCGGGGTCGGTTGTTCCACCTGGTAGCTATCATCATCACTTATTAGCGCTTGGGAGGGCTCTACCTGAAGGCTTGGACCGGCTGTTCATGGTGGTCATATGTAAACAGCTGCTCCTCAAGTACGTGATGGCAGTCGACATCGACTTAAAGCATAGAGTGAAGCGCTACAAATGGGATCATGCCTCCGTCGTATGCAGAGCACTGAATGCCTAGTTTTTGTCTTCCTAAGGGAGTCCAATAGAAGCGCAACCAAAGGCACCACAACAACCATAACTCGTTTCGAATCATAAAAGGCGGCTAATTGGTACAGCAAATACTTTCCACCGTTTGTAGCCAAAATTACGAGCAAATTCTCCACACTGTAATATTAGAGTGGTAGATATGCATTGCTCAGTTGATCGGAAGTTTGTGTTGGGTCACCGAAGAAAATTTCTCGATTTTGTTCTGACAAAATCAAAATGTTCTGGGAGCACGCAATTTGAGGAATATCTATGGAGCTCGAGCTTAGGGATCTCGAGGTATCCAAAAATAAAAATGGGAAACTGAAATAGGGACGAATGGATAGTGCATTTACGTAATTACGGTTAGACTAACGCAGTCACTGAGAGCCAACAAGGTAGTCTGCATTCATTCTTAAGATGGCTGCTACAACGAAGAAGGCTCCTGGCAAGAAGGCAAGCACCGCTGCTGCTCGTCGCTGCTCCTCATGCAAAAAAGTATCTTCGACTAATACTCCAAGCAGCGACACCTTGCTAAGAAGCGTGGCTGCAGCAAGCGGGCTGTAGCCCAACGCACATTGGACAAAAAAGAGAAACGCAAGACCCAAAACAAAGCCAACTATCTACGACACAAGTGGGGCATTTCGCTGAGCAAAGGTCCACTTGCCAACGTTCTCGATGCGCTACTGGACAAGATTCCAACCTCTGACGCCACGAAGTCGACGGCTGCGGCTACCTGTAGTGTTGCACTGCTTGAAAACAGCCTTCGTGTTTTAAATCGTAAATAGAGCATCGTTTTTTGGTCTGCACAATTCATTTTAGTCGGCTAATTTTCACAAATGTCTCTGTTTATGATACCCCGTTTGTGGTCTTACGATTTCCCAAATGCGGTCTTACTCGCACTTAAATCAATCTTGAAAGCACTAAAACATTTCTTATTTAACGAAAATATATCTTAATATACTTAAATGACAGCTGCACCTGGAGATCATCCACCAGGAGAAGGCCGTGACGGAGCGGGAGAAGGCCTGCGAGCTGCAGCTGGAGGGCCAACAATTTCAAAAAGTTAATATTTAAAGCAGCCAACGTTGGTCAAGAAGGACGGCAGTCTTTGGCGTCCTTCTTGACCAACGTTGGCTGCTTTAAATATTAAGTTTTTGAAATTGTTGGAAGTATTCGCTCGCTTGTAGGAATGTTACAATGGAATATCATGTATTGTTGGAAAATTTGGCTAGCATATGCAGTGTTATGTGCCTACCTACTGATCGCTTCCGTTGATTTGAGTTAGAAAGGCCTCTGTCCAGCAAATCCCCATTCCGGAGAGGCGAGAAACAAGAAGTTGACTCGCGCCGTCGGCGCTTCGATCAACCTCGAAGCGATCGCGATGTCGATCTCGCGGAACCAGCGGTTCAGCGGGAGACGATCTTGTCCGGCGCCGGAGTAGGACGACGTCTCCATCTTCACGGCGTCGTGCCGTGAGGAGTGCGAGGGAGTTGGTACTCGCCGCTTCGCTTCGGCGAGCTCGCGCTCCATGAATTCTTGGATGGCTTGGCGCTGTTGGTCGGGGGTCGCTGAGCTAAGCAGCGACGTAACGACGAACTCTCCGGACACCGCCATGAGGCGGTGTAGCGCTTGCCCCTCAACCGTGGTGAGGTGGGGAAACGCGGTGTGCTCCAGGGTCATCGCTGGAGCCACCGACGGCGTGCCTTCACTCATCTCGAACTTGGGCATTGGAAGGACTACGAAGTGCTACCAGGTGTAACGGGGTAAGAAGTACCGTCACTAGCGTACACTATAGATGCAAGAGGAAGCTCGCAATAGTAGAACCAAGTGTCAGGTTTGGGGAAAATTTAACTCTGTTTATTTATGGAACGGGAGCGGGGGCTCCCGTTCTCTTTGTGAACTCAAATCTAAGTCGATGCCTGATTGGCTGAAATGGGTCTGGCTCCCCACTTCCACTCAATCAGGTAATGACAACAGTGCACACGCTAGCCGTGTGCCTGTACCTACTTTTGTGCATGTAGTCATGTGGCTCTTACCTACTTATGTAACTCTGTCTACCTACTTACGTAACCAGCCCGTTACACTTATGAAGAGGTTATGGCCACTTGTCGACTACAAGAAGAAGCCTAGCCTGCGTCTCAGTCCCATTGGGAAGATCGTACGTGCAGCTATGCTTCAGCTAATTGCAACTGTTGTCATCAACGTGGTAACCAAATTAGCTTTTTTTTAATCTAGAGCCACCAACACTAGACGGATATTTAGAAGACGAATAAAATAAAATCAATTGGTGCGACAACATGAGAGTGTCCTTGGGTTAGAATTGCTGTGGGCTGCTTCTTCGACAAAAGCTCCAGTACCGCAAAGAGACGATCCGTTTCTTGGCGGCGCAAGCGTTTCGCTTTGAGGCTATCTTTACGCTCCACCTTTCACTGCTCACGACGGAACGTAAGTTCTTGTTCCTTGTGCTCAGCAAGAACTTGAGCGATCTTGGAAAACTTGTTGGGCTTGGCGCTTGGCGGGACTGTCGAGGGGCTTATCGTTTCCGTCAGGGGCGCCACGCTTAAGCCGTTCAACGACAAGCTGACAAACGACTTCCCCGACCTTTTCGTTGACCAAAGCTTTGACCGTTGCTACATCCTTAGCGAGCGTTTTGTCATGCTGAAAGTAATCAATGTTAGCGATAATATCGTCACGAAGTCGATCCTTTTCCGTGTAAGCCTCTTCAACGCCAGAAGCACGCTTGGTCACCTTCATTTTCTTTCTAGCAGCATCTTTATAAAAATCATCGTGTGGTTGGAAATACGACCGGTTGATGAACGCTTTTCACGTAACGTACCGACAAACAGATTGAAGCGGTTTTGGGCAGTTTCGCCGCCGAGGTTGGCGCGCAAAAACTCTGCTGAGCTCACCACAGAGGCTGCTACGCCTCCCCACTGCGCCATGACCTTCCCATGACAGCAACAGCTTGCTTCAAAAGCAGCAGATCGTCCCCCTCGCTAAAGTTCCTTCTTTTCGCCTCCATCTCGATTTCGCAAATAAGACTACGCCGCTGCTATTGCAGGTAAAGCAATGAATTCACTGATACCAGTGATTTCCACGGAGCTCACCACGTTAGCACGGGATTTGCGCTTGTTTTAAACATCTATATGCTGGTAATGGTAGTCAATATAGCCCCTCGATAAGTCTCTACCGTTTTGCAAATATGATTAAAGGGCGACTTTTGCACCCATCTACCACGAAATGGTTAACGATGCTATTTTAAACGAACTAGGAAATACTGACTCCACGGGCAAAGCGTCAACGAAGTTGCCAAGACCATTATAATAAGGATTGTAATCGGAGTATACATGCACACTGAATATGATCGTATGACCATAAACTGTTCATAATTAAACGTATAAAATCATGTTTGAAAAAAATAAACAAGGATCAAAGTAAATGTTTTGGATAAAGTGCTAATTGCAACAGACGCATGACGTCCCTTTTGCTTCCTATGCTAAAGGTCTTGCGTTATCGGTCCTCTTTAGTACCGAGAACTTAAACGACTTGCACACTTGTATGTTAGAGTTAAACTGA
The DNA here is from genome assembly GCA_033557925.1 of Phytophthora x cambivora. Classification (NCBI taxonomy): domain Eukaryota; phylum Oomycota; class Peronosporomycetes; order Peronosporales; family Peronosporaceae; genus Phytophthora; species Phytophthora x cambivora. The sequence continues at coordinate 2,086,223 of JAUCEB010000023.1, read as the reverse complement.
CTTGAATTGATAACACTCCCAAGTTCATATATACTGCTTTCTATCTGTATACTGCTTCGAGGTGGCTTAATTGCGACCTCCCTCAACGATTACCGTCGTCCTTTACGTAAGACCGACCCCCCCCTGAACATATTTGTTGGGAAGGTCTACACATATCTTCCCAAAGTGATATTATCACCTCACAGAGGTGTGTGGCACTCAGTTCTTGTGGGCCACATCGGCGGCGTGGTCAACACCAGAGGACATCCCTTTTCCTTGAAAAGGCCGCTGGCCAAAACCAAATACGTTGGAGTTATTGGTGGCAGCAGCCAATGTAATGTTAGAAGCCGGAGTTATTGGTCGCAACAGCCAATTCCACCAATTACTCCAACGTATTTTGTTTTGGCTCCTCTATACCATGCATCGTGTGCAATCATGGCTTATAGTTTCGTTTAGATGGCGCAACCACAAATGTTTTTTTTTTCATTGTAGCTTTTAGAGGAGAGAAGTAAGCACAATGTGAGCAGCTCATATTTCGGCGACCCAGACGACGCCATTAATCGAGCTGTTCTTGCTTTTAACGAAACCTCAGTCGCATACTGCACCTGCCGATGACCGACTAATTTCGCAATTTCTTCACCGGATGAAGTGGCATGAAGTTGTTCAAAACATTGCACTGTTAGTGCGTAAATAAATGGCGTCTGGTGTATTTGACTCTGAGTTTGATCTGGTTAAACGATCATTCCCCGTGATATTACGCTATTGGATGGTCGCACAAGATTTTTTTGGTATTCGCGAGTATTTGTTTGAGCGAATGTTTTCATCAACCGGTCACGGAATTGCCCCCCCCCCCCCCCCCCCCCCGCATTCAAGCTAGGTCGAATTCAAACAAGTGAAACTGAATACAGCAAAGCAATGGCGTTTTTTATTCTATACATGGTGAATGCTCATCGAAAGCATTGCAAGAGATGTGGGACCACGGTTCCCTAGCTGTAAAATTAGAAAGGCTTCTGCAGCCGTTTTTAAAGGTCTACCAATTTTCTGCTTCTGCGATATTTCGAGAGGAGGAAGTTAAGGTTGATCAACATTATCTACTGGACAAATTATTGGCTGCAGCGTTTCACATCAACTTGGATGAAGAGCATTCTCCGAGCGAATACTGTGGGATTCCTACACCTCAATTTGTAGTTTGTTCCGCTATTAGGGGGACTGCACAGGACGGTTCTGGTTTCGTACAATTCAAACAACCTGGCCAAGTGACCTGTGCTGTAGCTATGATGAAATGTTGGGCGCGTTTTGGTGCATTGATCGATTTGCATCAGCAGTCATGGGGTGTGGAAGCTGATGCATAAAACATAGTGGCACGGGCTCGGACACGGAAAAACCGTGGGGGGGGTTAAGAAAAAGTTCAATGGCACGGGCTCGGGCCCGTGCCATTGAACTTTTTCTTAACCCCCCCCCCACGGTTTTTCCGTGTCCTATCTACGACCAATATACTACTTATTAAAGCTGTATACTACATGTTCAAGAGATGCGTATTTGGTTTTTGTATTGCCACCTATAAGTTCGATGTCTTTTTCTGAACAGCGAGAAAGTTGCTGATTGTAGATGCACTGCCATGCACAGCCATGTTGTCAAATCCATCCACGGTGGCCTTGTTACAGTCAACAGGAGGTATATCCTACATCTTGACTAGTCCCTTTTATCGAGAGCGAGCGAAGTACAAACCAATATACCAGACTATGAAAAACAACCATCATTAAATGCAAACCAACCCGTGTATAAAATTAGCTGCGCTACCATCAGCTACCATGAAATGTACTTTCCTACTCCCGAATATATTATCATCACAGACCAATATGCTTATTAGGAGTCAATCGCATATAACCCCCGGTACCCGCGCCGTATTTCACGTCAAGTCCCAGTTTTGACATGTTAAAAACGACATGTTAAGAAAATCCTACACTTGAGCTTTGTATACCCGCATAGGTGAGATGTATTTTTCTGAAAACAAAAACGGGATGTCGGTGCATGGACACTGGTGTAACACGTCTCTCACTGTCCTTTGAGGGTGTACATGACGCCATCTTTCGGCAACCCCAACGCACATGTTGCATATACTTGATGAACTTTCTGTCGAGTACGTCCTTTTCACGATAGGCCGATAAGCAAAATGCAGGCAACAATGCTCTGTTTCATCGATTGCATACATAAAATGTATTGGAGTTAGAGGCGATCAAATCTGGGCAATCGATCTGATGATTGAGTGAAGATTGTATTTAACGATAAGGTACGCTGCACTTTGAAGCTGACTGTTGATAGGATATGCAAGTTTCTTACGTGTATTGTGTGAATTATGCAGAAGAGCAAAGGTCAACTACTTCGCACGCCTACGCTTCTGAGCTCGTTGCGTCGCTTGCTGCTGCTGGTATGGTTGTTTTGTTCTCTTTGTCGCTGTAGGCTTCCGAGCTGGTGCTTCCTCCGCTTCAAGCTCCGTGAATCTGCGCACAAATCGACGTCCCTCAAAGCGGACGATTTGCTCTCGTTTTAGATGTTTTGGTGGCTCTCAAATCGGCTCGCAGTCAACGAGGTAAAGTGGTGTCCCGTCATGTGTTTTCATTTTCCCGAGGATACCTTTATTGTCCCAGGTCGGGTCTTTGTCGCGCGCTGTTTTCACTGATCGGGCAGCATCACCACCACCGTAACCGTCCACCACCGACGCAGCTAAAACTAAGGCTTCCAGGCAGGCATTGGAAGCGGTGCTGACAGGGTCCACTTCATCAACCGCGGTATGCGCCAGGGCCTCGCCGAGAGCTCTTCTGGCGTCAGTTGGTGTCTTCTGTGAGTCTCCATTTTTGTGAAGAGCTTCGGCAAGATTCGCCCATGCACACTTCTGCTGACTTGCGACCTCGGTGTCCAGCAACGCCCCCTGTGTGGACCACTCCACATTGAGTGGTACCACCGGACCCTCTCCGAAGAAATTATCATCACAGACCAATATGCTTATTAGGAGTCAATCGCACATAACCCCCCCCCCCGGTACCCGCGCCGTATTTCACGTCAAGTCCCAGTTTTGACATGTTAAAAACGACATGTTAAGAAAATCCTACACTTGAGCTTTGTATACCCGCATAGGTGAGATGTATTTTTCTGAAAACAAAAACGGGATGTCGGTGCATGGACACTGGCGTAACACGTCTCTCACTGTCCTTTGAGGGTGTACATGACGCCATCTTTCGGCAACCCCAACGCACATGTTGCATATACTTGATGAACTTTCTGTCGAGTACGTCCTCTTCACGATAGACCGGTAAGCAAAATGCAGGCAACAACGCTCAGTTTCATCGATTGCATACATAAAATGTATTGGAGTTAGAGGCGATCAAATCTGGGCAATCGATCTGATGATTGAGTGAAGATTGTATTTAACGATAAGGTACGCTGCACTTTGAAGCTGACTGTTGATAGGATATGCAAGTTTCTTACGTGTATTGTGTGAATTATGCAGAAGAGCAAAGGTCAACTACTTCGCACGCCTACGCTTCTGAGCTCGTTGCGTCACTTGCTGCTGCTGGTATGGTTGTTTTGTTCTCTTTGTCGCTGTAGGCTTCCGAGCTGGTGCTTCTTCCGCTTCATGCTCCATGAATCTGCGCACAAATCGACGTCCCTCAAAGCGGACGATTTGCTCTCGTTTTAGATGTTTTGGTGGCTCTCAAATCGGCTCGCAGTCAACGAGGTAAAGTGGTGTCCCGTCATGTGTTTTCATTTTCCCGAGGATACCTTTATTGTCCCAGGTCGGGTCTTTGTCGCGCGCTGTTTTCACTGATCGGGCAGCATCACCACCACCGTAACCGTCCACCACCGACGCAGCTAAAACTAAGGCTTCCAGGCAGGCATTGGAAGCGGTGCTGACAGGGTCCACTTCATCATCCGCGGTATGCGCCAGGGCCTCGCCGAGAGCTCTTCTGGCGTCAGTTGGTGTCTTCTGTGGGTCTCCATTTTTGTGAAGAGCTTCGGCAAGATTCGCCCATGCACACTTCTGCTGACTTGCGACCTCGGTGTTCAGCAACGCCCCCTGTGTGGACCACTCCACATTGAGTGGTACCACAAGGTCTGCGCGGTTTACAAGGTTCAGCCACGGAAGAACACCAAGTAATTCTGCCCCGAGTGCTCCACAGGAAATCGACGGTAAGCATCTCGGTGTGGCTATGCGTGTGACGTAGTACTAACATTCTGTGACTGGCACATATCTCTGCAATGTAGTGCGCGGAGGGAAGGAGAAAACTTGCTTCCAGATGAATGGAGCAATGGAAACGCTATCCCTCGACGCCTGCAGGATCACAAGATTCGCAACCGCCCACCATCATCTCGCCCGGAAAAGAAGCGTCGGCGCCGAGCTGTCGAGGGTGCGGCAGGAGATAGTGAGGGCAGTGGTGAGGCCACCTCGGATGTCGCGCCTGGCAGCGATGACGGGCTAGCCGACGATGAAGCGCAGGAAGACACCGTGGACGCAGGACGCAATCAAGTGAAACGATCTTGTAGGCCAGCACGGAATCAATTGAAACTTTTTCTTGGTATCTTTTCATTGGGTAGTTCATCGTGTTGATTGTGTGCAACATGTCAGAAATCGGACTCACCGATAAACAGTACAGTTCTTATGTTGACTTTACTATCATATGCAGCGCGGGCATACTAAAGACAACCAACATAGAGTCTGTTATGTTGGGTCTGTCAAGTTTTTATCCGTCAGTAATCCTGCACTATCCCGGTGGCATAGTTGCTGCGAAAATACTGCCGATACATATTAGTTTATGGAACAGGGTCAAAATATACCCTCGCAAATAGGTCCAGGTGTTAAGGGGTTAATATCGTACCTGAGCACCCGCTCACGCGTGGCCTGGTTCCCGTGATCGTTTCTCCCATCAACCACGAACTTGCTGGCGTTGAAGAAAACTGCTTTCAGGAGTTTTTGTCTTGTCATTCGTAGGCTGCAGTAGTTTTCGCGCGAGTTCAAGGGTCGTCTTGCTTTGGCGACAATTTCTGCGAGCCATGAGCCTATCGTATCGACGCGTGTTCTTTGAAATTTATTTCAGAGCTAATGAGCGATGCGAGTGGAGGTGCGATTTTGACAAAAGAACTACTCCTGCAAAATACGATGTGATCGTTTTAAAAAGGGACATAGAGATCATAATAACAATGTCAGCTGAATAAAATACCCCGCTAAAAATGATAAATTACCTGCGTGTTGCCTGTGTCGTCCACCTCAGCTAAGTCCGAAATCTATTAACCAATTAGATTTGGTCGATGAAATGTATAAGCCAATTAGAGCGCATGGATGTTGCGCGAAGGTTTGCCCACTGCGTGAAGGTTCGCCCACCGCGTGAAGGTGGATTTGGGATTAATCTGGCGGTTCCGGATCGGTGCGGGCGACCGACGAGCCTGAAGGTCCACAGTTATACGGATGAATATGACACCAGCCTATTCTTCCGTGGTAGGAATTGAGAATGAACGGAAAATTATTTCCGGCACATGTCGACGGTGAGCTGTCGTGCGAAAGTGTCGTCCAGTTTACGATCAAGTAGCTCCCGTGGGTATTGTATTGCGCGGCAACAAAATGGCAAAGTATTCGGCCATCCAGGCGAAAGTAATGTTTGGCCGGGAGGACGCGCTGCTGGAGGTTCTAGGCACTTGCAGACGTGCTACTGTCGAGAATCGTTCGAGTGGCTCGCGACGCTCAATTGCGGTTGAGATGGCGTGGCAGTGAGCGGAGCTTTCTTATGGGGGGGGGGGGGGGGTATGTGTAACTGATATTGTGCAGCGTTGATGCTGGTGTTCAATTGCGTGGGTTTTTCCGACGTTATTGACAGTGTGATGTGATGCAGTAGGGGAGGCTTGTAGATTACTTAGTATAACGCTAATAGAACTGTGTCGTTGAGTTTGTTTGGGGACCGCAGCAAAACACATTAAAATGACATAAATCACACACCAATGCTCATATAGCACACGTAAAATTGTATAAACTAGTTGTGTTCTCTGAAAATTATTTTCAGAGAGAGAAAATGTAGTATCGAGGACAGCAAACAATACAACTTTCTCCATTTCCCGGCAAGCTTTCTCGTACACTGCTGGTGACAATCTGAATGATGAGCCGCTGGCTCGGGATGTGGACTCCAGCGGAATGGAAAATTTCATGAAATTTGTTTTTAGAGACTGGCGATGGTAGAGAGAAAATGTTGTATCATGGACAGCAAACAATACAAATTTCTAAATTTCAGAGCTTCTTCGTGCGAAGCGCGACTTTGTTAGTCATATCAATAGCATGCTGCTACGACAATCGCCACTTACCTCCACAGAAATGGGATTGGACCAGTCGAGTGGGCATTGTCGACTGATAGTACAATAGCTGCGGTAATGATTCGTTTTAGCGCGATTGCAGTGCTAGCACAAAGCCTCCCGACGCACGACTTCTTGATAATTTTATGGTGAGATTCTAGAGCGTTCTGAGAGGGTATTATCCCACGTGCCATACCAGTTAGCCCAGGAACCAGTCAGGTAGTACTCTTCGAGCCAATCGACATAGTCTTGCTCTTGTTTTGATCGCAAATAAAGCAGGAAAAGTCGAGTCAAGGCATTGAACTGGCACTTCGTGCAGATATATGATGTTGATCCAGATACTAGTGTCGAAAAATGTATTATCCTAAGCACAAGCAAAATGTAAGCGACAATTATTAATCCAGATTCGAAATAGTAATATTACCCGGAGAAGTATTTTTTTCTCCCGCGCCTTTCGTGAAAAGTGCGGGTAACAGTTCAACAGAACAATATCGGGCCAGACAGCCTGGTAGGCAGTTGCAATGTATGGCGTGTGGTCAAGACTTTCGAATACCAGTTGCAAGTCAATATCGAAGAGTGTCGACGCAAACTGTTTTGCGGTAAAGATCATATTGTACACAAGGTCGTTCTCCGTTCGTGTGAACATATACATCCAGGGGACAAATGTCTTGGAGCAGCTGTTCCTGACGAAATGATTAGTATAGGACCCGAAGTCGATCAACGTCCAGCCTCCTATCAATGATTTTACAGCTTAGAAAATACTTCCAATATCAATACGACGAACAATAGCTTATCGAAATGGAATGTATACCTCCCATCCGTCACGCCAAGTATTCCATCATCAGCCTGGCCGCTTGCTGCATAAACAATATTGCGCGGACACGTCCGTGACGATACAATAATGTCATGTGATAGCGTTTTCTTGTTCCGTTTCGTACTCAACCGTTTTTAAAACGTTCAGCTCGTGTCGAAAGGAGCTCAGTTGTGCTGCAATAGTAGTCGCATCGCTGTCCGAATTAAACGCGAGGTCAGTACCGAAAAATGTATCAGTAGTGACGCACAGCTTGCCCGCCGACCATTCCAGCAGCTTGGAATTGTCGTTAATTTCCCAGCCACCTAGCCCTAACCACGTGAGCAAGCAGTTATTACTTCGAATTGTTTTACCTGCGCTCTTTTGTAAGCCTCCCTGTTGTTGAGTTGTTTTTCTGACGGAATAGTCGCTTCGTTTTCTGGGAACCATCTAGATAGAACCTTCTGACACTTTTGGCCACCAGCACCTCCGGTGAGCAAATCATCCGACTCCCGTTTTAAGCGCGAGGGGTATGCCGATTTTAGTTTCTCCCGATAGTTCGTCTCCGTGCTCGCCCATTTCCTCTAGCGTCACAACGGCGCCATCCCCATCATCTGCCGACCCAACTCGAAAAAGCTTGCCGCATTCACAGTGCGTGGTACAACGGTACACCCGCTAGACCTTTCCCTTCTTGCCGTAGTTGTACCATATTTTGTAGTCGTTTTTAGTCGTACCGACCATTCCGACAAGTGCCACCGTAAGCGTCGCAAAAACACCGACGACACTGTAAATTCGACGTTGCCGATGTTTTTGCTGTTTGGGTTGTTCTTGCGTCACCTTCCCCTCACTGTGTGTGCTCGTGTCAGCATCCACGCAGCGGGCTTCACCGGGCTCGGGGTGTAGCACAGAGTGCTCCCGCACCATGTCCACAACGTCTCCAATTTTGAAAAATGAAAAATGAAACCGCTACGACAGGAAGGCTTGCAACGAGTCGTTGCCCTCGTAAACGAAGTCGATGGTCTCGATCTCGAAGTTGACCTTAATTCTCCACGGCAAATTTTTCGCTGGCTCCCAAGTGAGGTCTCGGTAGCCTACCCACTACACGAGGTAGAACTCGAGCGTATGCACCCATCGCTTTGCGTATACACGCTCGACCTCGTACGTTCTTTCTGCATGCCCTCGGCGAGCTCTTGAACCGCCAAAGAGCCCAGTGCCGCTCTCACCTGGAGTGTCTTCTCGGTCATCGGGTCGTTCAGTTGGCGGAAGGCTCTTATTTGTCTTGAGTCTCCAAAATGAGCCGTCAAGCTGACGTTTGAAGTTGCGTGCGTGTGATCGTCGTTTGTTGAGCGGAAGCATCTTGGAAATAGGAGAATTAATTCCAGCAGAAGCCGTCGAGAACAAAAGCTATTGTGGTTACCTGAAAATAGTTACGGATTTATCCTTTTAAAATGGCATTGTGACAGTTTGAAATGTCGGTATCTAGCACAAAAATTACGTTTTCGATTTGAAAATTTGGGTTTCAGGTGACAGTTACCACCAAGGCCTTTGGTAGAGATCTATCTTCTTCTTCATTTTTTGTTGTTTGATGTTGTTTTTTGTAGAGCTTGCCCCTTGAATACATCACTACAACATTATCGGTTCAAAATCACTGTATTTTGCTGCTAAGGTCACCAATTGAAAGGCAAATATGCATTGTTTTAATGAGTTAAACATCCTCACTGTATCGTGAAAATGATAGAAATACTCAAATATATAGCGCATTTTTAGCTAGCTTGCGTTTGTGCTTTGGTTTAGGACCAGGTTTGACACCTCGCTTACCCATTCTCGCTGGTGTAGCTTCAATCTCGGGAATTTTCAGGTTCGTGTCGGTAGCAAGCATCACGTCGATTGGCCATGGGCAGAAGGCAAACGTATACGTCTCGCGGAAATGGTCGATGGGCATGCGTTTGGCGTCGTATAGACCATCTACACGTCTCCTGTGTTGGATAGCAGCGCAAACGGCGTGGGTGCACGGAAAGGACTCGTCTTGCCAACCTCCGCACGTGCACTAAGAGGCTGGTAAATTGACTAGGCGCCACGTGTAGACGCACCCATGGCGAGAGAGAGGCCCAAGGTGCTGGACGGAATATGCTCCTTCCATCAGCGGAGTGTGCGTGCATATGTTGGCTGCTACCGTTCGGTCTTTGAGTTGCTTATGAAGCACAGGAATCAATTCAGTGTCTCCGCGATATCTGGCCAAATTTGCAGTCGTTTATCGTCTCTCCGAAGTCAGCTCGCATAACTTCATGAAGTACATGTTGAAAGCATCAAGAGGCTTGGCACTTCGCAGATCAGTACCCAGACAGTTGTTGGCTTGCTCTGAAAGATTCGAAGTAATCTCGTCAAATGTTGGCAATCCAAACGCTTCGCGATACTTGTATTTGACCCAGTGGTTTTGATTGACACCGCTCATGTAGTCCGCAGCATTGCGATTAGACGCCGACAGTTCACTGAAGCACAGTTTGTAGTCACTTTCGCAGTCCCTTCGCGCAAGCTGATAGATGAGACGTCTGTCCTCGATTGTGAGCTTGGCTCCACCGCGTTGCGCGTTGTCCATAAGGTGCCGAAGGCAGAACCGGTGCCCCGCCTGCGGAAAAACTTGAGTCACGGCAGCGAGGAGTCATTTTTGACGATCGGAGAGCGCCGTGAAGCGTCCAATGCCAGTAGCAAATTTCACACACTCCATAAACCAAAACCAGTGATCGAAATTTTCGACTGGGACTAGCGCAAACGCGAACGGAATCACGTGATTGTTGTAGCCCTTGGTCGTTGCCACAAAAAAACCCACCTCGGGTGTTCATTTCACCTTTCAAGTGGGCAGCGTCAAAAACCCACTATCGGATTGGACATCTTGACAATATTAATACTCAGTGTTAATACCAGCAATGTTATATCTCAAATATCCAAAGAGTGTTTACGCTACTGTACTCCACAATTCTCTGGCTGGGTAGTCATGTTAGAGTATTGCCAGCCACAATTTGTCATACCATGTGGGCATAAGATTAAAACTAATGGCTAGACAAACCGCGACAGGCCAAAACAGCATACCTGTTGTCATGAAACACGAAGCCCTGGAAATGCCAAGCACGTCACATCAGCACTTCCTCAAAAGTTAGGACGGGTAGAAACCAGGCCGAGGTGGTACGCAGGAATCAATACTTTCCTCAGAAGTTAGGCCTTCCTCAACATTGCTGAGGCCCGTTCTTATGTTCCTGGGACGAGTCCCAGCGGGATTTCGTCCCAAAGTCCCAACATAAGAACCAAAACTTGGGATATTTATGTCAGCCACACAACCTCTAAAATATTATATAGCCTCCCATTATTAATAATAATTTTCAGGCATGTGAGCGCCAGTGAATTTGGCGCCACCGCAAGTGCTTTGCCGCCAAGTGCTCCATTCACAAAATAACGATTGAAGGCACAATGGCGCTGCAGCTAGCCATGGAAAGCGTTAAAATGGCAGACGAGGAGACGGAATTGGTAAGTGTATGAGCGTTGGTGTATATGAATACGTTGAATGAGCGCAGTGAGAAGCACAGCAGCCCATTGTTTGTGTGGGATACGTGCATTTCGGAGGTACTGACTCGTCCAGGACGCTTCCAGCGCCGTTATGGAATGAGCTATGATGCATTTCAACAACTTTGTGGGTTCTTAGTGCCTGTTCTACGTGTTTTCCATCCATACTCTACCGTTCGTGTTTAAATTGTCTTGCATTGCACGCTGCGATGGCTGGCAGGAGGGTCCTTTGAGGACATTTCTGCCATAGCATCAATGAGTGTCCCTACATTTTTTCGTTATGTGAATTGTGGTATGAATGTGCTACTTGCATGTGAGGAATTGGCTATAAAGTTTCCTTTATTGGAATCAGAGATGAAAGATCAATGCAATTTATTTGCGTCGATTAGTTCACATGGTGCGCTAAGAGGTTGTATCGGTGCCGTTGGCGGTTGGCTGTGTCGTATTAAAACGCCCGGCAAACGTGAAACAGCCCATGTTACATCCTATTTCTCTGGACACTACCACTGTTACGGTGTTAACGTACAGGCTTCATGTGATCACCTCTCTCGTTTTACATCTTTTTCCATTAAATGCCCTGGTGGAACAAATGATGTGCGAGCTTTTCAGCTTTCCTCCTTGCATAGTGTGTGTACTAAGCTCCCGCTTGGCTCTAGTGGGAGACAATGCATCTGTACCTACAGAAAGTATGCTAACTCCATACAGTGCGGCAGATGGAATGGATGTGACTAAGGACACGTTCATTTTTTTTCTAAGCCAGCTACGTATTAGAGTCGAGCAAGCATTTGGACTAATGGTGACAAAGTGGCGTATATTAAAAAGCCTCTTGAAGTCGGCCTCAAAAACGTTCCGTTAGTAGTCCATACAATTATGCGTCTTCATAATTTTTGTGTAAGTAGCAGAGAGAATGGATACGGCATGATCAACGATGTTGAAAAACTTTATTCGTACCCCGACGGCCTCGAAACACATGACATTGGCTACATCCCTTCAAGTATCGAAGCACCAAGCGACCAGCCCCGTACCAGCATCCTCCGAGAAGAAATTCGCAAGTTTATTTGGTTACAAGGCCACCGTCGACCTACCTACAACGTCCAACGCAATGCGGCTTCAACCGCTTGTTGAAAGTTAAGACATCATGTGCGCTCTCAACAATACCAACTTCAACTTCAACTTTAGTTTTGGCTTACCTGTTGTCGTGTAATTAAGTCGCAACTTAAAAGTAATTACAACATCACGTACTCTCTCACAAATATTAATGACAACTTCAGTTTTCAGTTTGCATTAGCAGTAGCCATGCAACGTGTATTACAAAAGTGTTAGCTCAAGCACGATTCCATCTCGCTTTTCATCTTTGCAATACAGCTTTTCAGGTCCGCAAACTCCGAGTCTTCAGCCGTAAGCCCTTGCAACTCTAGAGCCGCAAGCTCCCGTCGCATCTCGCGCAGGTTTTTCTGCAGCGTAACCAGCAGCTCCACCGAATCCCTCTTCTGGCGAATCGCAGCAGCACGCATCGCCGCATCATGCTCCTTTTCGCAGCGATCGTTCTTTTGGCGCTTCAACACGATACTTTCTTAAAAAAATGGCGCTTTGTCAGCACGGCCTTGTCTTCATTATTAGCAAAGTCCTTGAGAACGTCAACAACTCCGTCCGTGCGCGAGCCTACAAGGGGTCATTATCACATTACAACACAATACCGTTAGTTAAGTATCATTAAGTACAATTCTTAAAAAAAGTTACCGTTTTTAGTGGGGGTCGGTTTTGCAGGTTTCCGCGCGGAGCTGGAGCCTAAAGAGTCAGCCATTACATCCTCCGGCAGCGTCTGGATAATGCTGGCGTGTAGGTTCGGCCGCGTAATTGTAGTCAGCAGGTGGAGGTAGTACACGTCCATCCTACCTCCATGAAAGGCCGTGAAGGGGGCTTGGTTTCCGGAAGTTGTAAATCTTCCATCGACTTCACGGTAGTCGCGGGTAAGTTCCTTCCAAATGTTCCACAGCTTCTTGCTGCCGTGGTGCCTGAACACCGCGGGGTCAATGGTAGAAAACTCAGGCTTTATATGAAATAAAGCGTTAAAAGTTTCATTGTCTTCATCGTTGTAGGCCGCCGTAACCTCTATCCACCAGGATGACACGCTACCCAACGTGTGCGTGTCAAGTGCTTGGCGAGTTGCTACGTCCCCCAGAGTAGCAACCCCCGCGCAGAAGACATCAGAGAAGAGGACATTTAGCAGCCTAAAGACGCATGCCACTGTCTTCCGCACAACATCGGCTCCGAGGAAGGGGTCCTGCACGACGCCCGTAGCCTCGATCGTGCCTGCCACGACGATGCTGGCACGTAAAGCAGCCAGGTAGCTGGCCTTATTTTGGGCCGTGGGCGTAGCTTTCAGTCGCCTACACTCGCTCCGTAGCGCTTTGGCGCCCCACCCCATATACTCTTCCATTGCCCGCTCAATGCGATCGAGCTCCTCCATCTTCGTCGCCTTGCTCGCTAGAGTGCGCTGTGCACACCAACCGTCCCAGCTCCCGGCGGCGCGAAAAAAACTTGGGAGCGGGACGGTTTTGGGACGGTGTCCACTCCTATGCACTAACCCATCAGCCAATAGAAATACAGAATGACGTCCCGGGACGTGGGACTGAGAAAATAAGAACGGGTCTGATACGGTATCAGCAATGTTTCCTGACTGCCCTGTCCAAGACCGCGGTACTCTTGGTTAATGTAACTTTTATGTAGTCGATACATTCTTTTAAGTGCGAAACTGCGCTTAAGTGCGATGACGTCACTGAGTTTGTAAAACCCGGGAATAAAACCCATCCACCCCGTCTCGATGTGACACCCACCCCGCCTTTGTCGAAAAAGTTGGGTTCTTTACAACTGATAATACCAGAAGAACTCGATCATTTCTGCCTTTTTTCGGTTGAAGTATTCACTAACGTTACAGTACCGTTGTGGATGCAGACTAGGGTCTTCATCTCCGGTTGGCCGTTTAGCCCAGCGGCGCGGCTCCAGTGCCGAGGCGGCTTTGCAGGCGGAAGCGGCGCGACTGGGCGTCCCCGACGGCGTCCTGAAGCGCGGGTTCCTCGTGAAAAAGGGCCATGTGCTTCCCACGCGTAAGGAGCGATACTTTGTGCTGGGGCAGCACTCTCTGAGCTACTACAAGCCTACTAGATATGGAGATGTGGAGCTCAAGGGTGTGCTGGAACTCAAGGCCTCGGACGTCATCTCGCCCATACCCCACTCCGACGTCTGGCTGCAGATCCGGCAGATTGAAGGTCCACGAGGGAGGAAGAGCTACAAGCTGGATCTGAAAGGTTCTCTCCCGGCCCTTGTATTTTCTGTGCTGGTCGTGGTGGGGATACTAAACGAGGTTTCTTGATGCGGAGACAGCTTCGAGTTCGCAGGATCGGCGGGAGTGGATCGAGTCACTGCGCAAAGGTTGTCGGGTAAGTATGAATCTGATCTATCGCTCTCCTTTTTTGGAGGGCCTTTGCTGATCAACTGCTACACTTTGTGTATATGGGATTATGTAGGGCGAGCTGTTGTTGCGACAGCGGACACGTCAGTGTGATGTGCGCTTAGTACACGCGCGGTCTAGCCGGCGAGGTCGGAATGCGAAGGCGATGGCAGAACTGATTTCTGCTCCGTTGTCGCCTAACAATGCAAGCACTCCACGAGTCGATCTACGTTCATCCTTCCAGCTTTTTCACGAGATGTTGTTGCTAAACAACCTTGTTGATACGATTAAAAGTTCTTGGGGGCCTCCTACGCAGTGGTCAATGGATCAGTATCAAGAACTTGTTCAGGGTATAAGTCTTGCTCAAGAAAAAGTTGGAAGCTCCGAGTTTGAGCCCGACAGTATTTTGGCCGAAGCGTTCAAGCTGCGCTATCAATTCGAGTAAATCCCTGATAGTCAACGCAAGCTATCGCGGGATGACGATCCGCTTGGTTCCGCGCGAATTCCATCTGTGGAGAGAGTTCAAAATGGCGAACTCGACTCCCCGGTGTCTATGTCTCGTATGTCTCCGCGAATACGATGCCCCTCCTTCCACAGCTACTACGCAACTTTTGAAGGGTTATCGGGACGAGTAGGGGACGCGGTTAAACCTGCATCAAACGATAAGCACGGTGTCAAAGCACTTACGCCTCGCAGTGCGACGTTGGCCAAATATGCCCATCTCTATTTATTGGATGACATTCGAGCAAAGCAACCGTGGAGCTTAGATCGGACGGATGCCGATGATTTAATTGCCAAGTGGAGGGGGGATAATGGTCTTACCATTTTGGATGAAGACGTTGTGGAAACGCTAGTAAATCGTTTCGAAAGTGATCGAATCTACACGTACATCAATCACCACACTATGGTCGTCATGAATCCATACCGGTTGTTACAAACTGCGAGGTTCACGTCCATTTACGATGAACAAGTGGTGCTCACGTACGCTGATACTGCTACTGCCGAGGTATCCCTCGCCCCCCATCCATTTTCCATTGCAAAGCAGAGTCTTGTTCGGCTTTTTTTCGACAACGAACGCGCTTTGGGCGAATCATCATCAGTCTCAGCGGCATCAAGCAAACGTGTTACGACCAGGAGTTGGGGTCAATCACTATTCCTTTGCGGTGAGAGTGGTAGTGGCAAGACAGAGCTGGCAAAGGATCTGCTGAAGTATTTCGTACTTGTGGCGCAACCAGACCTTTCTCGTGAATTGGACAAGGTACCCGCAAGTCTTCGTCAACCAGCAATCAAGCTGTTCACTAGCTCCACAAAAAGCACTATACAAATGCGAACGGAGGAAGCTCGCACAATTGCACTGCTCGAAGCAAAAGGTGTGAAAAACTACGAGATCGTGCTGCTGGATTTGCAACCTGAGCGCTGGAACGAAATGACATCTGTGAGTCGCAGTAAGCGTCTTCCTCAAGTTCACGTGGACGGACTATTTTTTGGATTTTACGACAAACTGGAACACCTCGAAGATGAAGAGCAACTACGAATGTACTTCAAAAACCCACATGCAGCCAAGAAGTTGAGTACGGTTTTGGATTCCAACATTATTCTTGAAGCATTTGGTCACGCGACAACGTCGATGAATCTAAACTCATCGAGATTTGGGAAGGTAACAACCTTGTACATCTCATTTGGGCTTCATCCATGGGAGTTCCAGATTTGTGGGTGCTCTATATCACCGTTTCTGCTTGAAAAATCGCGTGTAACACGCGAAAAGAACAACCCAGGGCGAGACCAAAGTGATATGAACTTTCACATCCTGTACGCGATGGTGGCTGGTGTTAATGCATTCCCATTTATGCATTTGTTGGCTAAGGATCTACATCTTGAAGGTGTCAATTGCTCGGCTTTTACGTATCTGGGTCGCTGTGATCATAAGCTTGCAGAATTCATTAGCAAAGAGGATACCTGGAAGAAGGATGTGGAAAGGTGGCAGCAAGTTATTGATGGGATGGATGAACTGAGTGTATCTCCCGATCAGCAAAAAACAATCTTTAAAGTGCTGAGTGCTGTGCTATGGCTAGGCAATATTGGGCTGGACTACAAGGCAGAGTCGGGAAAGTTGGTTATGTCTTCGATAGGTGTGTCTAATGCTCCTGGGCGAGTAGTTGAACTCTTGGGGTTGGGGTCGGTGGGGAAGTTGGAACGGATGCTAACGACGAGAATTGTGACCTTACAGTCGACGAATGAGACTTTTGAAGTGACGCTCGAAAGAGGCCAAGTCAATCATGTCCGAGATTCTCTCGCACGCTTGTTGTACCAGCTTGTTTTTGACTATATCGTGGGCGCTATGAATAAGGCAACAAAGTTGAATACGATACCAGCGGATGGCGCAAAGGACATATCTGCTCAAGATGTGGCATTATTGAAGATTATTGACGTATTCGGATTTGAAGATCTCACGTGCAATTCGCTGGATCAGCTGTGCATTAACTATTTAAGCGAGAAAATATATGCCAGGGAGGAGCAAGTGGTGCTGGCTGCCTACAGCAACGACGTTGTTTCAGCTACGCGACATATCGTCGGCAAGGAAAATGATGTTCTCGTTATCTACGAGCATCCTCTCGGAGTGTTTGCCTCACTGGAGGAATTGACCATTCTTCATCAAAGTGAAAATGAGACAGCACAGCAAGAAGAGAAGCGAAATATGCTGTTTGTGCGCAACATCTACGAGCGCAACCAAACTCGACTGCCTGAGCCACCGCGCGTGCTAAATAATGGGAAGCGCCAATCTTCAGTAGTGTTAACCGTGCTACCCTTCGTGATCCCACATACGCGTGGGAATGTTCTCTATGACGCGAACGAGTTTGTGAAGAAAAATTCAGACTTCGTGTACGCAAACCTGTTGGAAGGTCTCAAAACGTCGAGTAATATTCATTTCCAACTAATGCTGGATGTATGTAACAAAACGAGTACCGCGTCAAGCAACGACAGCAAGGATGTAGAGGCTCGATCTCCTGGAAGCAAAAGTTTCATTGGGCAGTTTCGTTCACATGTGAACGCACTGACAACTGAAGATGAGCCGAATATGCCATTTTACTTCCATTGCGTTCGTCCGAACGCCATGAAGCAACCTTCACTTGTGACCAAGGAACTCGTCTTTCAACAATGCCGCTCACAGCGTTTAATCCAGCAGGTGCAGATTTGTCGTGATCCGTCGTCGGTCTACTCAGCAATTGAACTTCCGAAGCGCATCGTGTTGGGAAGGTATGGCACCCTCTTGCGAACGCCTTACGCTCTGGACGAAGTCACTGGTAGTAATGAGTCTCTTTTGCAGTGGCTCAGCGACCTGCTCCGCTGCGATGATTGTCAAACTGCGAAAATAAGAGTTTCTGCTTCGTCGGCTGTCCAGTTTAACTCGATTAGTCTGGTGGAGAAATTGGAGTTGCTACTGGAGGACCAGGAAGCGGAAGCTGCTACAAAGATCCAGTCATTATTTCTGATGGTGCTGTGGCGGCATCGATATCTAGCCAAAAAGCGGGAGCGGAGGGGTCTATCGAACGAACTCCTAGTTTGGTATGGTCCTGAAAAGAAAGATAGGGTCAAGAAGCTGTTGACGAAGTATAATGGCCGCGAAGATGAACTACGCGTAAAACTTGAACTCAAGAAGAAATCCAAGCTCCAGCAAGAGAATGCGGTGCAACAGCTAGCTACCGATCTCAGGTTCCTTTGTCTAGGCAATCATGGTGGTTTGGACGCGCAGGCTGTAAACGATATTTTGCACGACAATGGTATGCGCGAAATGCTGCAGCAAAACGAGAAAGTCGTGTTGGCGTTGCGTGACATGAGCTTGAACCCAGACGTCCTCGAATCTCAACTGGTAGATCAGGAGCTACGAGCGTTTTACCTAAAACTAGTTGGTTTCCTACGATCGAAGAAAAATGAAGTCGCCGATCAAGGAAACTGTACGATGAGCAACCAGCCTGCTGGATATCTGGATGACCGCGTTGCCGCTGCTGCATCTGGGGAGAATCGTGCACTGTGGATGCAGGTCGTCGCAAGTGAAGAATGGGCAACCTACCATGACGCGTTGGTGGAAGTTGGGGAGGATCCTGGACTGTTACTTTTTCATTCGGACGATGACGAATTTGTTGCTACCTTAGAGAGATTTTTGACAGCGCTAGCACTGGAAAAGCAGTGTAAGGATGAGAAAGAAGCCCTGGCGGCAATCACAAATTTGGTTCACCCGTCAACAGTGGATGAAGCAGGAGAGCTA
Source organism: Phytophthora x cambivora (assembly GCA_033557925.1). Taxonomy (NCBI): domain Eukaryota; phylum Oomycota; class Peronosporomycetes; order Peronosporales; family Peronosporaceae; genus Phytophthora; species Phytophthora x cambivora. Next base: position 2,067,851 of record JAUCEB010000023.1, on the reverse strand, counting down.
GAGTTTCAGGACTCCGTAGGCTCCAGTGACGAGGACGCCGAGATGCTGGAATTACTTTTGAGCGTGAAGTTTGGACCGCCATTGATGGCTGCCATGAACCAAGATCCATACTTTGTCCAAGCGTTGCAGGACCCGGTTCTCATGACCAGCATGCACCAGGTACTGCATAGCTTGTATCCATAGATGCTGATGCCATTGTCGACTGAATCGTTACTGTCTGTTGTAGCTCATGGCCAACCCGAAAGACTTCGCGACTTCGACGGCATTGCGGCAGTCAGTCGTCCGAGACTTTTTCCTGAAGCTAATCGCGCTGTCATGTAAGGCAACTGGAACTAGCGGTGCTGAGCTGTTGGGGTACTCAGAATACTCAGGAACTTTTTGTTTTTCGTTCGTTGCTGCAGTTGCAGTGCAGGAGCAGAGTGATGAAGAATGAAGCGAAACATGATGACTGGGCTGTTTGGTCGAAGTGCAAGCCAAGACCGCTCTGCTCACCCACAGAGACATTCCATCGTAGTGTGCATTTCATTCTTTTTGTTTGCTCTTCGCCATCTTAACTTCTGCACTCAACATCGCCCTCCCTTCAAGAGCGCGTGCAGCTGTCTAGTAGCGGAAGTAGAGGCCGGTGTCCTCGCGCGTTTCGTCCTTCTGCGGAAGGCCAGTCTCGCCCACGTCCCGCAGGATCTTGAAACGCTCCGAGTCGGCCTCGTACTCCTCGAAGGTCTTGGCGCACTCCTCGGCGTGCTGCTCCGCCAGCTGCGTGTACTCGGCCGAGCACTGCTGCATGAACTGCATCTCCTCGGCCGTGAGGTCGCGCAGGTAGCGGGCTGGGATGCCCGACCAGAGCTGGCCCGAAGGCACCTGCTTGCCCATGGTGACGATGGAGCCGGCGGTGACGATGGACTTGGCTCCCACCACGGCGCCGTCCAGCACCTGCGCGCCCGTGCCGATGATGCAGTGGTCCTGGATGGTGCAGGCGTGCACGATGGCGTTGGGGCCGACGGTCACGTTGTTGCCGATCTTGGTGGGGATGTCCTGGTGGATCTTGGCCACGTGCACCACGGCCTGGTCCTGGATGTTTGTGTTCTCGCCGATCGTGATGTGGTTGACGTCGCCGCGCACCGTGGCGTTGTACCAGATGGAGCTGCCCTTGCCCACCTTCACATCGCCGATCACCGACGCGTTGGGCGCCACGAACACGCCCTCCTCGAACTTGGGCGCGCGTCCAAGGTTCTTCACGGCGCGCGTGGACGGGTTCACTGCAGCAATCAACAGCAAACAATCCGAGTTTAGTCGAAGCGAATCCAACGCCGCGGGCGCAAAGGACGAGGCTGCTCCGCTGCTTGTGCGGCCGACTTACGGTGCTCCGTGTAGGTGAGCTTGCCCTCCAGAGAGACGCCGACGCGGTCGATCGTCTGCCCCAGCGACCGGATGGCCTTGCCTGCCTGTTTCGCCCACATGCCTTCGAGTCTCCGAGCAAAGTTGAGTTCCGCTGGCCTCCCGTTCGTGCGGCCAAGGGGGTGGCACCGACATAATTCATATTCGGGCTGAATAACGATCTGTGATTGGTGCATATCTTATAAGCCTATGAAAGTACATAATTATGTGCACGACACAAGCCATTCCGACATGGACGTCGCCGGCCTCAGCGAGGGCGAGGTGCTGCGCGACTTTGACTACTCAGTGCGCGTGAACCTGGCCAACAGCTCGCTCTGTGGCGACCGACAGCGCTCGGTTGCGCTCAAGCTGCGTCTAGCAAAATCTGATGGCTCCGAACGACAGGTTCGTCGTACCGCACACGTTATTTTCTCAACAGGATATATATCAGTCTCACGATCTCTGTTGTCTCTCTGCAGGTGATGCTGGAGCTGGACGACGAGCAGCTCGCTCGTCTTCTCGAGGACTTCGGAAGAATCCACAAGGAACTACAGAAACACTCTTAACTAAAAATCCAAGCACGTGAACGTGCCGATGTATATTCTCTACTTACTCCGCCGTCTTGCTGCTAGCGTTGAGCGCGCAGCTCGGCTCTCTTCACGATACACGTCTTGCGTTCCTCTACCTATGTATGGCAAACAGCACCAGCACCTGTCGACGCCTTCAATCCGCACTGCCTCATGGTAATATCAAGGCGCTTGTCAAACGAACTGCTGATTGACCTCCGCCAGCTTAGTCCGCGCGCTTTCGTCCTCCTATACGTCTACAGCTTAGTCGTCCATGAAGAAGAAGTTGCCCGAGCTCTTCTGCTCCACGTCCTTCACGGAGGCGTACTTGTTGATACGAGGGCGGTAGTTCGTGGGGTCCCGTCGGAACGTAATCTCCAGCTGCTTCAGGAACTGGTTCATACCCGTCAGCAGGCTCTGCGGGGAGTGTGCGGTACACTCGATACCCGGGTTGCCGTCGTAGACAACGACACGATCGGCCAGATACGTGGCCATGATGAAATCGTGCTCCACCACGAAAGCCGTTTTCTTGGCGTGCAGGATGAAACGCTTGATAACCTTGGCAGCCAAAATACGCTGCTCGGAATCCAGGTAGGCCGAGGGCTCATCGATAAGGTAGATGTCCGCAGGCTTACCCAGACACAGGATGATAGCCACACGCTGCAATTCACCACCGGACAGGTGGGGAACGGCCTGGTCAATAATGTTGTCGAGAGCAAGCGGCTTGGTCACATCCGTCGCGAATTGCGGGTGCACAATAGCCTCGCGAATACGACGGTGCAGCAGTTCGCGAACGGTGCCCTGGAACTTCGGCGCAATCTTCTGCGGCTTGTAACTAATCGTGGACGAGTCGTAGCGCAGAGCGCAGTTGGACATTGCCTCATCGTCGCCCGCCTTCTCGGCAGCCTCCATCTCATCCGACTTGAGCAGGCCAGCCAGCATACGGATGAACGTTGTCTTACCGGTACCGTTTTCACCAAGCATACAGATAATCTCCGAGTTCGTGAAGTCACCAGCCTCGACGTGCAGCTTGAAGGCGGCGTCCTTCTTCTTCTTGTACATAGTCTTGGTCATAGGCGGGTAGTTGAACGAGTTGGCATCACCCTCACCCGTGCCCAACTCGTCGGCGTTCTGCGAGACCTTGAACGTCAGCTCCTCCGTACGGAAACGCAGGTTCTCCGTGGGCACGAAACCGGCAAGGAAAATGTTGATACCTTCACGCACGCTGAAGGGCATGGTGACCACACCGTAGGCCGAGGGCGTACCGTATAGCACGCAGATGTAATCGGACAGATAGTCCAGAACACTCAGATCGTGCTCGACACAGATGACGTACGAGCGGGCGTTGTAGTCCACCATGGAGCGGATGACCAGGGCGGCCTTAAGACGCTGGCGCACATCCAGGTACGAGGACGGCTCGTCGAACATGTAGATGTCGGCTTTCTGCACGGCCACCACGGCGATGGCGAAACGCTGCAGCTCACCACCCGACAGGTTCTCGATCTCACGGTCCTGCACGTGCGACAGGTCCAGCTCGTTCAGGAAGTGCTCCAGCTTCTCCTGCTTCTCGCAGCGGGCCGACAGGATCTCGTGCACCGTGCCCTTGACGGCCTTGGGGATCTTGTCCACGTACTGCGGCTTGGTGATGGCCTTGAGGTTGTCCTCCAGGATGCGCGTGAAGTAGTTTTGCAGCTCCGAGCCACGGAAGTGGGTCAGAATCTCCTGCCACTCGGGCGGAGCGTCGAACTTGCCAAGGTTGGGCTTGAGCTTGCCCGCGAGGATGCGCAGAGCCGTGGACTTGCCGATACCGTTAGTACCGACGAGACCCAGCACCTGGCCGGGGCGGGGCATCGGCAGACGGTGGAGCTTGAAGGTGTTGGCGCCGTAGCGGTGCGTCGTGTTGCTCTCCAGGTCCTTGGGCAGGTTGATGATGTTGATGGCCTCGAACGGGCACTTCTTGACGCAGATACCGCAACCGATGCAGAGCTGCTCCGAGATGAAGGCCACCTTGCTCCTGGGCCCCACCTCAATGCAGAGCTTGCCCATGCGCACCACGGGGCACGACTTCTTGCACTCCTGGCGACATTTCTTGGGCTTGCACTTGTCCGTGCTCACGATGGCGATACGCGTCAGCTTGTCCGACATGGTTCCGCGCTCGCTTCCGTTCCGTGGGTCCTGTCCTGAACTGAAGGCGAGGCGGTGGCTCCCCCTCCGCGTGTCACACTTGCTTTTTGTATGCCGCGGCAGTTGGCTGGCACAGCGCGCAACGCCTACCCCCAGTCGAGTCCCGACTAAGTGCGACTCGTGCGCACAGACTGATGGCGGCGGTGGCCTCGCGCATGATGCGAGAAACGGCAGTGACCTCATGTCTGCGCACGGCGTTGCGGCCCGGCCGTAGTGGTCACCAATCATGGTCACCACGAAGCAAGAAGTCTGCGTCAGTGCATGAAGAAGAAGAGTTGGAAAGGTTACAATGCTCAACACCCCGACTGATTGTACCAAGCTTTCGCTGAGCAAGTTAAAAGTTGCGCGCTAAAGGTGCAAGCTGTGAACCGGTTGAACTAAAACGAAAGCTGTATGCATTGGAGATCACAACCCGCGAGGGGCATAACTTTACTGATCTAAGATCATGGAGGACGGCGCCTCGGTGGCCGCCGCGTCCTTCTGCTTGGAGGCCGACACATTGAGCTGAGCCTGGTCCTTGAGCGCCGCCGCCGCCGGCTGGATGAGCTCGATGTTCTGCTCCAGCTCGCGCAGGTCGCGAGCCTTGGCCTTGGCCTTGCTGTCCTTCATGCGGTTCTTGTAGAAGGCCGCTTCGCGCTTCTCCTTGATCTGCGTCACGCGCTCGATGGCGTGGATGGTGGCGCCCATGAGCTCGCGGTCGTATTTAACGGAGCGGTGACGCTGCTTGTCGAAGTCGAACGTCGTGTCCAGGGCCATTTCCTTGCCCGCAGCCTTTCGGAAGGCCTTGGTCCATTTCACCTTGCGCGGGTTGCGCTTGCGGTTGAAGTTCTTGTGGCACTTGGAGCGGCAGAAGCGGAAGATTTTGCTGTCATTGCGCACGAACGTGATGCCGTGGCCCGGGTACACGGGGCTGGAGCAGAAGTAGCACGTGTGAACGCGCATGGTCGCTGTCTGGTGCTGCTGCTACTGCCGGAAGACGAGCTCTGCCTGCTTCGGTTGTCACTCGTGTGAATCGGGCTGGCGATTGGATGGTTGGCGACAACCACCAGTTACACGGTTACTCGGGAGGTTACGTGTGTGGCCCACGTAGTTTTTCTGGAAACGTATCCCTAGTACCGTACAATTTGATTTGAGTGCACATTGCACTTTGTGAGACCACCAGGTCAATGAACCAAGTTGAGCAACGGGTATGCTCATCAACAAAAAGCAATTAAAAGTTTAACTCCTTCGAAGTGCATGCTTTGAGTATTTATTCACAGCGTCTGGATATATTAGCCTTTAGCTTATGTGAGTGTACGCGCTTTCTAATGCTGCGCGTTGTTACCTTGAGTTCGTTCCCTTCTTCGGAAAAATAAATCCACTAACGAGGCGGCCTCCTTGTGGGGACTCTCCGCTGGAGATCCTGCTTGAAGCTCGTCTTGGCAAAAAGAAATAATCTACAACCATCATCAACCCCACCGCTTGCTAGGAATTACTTCCGCACGCGTGAAGCGAGAAGGTCGCTCAGTGCAAGAGGGCCGGCCTCGGAATCGCGAAGATCGTCCGCAGTAAGCACATCCTGCTTCATATGAGTGGCAGCAGCCGCCTCTTGCTCCGCGTTGGCACGGTGCTGCTTGATGCGCACAGACACAGCCGTCAGGTTCAAGTCCGTCACATCGGACATGGTGCTGTCCTCGAAGTTGGGACGGCGTGCCAGAGCGACGACACCACCCGATCGCCGATTTGAGTCCACCTCGTCCTCCATAATGTCGTTAAACATGATCTGACCAGGAGGCGCGAATACTTTTGGCGTGTTGTCAAGTCCCGTGTAGTTGCCACGACCAGTACCAGGGGTTTCGATCGCGATGGTCTGCGGGGTGATGTCTCCAGCGCTAAAGCCGTCGTCGATTGGGACAGCGGCCTTGCGGTCTAAGCTTTGGCCGCACATCGGTCCAGCAAACTGCAGAGGGCTGCCGCTCTTGTTTTGAGGTGCGGCATCGCTGCGTCGTCGTCCACGCGAGAGCGCACTGAGGAACGTGCTATTGCGCTTCTGGCGCATCGTGGCTTCATGCATGCTGAGCATGGCAAACTCTTCGGCCTCACCGTCACTCACAACTGCGACTCCGCCAGCTGAGTTCATGCCGGTGTTTGAAAAGCCAAACATGCCTCTGCCTTTTTTGTTTTTCCGCTTGCTGCTGCCGCCATTCGCTTCGGGGTTGCGGTCGATCTTGGAGCGCAACGTTACAAAGCCAATGACAACCAGGGCCACCGCCACGATGCCGCTAATAATAAGCACACAGATGACTTCCGTCGATACACCTGAGCTGCTGCTGTTAGTTCCGGTTGACTCCGAGTACGGTGTTGCAGTGGTGTCAGCGACAGCGACACTGCTGCGTGACAGGACCTGCACCTTGAGGAATACGGCATAGTCGTAACGCTTGGACGTGGGGGTGCTGCTGGGCAGGATTAAGTGTGCCAGCAAAGTGTAGTTTCCTGGCTGGTCAAACGACAGCTCCGAAGAATCAAACGCCGCCAAGCCGTTCGTGAAGTTCAACGGGATGTTGGTAGTGTTTTCGGTCAGCTGTGACCCAGTCGTTACAGGGTTGCAGTCCGCACCATAGAGGCACGTCCGCAGTCTCGAGGCCGTGATCTGGTAGTAGATTTGCGTTATGCGGTCAAGCCCACCAGCCAGCTCCGTGATGCCGAAACTGTTGCTCTCTAGGTAGCCGCTCGATGCCAAGCGCTCGGTAGCGTTCCACGAGATGTCCACTGAGTCGTACACATACACGTCGTCCGTTGGAAACGCGATCGAGAGCGCCAACGGACATCCGTCGCCCTGGGCGCTCGCCATGTTTACTGAGGAGCCATCCACCGTGTTTGAGTAGATGGAGGTGTCCACCTCCCAGCAGTACGTGGTGGCGCCGTCCATAACGTAGTCCGAAGAGGACGGGGCCGCCGACGTCACGGCGGCAACCTGTGCCAGCATCAAGGTGGCCACAAGGGGCAGCCACGCGGCGGAGCGGCGGCAAAGATTGTTGGTTCTCCTGCTTCTGTCATTCGACCGACACCGACACCTGCACGTCTCCATTATTGTTCTCTGCTGTTGTTGATGTCTTCCACGCTCGTGCATAAGGTCGGAACACCAGTTTTGCTTATGCTGTTCGACGCACTTCCTCCGCTCCGGAGACCGATTGGAACCTGGTTGACGCCGCCTATCTGCAGTTTCCACTGGAGACCCTCCAGCCTGCGCTTTGCCTCCGCTTCTGTGCGACTGACTTGCGCTCGGTCGCTTGATCGGCAGGCCAACAAGCTCCTCTACAGTTGAGTCCAAATTCGCCTATGCACGCAACGAGGGCGACAAGCTGATCTGGCTTTAGGGCTAAGGGTAGTCAGCTGCGCGATTTCCACCCATGTGATTGGCTGACGCATCAAGAAAAAGAAAATAACAGTAAAGTAAGTGATAAATCAGCGATTGGCTGGAATGTTTCATAAGACAAAGTGCGTTGTGCGAATTACACATGGATGACCACCATCTGGCGGCAGCACGGCGATGGATATGTAGCCTACATGTACATATCCATTTGCTCCAACGATACAAAGTTGGCTCCGTGCTTGAAAAAGTGTCTTCGTCGCTTTTTACTTGTTGCTATTTCTTCTCTGCGTTAGGTGGCTCGACTCGAGTCTCGATCGCTACAGTCTTGGCAGGGTGGACAATACTGTCGCAGTGAACCACAAAAGCGGCGGCTCGGATTAAAAGTTGAATTGGCTCGCATTGCAGCCTGCAATTTGCAGGTCTTACTGCGCAGGCAAGCCGGACCGGGGCAAATCAAACACGTCAGTGGCCAGGAGGACTCCTCCGAGGACTGGTCTGCCGATCGGCATGCCTAAATCGCAGAGCTGTCATGCAATGCGCTGGGCTGCTGGGCCAGCACGTGGTGCTGTGCGGCATTCCCGTCTTGGTGATTTTAAATCACCGTGATTCAGCATTTTGGATCGGATCTCCGTCTCACAGGTCGTTGCTTGAAATGCCGGTCTTACTGCTGCGCTTTGTACTGTACTCTGCAATTTGCGAATGCGTGGCTACTTTAAAGGTTCGAAGTGCAGTATCTCCGGTGCATGCGCCATTCACTAACCTAACTCTGTGTATTTCATTTTATTTAACTTGGAGTAACAAACTCGGGAGCAGAGCAAGCAGCGTTGCTCTCTTTTACAAAGACAGTATTTACCCCCGCAAACTTGATAACTTCAACTTGCATGTATTACATGAAAGTACCGTACAGTATCAGCAACAGAACCAAAACGACACGGCGTTGATACACGACTGCAGCCGTGCTTCAGTAAGTAGCAGTAATTGACAAACTGCCTCACCATCTTCAATCCCACGAGTCGGTCGACAACGAACTCTAACGTTAGCTGAATTCTCTGTAGTACAAGTTGTTATACTGCGAACGAACACAGATGCAGATAAGAGCACGTGAGAAGTTTGCATATACATCCTCATACCTTATTGGTAGAATGCAAAAAGACTGATGCGCCGCTAGACCGAACTGGGCCCTTACAACTCCACGTCACTATCCACTCGCCTCGGCCGAGGAGCTTCAGTGTCCACTGGGCGGTAGCCTCCACCGTACGACAAGTATCCTTCCGACGCCGGATGGGAGCTTCGTGATCCATTAGAGCCGTTGGTGCCATCCAAGCTTCGGGCTGGGAGGCTATTCGCAGGAATACTCCACGATCCAGTTACCCGCGCGGTGCCAGCATCCGATTCAGCCGTGTTGTCCTTGGCGTTCAGCGAGTACAGGTCCGATGCTGCATCATACGGCGGTGGCGGAGGGTAACTGTAGTTGCTCATATCGTTCGCGTTGTTGCCCTGTCGACGCCACACCACAACAGCAACTACCACCAGTGCCACGACCACCACAACGCCACCCACGATGATCCCAATGAGAGCTGCTTGCGAGATGCCTCCGCTGCTGTCGGTGGTGCTTGCCGCTGGGGCTTCCGTCGTGTCCGCTTCTGTGGCCTCAGTCACAGTGAGCTCAATGTACACGGCGTAGGCGAATTGCCTCGACGAATTGGTGTCGGGCATGATGATGTGAGCGAGCACGGAGTACGCCCCAGCCGTGCTGAACTGCACCGCGTCTTTGAAGTCGGCCGCATTGTCAGTGAGGTTGGCGATCTGATTCGATGTTTTGTCTTCGAGCTGCTCGCCGTCGTTGAACGGGTCACAGCCCGACTGGTACACGCACGAGTGCACGTTTGAGTGCACGATCTGCGCCGTGTGGCCGCTGGAGTCCTCACCGTAGGCGAGCTTCGTCATGTTCACGAGGTTCTCGCCGCTGAAGTCGGCTTCGACTGTCCAGGTTACGTTCACGGGCGTGTTGACCTTGACGCTGGTGCCGCCCAGAGACACGGACATGGCGATGGGGCAGCCGTTGGCGCCCGAGTACTCTTGGGTGCGGTCCAGTTCGCTCAGCTTCGAGTCGGACGCGGGCTCGTCGATATGCCAGCAGTACGTCGTTTTGCCATCATGGTCATAGTCTGTGACGAAGAGCTCTGTTATTATACCGTCCATACCGATGGGGGTGGGCAATGCAGCACGTGTACGTACTCGTCCCGAGGGCAACCACCGCGGACGACAGCGCCGTCGTCGCAGCTAGAACCTGCAGGAAGCGCGCCATTATGGTAGAAGAGGGATGTCAAATGGAGACTGGTCGCGGTCAGAACGCGAAAAATCGAAGGTCTCAGGTCTGCTCCAAGTTCAATGGGTACATTTTTCTACTTGGCTACTGTATCGGTACATGTACATTATTGTAATAACTTGATTTTGTAAAGGAAACAGTTGTACAGTAACGGTACATGTACCGCACTATCGGCACCATGTACCAGCTGTTGAGAGCATCCGTTGGTGGTACAGTGTGTACCATCCGTAGAGGTGCATGGCGACATTTCCACATCCCATCTGGCCTCGTGCGTAACTTCGCAGCGTCTGCACGAAGAGCAGCGGCTGCCACTCAGTCTTCATCTTGCAGCCAACCTCGCGCGCGGACCCAGAAGATGGCGGCGCGTATGAGCGAGATTGGCTTGTCGGCCGTGCGGGCCAGCGAGATCGGCATGCGCCACAGTGCCGCCAGTAAGTTCTCGTTTGCTGCCTCCATGCCATTCAGTGGGGCGGAAGCACATCCTCCCGCCACTGCCACATCGCAGCGCTGACGTGTTTTGGTTTTGCTCTGCGTAACCAGATCTACAGATGATGGTCGGGACGGTGGCCAACAAGGCGCATGGCATCGCCACCGTCCTCACCCGCAGCACTAGCCGCGGCCGCAAGCCGCAGCTCAAGACCATCCCAAACTCCCATGCGGAGGACGAGCTTTCCCCGATGTCGCAGCTCGACGAGCAGCCGGGGCCCGAGGCGGAGGTGCCTGAAGCCGAGCTAGTGCAGGAGAAGCAGCAGCAGGAAGAGGTGGAGAAGGAAGAGCAAGAGGAGAAAGACCAGCAGCAGGAGAACGATGATAAACAGGAGCAGGAGAAGGAGCTGCCACCCTTGTTTCCGTGGGAAGTCCGTACAGACGACGGTGAGACGAGAGAGAACCCCGCAGTGAAGGAGAAAATTTTGGAGCTCGCGATTTATCGACGGACATTCGTGGAGCCTGCGGACGGAGAGGAAGAATATGTATTTGACTATGCTATACTCAAGGGCGTGGCGCGGGAGCTGCTGCTGAGCAACCCCAACTTGCGCGAGAAGAGAGAGACGCTGGTGGAGTCTGCCCCGGTTCCTGTGGTCACCGAGGAGCTTTTCTGGCGCAACTATTTCTTGCGATGCAATGCTGTTCGTGTGGCGGAAGGCTTACCTTCCTACTTGCCCGAGGTGGAAGCGACGCCTACGCCCTCAGGCCCATTGGCCAGGCTCAGACGTGGACTGTTTGGTGGCAACAAAAAGCGCTCATCCGTCAACTCAGGGAAGTCGCGCCGTGGTTTCTTGGTGGTCGGTCGCTCTAGTTCGTCTGACAGTAACAAGACCGCGCCAAGTGAAGATGATTTGAGCGACCTAGAGCTAGACGTGGACGGCGAAATCGAGAAGGAGCTCGTCAAGCGCCGCCCCTCGCGAGCTGTGGAGTAGCATCTGCAGCCGGTGCCCCCGTCTCAGACTAACGCAGCAGCAGTCGAACCAGAAGAAGCTAACGACGCTGAAAAACCTGAAAACATGTCTACAATCGAGGCTAAATGTAAAGAACCGGAGGATACTCCGGACGCAAGCAGCCCAGGCAAGGCCAATAGCGACCGGGAAGAGTATGCTCCTATCCTCGTGTAGGTCGGAAACAGAGAACCTAGAGTGTGTGCATCGTGTCATGTGTGATTAAATAGACGAGCGTGTTGCTGTAGTACATGACAGACTGATCTGGACGTGTGAACGGGCTTGTGAAGGAGCACGACCGAATGGGAGAGGATGCAGCTCAGTCGGAATCGACGTAGTTGGAATTAACACGACCAGCCACGTCGAGGTGAAGACTCGCAATCCACTCGGCCGGCTCGGCGCAGTTACTCGGAATCTGCACCTCAATGGCGGGACCTCCGCCGTAGACGTTCTGGTAGTAGTCCCAGCTCTTCTTGTTGATCATGCGGAAGTCCTTCTTGATGACCAAGCCGGTCTTGATCTGGAACGTGCCGTTCATAAGGTCGTCCGATATCAAAGGCATGTTGTCCACGGTGCCGGGACTATGAACCTCTTCGCCCTTGTACTTGGACACAAACAGCAGCCAGGCGCGGATCCAGTCCGCGCTCACTGCGAACCACGTCTCGCCTGGTCGGGGCTTCGTCTGATGGAAACTCTGCAGCTTGCGCACCTCCGCGCGGATGTCGTGCACCACTAGCGACCTGGAGCTCCGTCCAAACTCGTCCTCATGTGCCACGATCGTGTTCACCATGTTGGACACGCGGCCGTCCGTCATGACGGTGTAGTTGGACGGAACGCCGTATCCATTGAAGCGTACCGTGAGCTTGCCAGACTTGCGGTTGCTCGGGCCTTCAAGGGCCTCTCTCCGCACCACCTCGTCCGTCGGCTGCATGGTGAACGTCTGCTCGTGTGGAGGTTGCTGCACACGACACACAATAAAGCACACGAATGTCAGTCAGATCCTTCCCTCTCGCCCAGTGGACGCCTCCGCACTCACCATTTTGAGCTCCATAATATCCCTCAGCGACAGCATCAGCTGGCCGATGTCCTTCTTGACCATGCCGAACCTCTCGACGTGCCGCACGGTGAAGAGCACGCCCACGACGCTGTCCGTGTCCACGTCTCCAAAGTCCACATCGAAGTTCCAGATGGGGTTGAGCGACGTCTTGACCACCTTGGACTTGAACGGCTTGGTGGTCATCCCGTGGTGCTGCTGGTGGCCCCCCGCAGGCAACGACGACGTGCTGTTTCTGTGGCTGCGCTGCGGCTGCATGCCGGGCGGCGCCTTGAGGTCGGCCATGCCCCAGCCGGCGCTGCGCTGGAACTGGTGCGAGCCGTCGTCGTGCACGAGCGAGACCTCCACCATGGGGTTGCTGGTGATGCCCTTGTGCATGGGCCGCAGCTCCAAGGCGGCCACCACGCGCACGGACACGACGCAAGGCGCCGCCATGGCGTCCAGCGCGGCCGAGCCGGGCACCAGCAGCGGCTCGTCATGGCGCGGCGTTAGCTCCACGGCGCCGAAGCGGTCGGACGCCGTCGTGGACATCATGGCGCTGCTGCTGCTGGGGGCGTTCGCACAATGAGGGGGCGGACAGCAGGAGCGACGAGTGCACACCAAGACAACAGCGCGTTAATGAGGAGGCCCCGGTCTCTGACCGTCTCTATTTTTTAGAGAATCCTCGATGTTTGAATCGCCAAGTAGAGGGAAACATAATATAGCAGGTTGTTTTCGACACAGCCCTAAGCAAAAGGCTCTGAGACGGTATGCGTATTCGTTTTCGAAGGTTGTACCTAGCGAAAAGAACGCCGGGTTCACTTGGGTTTTGTATGAACCACTGTATGGCCTGGGTTCAATCGCCTTTTTCTGCTGGGGCCGTGAAGTGCGGCCGCTTTCACAGCCACGCTTGCAGTCGTGCTGAGCGCCGAGCCGACGACGGCCCGATATCGCCGCGCGCGCGAAGATTACCTGGATTCCGGATAAGATGACGAGGGGCTGAGCTGGTGCGGGTCATCGCGAAGCATGGCGCTCGTCTACTGCACCAATAGTCTATGTCGCTCTAAAAATAGCTGCTCGTGCGGCTAGGGCTGCACGTCCGCGATCTTCAAGGGTCGCAGCAAATGCCACCGCAGATTGATCCCTGCCACGGCCATGAGGAGGGCCGAGGCGAAGCCCAGCGCGGGGCGAAGCGTGGCGGCCCCTTCGTCCCCCATCCGCCCGCTCTCACCCTCCAGTGCATCGACGTCGCGAGTGGCGTCGCCGCGCGCACGCAGACCCATGTCCACCACGACCGACGAGCTGCTGTACGCGCAGCCCACGAGCGTCCACTTCGGTGGCTTTGAGCTCGAGCGCTCGGTGCAGCAGCGCGTCCGAGTGCACAACAACAGTGCCAAAGCGGTTCGGCTCCGCTACACCTTCCCGACGGGCAAGAAAGGGTTCCGGGCGACCTTCTCCGGTGCAGATCGACCGCCGTTCGTGTCGGCGGGGCTTTCAGAGGAGATTATCGTGTCCTTCACTCCGCCTGCAGGCTTCCAGTACTACTACGACTGCATCCAGGTGCGCTGTGAAGAGGTAGCCTACGGATCGAGCACCGACGTGGCTCGCAGCGGCGCCACGCTCATCCCGTTGCACGCGTACCCCATGCTGAACGAGGTGACTTTTCCAACGCGGATGGACTTCGGCGTCGTGCCGCGCGGCACATGCGCCAGGAAATACGTGGACATCGCGTGCTCCGTGCCGGTTGAGTTCGAGTATGAGCTACGGGTCACGAAGCCTCACCCGGCGTTTACCGTGTTCCCGCTGACAGGCACCATTCCACCAAGAGGAGAAGCACGTATTGAACTCGAGTTCCGACCAATGATATACGCGACGGCAAGCGCCGAGCTCGAACTTCATGTCTCGCAGCTGGGGTTCACTCCTCGAGTGTGTACTCTTGCCGGTTCGTCCTCGAGCACAGCCGTTGGCACAGGTTCGGCCATTGCGGTTTCAGAGCACAAAGCTGGCTCGCCTGCACCGTCTTCTTCAGAAAGCAAACCACGGCGCGGATCCGAGGCACAACAGAAAGCAAGTAAGATCAACACTCCTCGAAATGGGGCCAAGTCAAGAGACAAGAAATGTAAGGATGAACCTCAGTTTGATGATGCGGACGAGGAAGAGGAACTGGAAAAAGTGAGAGGCGTCGAAATTCCCAACAGCTTGAATTCTGTCACAGGCGTGACTTTCGTCCTGAACCAGGAGCCGGGAAAGCTAAAACCCAAGGACCTGAAGAAGGCCATTGCAGCAAACCGAGCGCTACGACAGCAGCAGCGAGAGGAACAGGCTAAGCTGAATGGCCTGGGGCTCGAAAATGAGGACACTGCGACGTTAAGTTTCCATACTCTCATTCGGGAAGAGGAGGGGTTTCTGGATAGAGTACGCGTCAGCAAGCAGGTCAAGGACATGTTCTTCCAGCAAGAAATGAGGGAGGTCGCAGGGGCTGAGAAGGCACTCGAATTCCAAAGCCACAAAGTACATCTTGGCCAGCGATTGCTTTCGCATGAGCAGATAGCTCAGCTTGCACAACTTCGCGAGTTAAACTTTCAGATGTTGACTCGTCAGCAGCGCGAGCGGCTACGTACATTGTATTACAGTGTGCGCTACGAGCCACCGGTCATTTCGGACAACCAGATTCATCAAAGTGATGGAACCGAGGCATTTTTGCCGGATGAGCTTAAAACGGCAGTGCTACCTGCACACTTTGTGCCGGCCTACACGCCAGATTTCAAGTCGTACAAGAACGATTTGTGGGCTCGGCGTCAGCGATTACTTCGTCGTCTAGTTCGCGCAGTGTCAACGTGCATTATACGTTTTCGAGCTCAGAAACGTATTGACCGAATTCGCTCGTGGCTTGGTGGTGCCAAGACTCGAGCACATGTCCGCGAAAAAGTTGCTCTGGACTGGCAATCGTATGCTCAATCCGGCGGTGAAGGTTTCGCCAAAGAACTTGGTGGCTCTATCGGTATTGAGCTGCAGAATTCAGTGCAGGGAAGTCTCGATTTACGGTCGAATACTGAAAACTGTCGGTATTTCTTGTCCAGTTTCCCGTTGGTTGAAGAGAGCACGACGCAAAAGCGCCGAGAGAGTATCGCTTTGCCAGCGGATTGGGAGCTCAAGTTCAACTCATTTACGTTCATGGAACTCAAGCCTCGCGATGAAGCCCTTTTGATGGGTCACGAGCCGCTGAGCCTACCTGCACTTCCGACGCACGTGTCCCTGGAACAATGTCGCGCGCTTCGTCATGGTGCAGCGGGGGAGTGCGATGTAGCTACCTCGCTTCTGCCAGCTCCAGATTCTCTGTCGAATCTTGATTCCGGGGAAGGTTATAATAGCGAACAAGCATTAGCTGCTATGCCGCCTTCACTACTGGAAATATTACCGCACGATCGATTCCTGCTCCCTCAGGCTAGCGTGCGACCACTCATGGGGCTGCAAGGACCTCGTGAGACTGAATCAAGCTATACGTTGCTACCACAACGTGTATTCCGCACACCACCTTCAATCTTTTCAGCTTGGCAGAGTTCACAGCTTGGACTCCAAAGCACCGTGGAATATCACGAACTAGCTGGACTTTGTGTTTCGGATGTGTTCGTTGGATCGGCAGACAGGAGGAATCAAGTCGATCCACTGTTTCCACAGCCGAATGAAGTGACAAACGCTGATGATGATCTATCGATATTCGGAGATGTGTGGAGCATCAGAACCACGACGATGCCGTCTTTGACAATCGGGGCAGGAGACGTGCCGAGTCTATCTGACAGCGAAAGTGACGATGACGTTGAAAGTGGATCGGGACCAACTGGTGGCTTGACATGGAAGCATGCTCTAGAGTTGTTTGAAACCTCTATGGGCGAGCAAGAAGGGGGAATGGAGGGTGGTTCTGATATTACAAGTATTCATGAAGAGGGCGAGCTGTTGGGACGCGAAAAGGGTGTATATAGCTTTGAGCGCTATCGGCATTTACTCCGACAGGAGCGCACGTATAACTCGCACCGTCAAGATCATCTGGAGAGACTTCCGAAGGTATGTTATGTATTGCACGTGTGCTTTGTCCTTCGAGTATCTTACAGTCATGGTGTGCTGGTGCATTGCAGCTGCTCGACTCTGCCTTAGCGCAGATTGACCACCCAGACTACGCACTGGTGTTGCAGGGTCATGGATCCGAGCGACCACTTCACCACGTCCAGCAACCAAAACCATTAGTCGAGTAAAATCGAATAAATTTAGTTGCTGCTAGTAGTTGTTGTGAGTTACATGTATTTTAATATTAAAATTATACTGGCAGAATCAATAAGCTGAAGATCACGGCCAACACTTTTCACAAGTCGCCCGTCTTGCTAGGACAAACGGGAGGACAAAATCGTTTTTTACTTGATTTCAGTATAGTGTACCACAAATTTGTCCTAGACGGCCGCTATTGTACCCGACATTGAACAATGTGCCAGAATGTCTGTGAGCATAAGGTCTTGCTAGGACAAACGGGAGGACAAAATCGTTTTTTACTTGATTTCAGTATAGTGTACCACAAATTTGTCCTAGACGGCCGCTATTAATAGGTATGGATGAATTCTGTCGGAAAGACCACTATCCGACAGATAAGTGAGCAGGATTGTTTCATGACAGTCACTATAGGAATAACAGCCTATCAGATGCATTTCTGTAGGGATTTCATCCAATAAGCTTGGTTAGGGTTAGGTGAACTGGTTCCGACACTTTCCGACAAATATTTGTCGGAAGGACGGCCTAAATATGTATATGCCAATACAAAAACCAAGTATACAAAATATTTTTCACATACTTGTTGCATTCTGACAACTAGGACAGTATCCTAGATTAGGACGGAGTCTTTCACTGGCGTTCATTCAGAGCATGGCGACCAAGTCCAAGTGCTGACACGGCGCGGTGGGAGTTCTCCGGCGAGGACATCCTGACCTCTCGCGCCAGCAAGACGGCGCACGCAGCCGTGGTGGCCCGTTGCGGGTGCAAGCCGTACGTGTGTGGCTGCAGCACGATGCCCATCGACGCGAACGGCAAGCTGATGCGCGTGCGCACGACGAGAGGCCCGAGGTGCGCCGAGGTGGAACTGCGCGAGGGCGACTGCATCGGCTTCATCAGCGTGAGCGGCACGACGGGCGAGGCGATCAAGGCGAGAAGGAGCTGCAGAAGGCTTCCATGAGCGGTGACCTGGCACCAATGCATGGACCGCGCTCACGTCCAAGGATGCCCGCGACGCTCTAGCCCATGGCGCGCGGAACGTTGTGCATGCTCCAGCAGAGCGACTTCGAAGGCATCCTCCGGGCTACGGATGGCCTCCCCGTGACAATCCATACGCTGGACGAGCTGTGCAAGATGCTGTCGAAGGAGATTGCGCCTGACCGGCTTGAAGGCGGCGGCGAAACTGATGAAGCGTCTGCGTGCGAGCTGGAGCAGCAGGTTGTGATGGTTGTGAGTAGCCGCGGTTCAGAATATTCTAAATAATCTGAATATTTTGAATGTTTTGATGGAATTAAAATGAATCAAAATCAATCAAAACTCGCAGGAAACTGACTACCGCCAGAGGGAGTCTTTGCTCTTTCACTTCGAAATCCCGCGCACCACCACTGGTGGCACCAGCAATGCCCCCGTGAGGGAGGAGAAGAAGAAGTCTATGGCCGACGCTCCGCTGGACCACGAGATGACAGATGCCTCCCCACAGCGGACGACACCAAGCCCGGTCGATCTCCTCGCCTCGCCGCTCGGTGAGTTACCACCTCCCCACTTGTCTAAGTGCGAGCACCTCGCTCTCCGGCTACCCGCAAGCCTGGGGGGTCTGAGCACTTCATCTGGTGCTACTTCGAGAAGATCACGGATGGTTCGGTGAAGCCGCACGCTGAGTGCCACTACTGCCACGTGGTTGTTTGCAGCGCTCAGCCTGGAACCAACATGCAACGCCACCTCAAGAGCTGTCGCTCCGCTCCTGCTGCTGTCAAGCTACGTATCCAGGACGCCTTCCCGGACCCGAAGCCCCCGGCTGCTGTTGGGTCTACTACTGCTGCAGCTGCTGCTGACGTTCGTGATGGGCATCCCTCGGTGCCCACCCCAGCGCCAACGCCGACGCAGCAGCAACGAGATACCATCAAGCAGGGGTGTGCCTTCGCTGAGCGGAGTGGCATACTTGATGAATTGGGTGTAACGAGGGCACAGTTCAACGGCGCGATATTTAACTTTGCTACAGAGAAGCGCAAATGGACGCCTGCAATGAGATGAGATAACGAGGGAGCAGCGCCTCACGATTGGTGGCCGCCGCATGCAAAGCAGTATCCGATGGCGTGGGAGATCGCCAGACTCGTATTCGCAATTCCGCCATCATCGGCGGCGAGTGAGCGGGCTTGGAATATCATGGATTTCATCCATTCCAAAAAGCGCAACCGCTTGGCGGTCGACAAGGTCGACATATTGGCGTACATCTACGTCAACCACCTTGCCGTCTCCACGGAGGGTGCGGACTGGGCGCGGCTGTACTCGTATCCAGAAAGCCACGAGGCCCTGGAGAGGGAGGCGACGGAGCAGTGAGTTCATGTCCGAGCTGCGCATTCTATATTGAGCCAGGGTAGTTTTGATCTATTTTGAGCTAATGTGCAATTAATATTGAATGGTAAATCGTTTTAAATGATTTCGAAAGTTCCTCCAAACCAACACTAGCAGCAGGTGCAGCTGGTGAAGTCGGTGGTGCAGGTCGGGATCGACAAGCGTGGCAAGTGGTCGTCGAGGTGGGCAGGCTGATCAAGGTGCCGCCTGGTTCACTGAAGGCCGGCAAGCTGGACGAGGTAGCGGTGTTCTAGTTCGGCACGAACGACCTGGCGCAGACGATGTTCGGAACCTCGCGCGAAGACGACAAGGCCAAGTTCCTGTCGTTCTACGAGATGCACGACGTCCTGGAGAAGGACCCGTTCGAGACGGACGGCGTTGGCGAGCTGGTGCGCTTGACCGTGGAGCGCAGCCGCGCCATGCGTCCCATGATCGAGCTGTGCATCTTCGGCGAGCACGCAGCTACAAGATGCAGGCTAAGGTCATCGCAGTCGTGACGGTCGCCGACGAGGGCGTCGCTTACCCGTCATGGTCCCGCTTGTGCTCTCGTTCGAGATGGAGGCTGGTCAAGGTGGTCACGCAGAACGTAATCGGCAAGACCTACAGCTACGAGGTGGGGTGGTGCTCGATATGAAGCGTACTGTAGATCGACAAGTTAGCCGAGAGTGTTTATAACGTAACAAGGTGTGTCCATGTAGCTTTCATTATCTACTTTGTAGCTGCTCAGTGACAAGCTATTAACAAGCATCACTTGCATCGCTTGGCTTATGTCTGCAGATACCGGTAGTTTTCTACTGTCACCTATTTCGCTTATGTCTTCTGTAATATTAATGCAAGTAACCTAGATTTGCCCAATATCCTATTTGTCGGAAAGTGTAGGGATGTCGGAACCGTTGCGATATGGAGTAATATCCACTATGTTCCAACCGCTGCTCTTTTCTGCAACCCCAAGCAGCGCAAATACAAACGATTTTGTCCAATCAAAAGTGTATGTTTAAACAATTTTAGCCAATCATAAGGATATCTGACATGTAAGCTTTTTCCAACCATTCCGACCATATCTGGTTGGAATTTTATCAGAATATTTTTAATGCCATACAAATCGCCATATGAATACATATCCCAAAAATATCCTGCAGTTTCCGACCCAATTGGTCGGTACGAGTTTTTTCATTCAGAGTGAGAAGAGCGGGCAAGCTGGCATGTCGATTGCATCACTTGCGCCTGCGAACAGCAAGAAGGCCAGGACGACGGCGATAAACTCGTTCGTGACGTTTCTGGCCGCAGAGAGCATGACACTTGACGCCGCTAACCAACTTATTGATGGGGATAAGACAGGTAAGGTATTGCGTGTAATTCTCGACAAGTATGCCTACTCGTTAGCCACATCGGCCGATAAGGTACGGGCGACAAATACGTGCCTAGCATACTATGGCAACGTCAAGAATTGGCTAGTAGATAAGTACCCGCTACAAGGAGCGTTAGTTAAATCACAGCTCCAAAAAATTCTGTCTGGGCTGGGTAAGTATTGCAGCAACCGAGAGGAGGTTGGCGACGAGAAAAAAGCGCCTCCGTGTTCGAAACAAGACTTAGAAGCCATGGTGCGTCTACTATATTCGACGGGCGCTACAGAGAGTGAATACCTCGACGCAGCACTGGTTGTCATGATGTGGTACCTGTATGGTCGAAGCTCGGACGCGGAGACTGTTGAAAAGCGGCAACTATCCATCTTGCCTGGTGAGTAATACTCGCGTGTGTTGATTTAATTGTTTTTTGCTAAGACTTTATGTGTTCACGTAGGTGGAGTTGTATTTCTTCGATTTAAACGGGTTAAAACAGCCTTACTACAAGGAATATCTTTGTTCAAGGACCCAACCAATTTTTTAACCTGTCCTCTGCAAGCTCTGGCCGTGGCGCTTGCTATGCAGAAGGCGCCAAGTCAGCGAATGTTTCCTCAGTTCATCACAAAAAAACATAGTTCCGATGATATTCACGACGTACAAGAGCTGACGCTAATAGAACTCCTGGAAGTTGATGACGAGCAGCCTGCCATAGAGGAAACACAACAATCTTCGTCAAAAAGAGCAGTCCCTGGTGCACAAGCATACGTGAACAGATTGCTGCTTAGACTTAAAGAGATAGCAGATTTACGAGGCATTCGCATGACGCCCGAACTTACCTCGCATTCGTTTCGACGTGGGGGTGCCATGCATGCTAACGACGGTACCTTGGCGGAGAACTGGATCATTGAGCGTGGTGGCTGGCAGCTGGATCGCGTGAACAAGGCGTTTGGGTACATGCTTGGTACGACTCAAGCTGACCAGAAGGTGTCCCGCGTCTTGAGCGGATGGAAGCCAAAAGACGGTGCACGTCTACCACCGCTAGCCGCCTTAGACCCGCCAGTACTTGCCCGCGCGCGCAAAATGCAGCGGTTGCTTTTCTCTAACACCATGGGGTTTGCCGATACAGCGCTCAACCTTGACGACGACGTCGCCGACGTTCTTACCGCCACGCTTTTCATGCACTTCCCCGACATGCTGCGTCTCTGCGAAGGAAGCCCGTTTATCACAAAGGTGCGAGAAACCTTGGCGGAGCTGAACATCGGTGAGTCGGAGCTGCTTGCGTGGAGCGTGACGATTACCCGGGCCTTCGTGACTCCTCCCGCAACAACTGCATCCGCTACTGATGATGACGAAGAGAAACATGTGCCCGCTCTGGTTAAGCTCATCAAACGTCAGTCTGAGCAGATCGACGTCTTGATTCTGCAGAACAAACGGCTCGACGAAAGAATGTTAGCAGTTGAGTCGGAGCTACGTACACTTACCAAAAACCCAGCGGCCGCCTCAGCTTGCAGCGATATGTCGCTCACTGTCGCTGAGCAGCAGTCTCCACTTGCAGCTAAGGCGACACGCTCAAAGAAGAAGGGGGCTCAGTCGTTGTCTGCAATCTGGTTTGAGTGGTTCACGGCTGAACCTCGTGTGTATGCTTCTAAATCTGTGAAAAAGACAGCATTGTACGAGTACAGACACATTACGGGATACCTGATGCTCTTCTTACCCATGGGCTTCGCGTTGGACACTTCATCACCAGCATACAAAAGCGAGGTACTGGAGCTTGGAGACAAGGCGCAGCAGAATGTACTTACCTTTTTGAAGTCGCATGGGTCTTCTGCAGTTGCGGCGGGCACGGCGTTAAAGGCTCTCCGGCAGATGCAGAAGCTTGGGAAGCTGGACAACCTAATCGCGCAGTTCCACGAGCGTCTTGACCGCGGTGATGTCGTCGATCCTACACCGCTTGCTGCCTTGCCAGCATTCATTCGACTGAAGCCTGCGCAAAGTTGACCTGTACCAGCAGTGCATAACATAATAGACTGGCAAAGCTCGGCGTTAAAATGACCCCACAGCATAACATCCTTCACTCGCAAATGGGTAGCATCAGTAAATGCATCGACAATACAGCATAATAAGTTGAACCTCTTCATATATTACTCGTACTGGATTGATACTATATTACAAACAAAAACTACGACACCAAGTTAGACGACATTAAAGCAGGCAAATAGAGCAACAGTATGTACCTTGTAGCAAGCGTCAACGCTGGGATACAACGCAGCAATTGGTTTCTTCATCGGGATCTTAGCCTCTTCGTCGTGATGCGCGACGTAGTGTCGTTATCCCTGTTGTACCCATCTTCGACGGGCAGTCCTGAGCCTCTGCGCGCCCCCGCAGTAGACGCGACGCGCGTTGACACCAGTCGCGGGGCCTACAAACAGCAATCACATCAAACCTTCATCACGATTAGCAACACACTCCCTGACAGGCACGCTATTCGCCCCCACACGCACCACGCTCGAGATGTACAATCGCCGCCCCATCCAGTGACAGACTCGGCGTAGGGCATCTTCGGCCCCGACGCTTGCTACCGCAGCCACGGGTAACGAAAGCCGTCGCGCCCTTGTCGTGGCCTCCGCCGTCCTCGCTAGCGCCTTCGTCTTCTTGCTCGCACCGCCGTCGTAGCCCCCCCCCCCCCTCGCCCTGGCCGCCCTCGCCGCTGCTGTCCGGTTTCTTTGTGTCCTCGCCAGCCGTCGCAACACGGTGAGTACCATTAATTTGGTACATGAAGTACCGGTACCGGGTTGGACGCTGGTCAGAGGCATTGGAATTTTTACGGTATGGTACAGTATACTTAACTCCAGTGAATTTCGGTTTTGTCCTACCATTTTTCTTGTTTGTCCTAGCAAAGTGCCCGACTGGGGTTAAGCACGCATCTGAAGATCGTTTTCAAATTATCTCGTCGGCAGCAAACATTTTGCTCGGCTCTTAGTACACCTCCAGTACGTAGCGGCCCTCCTCGCGCATGCGCTCGATCGTTGCGTTCGCCTGGCGACGGTCCAGACCGCCCTCCTGCATGAATGAGCCCACCAACGCCTCGCGCACGTCCGCCACGGGCCACGTCGGGCCGCACAGGTAGAAGTGGCCGTTCTGGCGCAGCAGCAAGTCCGCCAAGATCTCCTTGTCCTCTGCGATCTTGTCCTGGATGTAGACCTTGTGCTCCTGGTCGCGCGAAAATGCGCAACGTAGATACGTCACCAGACCATCGGCCTCATATGCGTCCAACTCGTCGCCGTACAGGTACTCCTTGGCCTTGTGGCGACTGCCGAAGTACAGAGCCACCGGACCCACCTTCACGCCCTGCGAGCGCAGGAACGCGCGCTCCTGGATGAACGCACGGAACGGAGCCATACCCGTTCCCAGACCCGCCATCACGATCGGGTCCTCCGGGTTCGTCGGCAGCTTCATCACCGACGAACACACCGACACTGACAGCTTCTGGCCAAGCTTGACGCTTGACAGGAAGCGAGTCGCCTGACCAATGCAGTACTTGCCGCTCGGGGTGGTCCAGTCGTGCACCACGATCAGCAGGTGCACGCTTGTCGGGTTCATTTTCATGCTCGAAGCGATGGAATAGTGGCGCGGCTTGATGCGCGGCACCAGCGTCAGCAAGTCAGCCAGCGTCGGGCGGGCCGATGGGAACTCCTCCAGCAGCTCCGCGAACGTCACCGTCTCGTCCACACGACGCTTGTACTCATCCTTGCCGTCGGCGTCCAGCAGCGCCGCCAACGTCGTCTTCTCTTTCTCGTCCGTGGCGCGCTCCAGTAGGGCCTGGTAGAACTTCTTCGACGGACGGCCAAAGATGTCCAGCACGTGCGAGAAGAGCTGGAAGTACGTCAATGTCTCCTCGCTCGGGCCCGACGCGACCTCGCCCTTCTTCTTCTTGTGAGCCACCGGTAGCGCCACCAGTGCCTCCGGCTCCACATTGTACGATTGCAGGAACTTCACAACGTCCTTCTCGTCGTTGTGGGCGAACACAGCAAGAGCCTCACCGATGCGGTACTTGATGGCCGTGTTCGTCGTGTCCATCTCGATGTGGAACACGTTGCGCGAGTAGTCCTCCGGTGTCAGACGCTCCCATTTCGTCACAGTCACTAGATCCGTCACGTGGTCGCGCACGCCGTGGCGAGCCTCGAACGCGCTCGGGAACATCAGCTGCCACGCAGTCTTCGTCTCGCGCGACACTTCTGCGTACGAGCGGCGCTTGCCAGCGGCCTTCGAGGCAGCGCTCACCGACTCGGCACTGCTAGCGAACGGGACCTTGCTCGTCGCCACGCTGGAGAACGCAGTCAGCGGCTGAGCGGCCACCTTCTCGTCCACATCCGTGGCTGACAGCCATTCACTTGACGGGTAAGAGAGCGCCAGCACGTCGCCCCACACTGCAGACACGAACGAACGCAGCGCCGAGTGCTTCTCCGCGGGAAAGTGCGCTTCAAGTAAAGCCAATACCACGCTTTCATCGTACAGACCCGATGCCTTGAAGAAAGCCGTCTGCAGACCCACCGCAGCAACATCGTCGTCCTCCACGCGAGAGGCCAGCTCCACAGTGTCCACCACCAAGAGCTGAATGTCGCGCGAAGCAACCTGCTGCTTGAACGCCGCGCGCTCGTCCACATCGTCCGACGTTTTCCAGTCCGCCAGCACCAGAAGCTTTCCACCCTGCTTCACACTGCGAGCCACATCGTAGTGCGAGAGCACTTCACGGCGGGTCACTACGACCACATCCGCTTGCTCAACCGGCTCCGACGTCGCCGGGCCATTGCTACCGTCCAGCGCAACTCGCACCTCCAGAGTAGACACCGGACGTACAGCAGCCAATTCGCCAGCGCTGTGGGTCACTACGGCGTTCACGCGGGTGGCAGGGTTCTTGTTCAGCAAGTCCAGCGTCGACTCGAACACCGTGCTGGTCTCCGTGCCAGCACGAGCACCGTCGGCCTCGACGTCGTCGAAGCCGTAGAACAGGAACTGCTTGGTGTAAGCGGCGGATCCCTCCAGCTCCAGCGACTCGCCGAGCACGACGTCGAACTTGGTGGCCTGGCTGCTCTCCGAAGCAGCGTTCACTAGAGCAGCGTCGTACAGCTCTTCACTCTTGGCAACCACGAAAGCACGGCGAGAGGAGGACGTGGCCGAGTGGCGCAGCACAGCGCGACCCATGCCCACAGAGAAGGTCGAGTTGCGGAACACGCCGCCGTACACTCCTGTCACCACCACAGGGGCGGTCTCCACCGAAGGCTGCCAGTACGTCGACTGGAAGAAGACCTGCAGGTTCTGGGTCAACAGGCCGCGCTGGAACGTCAGTGCGCTGGGGGCTACGTTCTCCAGCGCCACCACGCGCTTCACCGTAGCGGGGAGAGCCTGCGCGAAGAGCTTGTGCGACCACGGCAGCAGCAGACGCACCTGCACCACGCCGACCTTGCCTCCGAGCATCTGCTCGTAGGCGGCCGCCTGCTTGAGTGCGGCGGCGGCCTCGCCCACCACCACGACAACGTACTCGGCGTCTTCAGCGCCAAAGTACTCGTACACGCGGTACTGACGCTGCAGCACGTGGAACAGGTCGTCCATGACGTGCTGCACCTGCTCCACGACGTCTCCGGTCTGCGCACCACCGGACGTGAGGGCACTGAGCATCTCGAGCGACTCCTCCGTCAGTGTATCCACCTTGGCGAGCTCCCGCGCTACGCGCGCGCCGTCGTAGAAGTGCACCAGCAGCTTGTGCAGACGCTGCGCCGCCACGTGGGCTACGACGGCGAGGTCGTGGCACTCCTGGGGCGACGCCGAGTTGAGCAGCAGCGCACCCGAGTGCTGCAACGCATACAGCGGCTCATACGAGCTAGCGACGGCCATGTCACGGCGGATGGACTCGCACGCGACGTGGAACACGGCGGGC
The DNA here is from genome assembly GCA_033557925.1 of Phytophthora x cambivora. NCBI lineage: Eukaryota > Oomycota > Peronosporomycetes > Peronosporales > Peronosporaceae > Phytophthora > Phytophthora x cambivora. Next base: position 2,041,696 of record JAUCEB010000023.1, on the reverse strand, counting down.
GCCGAGGTGGCCGCGCCCTGCGCCAGCTGGAAGAGGCTGGGCAGGAACAGCGGCAGCGTCTGCGACGGGATGAGCGCCGCCGAGGACGCGCCCACAGCCAGCGCTCCACGCACAGCGTCGGCGGCTCCGGGACGGATCTCGAGCGTCACGACTCGTGCGCGGGCGCTGCGCTTAGCCTCTTGTGTGCGCGCGCTCTCGGCGGCGGCCAGCAGCGGGTAGTCGAAGACGTTGGCGCTGACGTGGCCGGCCACGTGCAGTACGGCGTCGGCGCCAGAGCAGAAGCGGTCGGCACGCGCGAACACGCGGCCGCTGAGCTCGGAGTGTCCGGCGGCGGCGCGCAGCTTGTGCAGCGGGGTGGGCGCCAGCGATGCCGTGGACGTGTCGCTCGCATTCTCGTCCAGCACGTCCACGCTCAGCGCGGCGGCGGGCTTGAGGCCCGGCACCGGCGGCACGAACGCGTCCTCGACCTGGTACAAGTTGGCGGGCATCAGGAGGGACTTGGAACGGGCGAGTGCCTTCCGCGCCGTCGAATGGATTGTGATCGGCCATGGCAATGATCACCGCGGCGTTTGCACAGAAAACGTCCAGCACTCGCGATGTGGACGTTCGCAAATGGACCGCTTTGATTCGGAGACTGTCGAGCCAATTGCCGTTGCGGGGATCGAGCTGTCAGATTCACGAAGGGGATGGGCAAACACGGCTGTAAGCCACGCGATTACTGAAAGGTGCCGCCCAAGTTGAAGCGCGACGGGTGGCGGTGGTGCGTATGGCAGCAACCCCGATGAGTCGCCCAAGCTTTTAGCCCGCAATTGAATCACTGCCCCCCCCCCCCCCCGAGGACGCCATTCGCCACTTCGAACTGAGTCCTCGGAGCGGGAAAATACTAACGTTATACGTGTAGTGTATTGAATTTGAAAATGCTAAACAGCCGTAATAATGGTCCTGCCGACAACAATATTCACTTAACGTTATTGTAATTACGGTATTGGAAAATGAGTTCACTCTGTTTTTGTATGCAGGCTAAGAAAATTAGCTGCTTTCTCCACCGGCCAGGATCTACAGCTATATAGTACCCACCCGAACAATATGTTTGCTACACTGTACCGCTGTTTCACCGGGCATCCATACTGTATAGCTATAATTTTAGCTATCGGGGGGTTTCAGTGTCTATAGAGGGCCTCCACAGCGACGGGCATCTATAGTAGCTTTAGCTTTAGCTTTGCTCATTCTCAAGACAAACAATGCCGCGAGGTCAGATACAGAAGATAGAGGCTTGTGCACGGCGTGGTGCTCGATCTCGGAAAATCCTCTCACTGGAAATGTCCAAAAGGCGGATAGTTTGTGGTCCAGCATCCTCGAGTCTTACAGAAATCGCTACCGGCATGACTGGCGATGGCAGCGTTGCTACCGAAGCAACGGATACCCCTCAAGATGATATTACCGTGGCAATCGCTGACGTATAACAGAGGGGGCAACCACAAGTAATTCATTTGGTTACATGTTTTGGCACCACATATGATCGCTTGCAGCAATCTGAACCAAATAAGATCATAAAAAACTAAATTCATTTAGTGTTTTGCCCATTGCCTTTGCTGCTGAATTTGCAATTGATTTTGCTCGTGGTCGTTCTCGAGATAGGCCCAGCCTCATCTTTCATTATCGCAGAATGAAGCCACCTCCCGACGACTTCGCTACATAGCGACAAATTGGTGAGTGGCGGCTCTGGATGTCTATCAATCAACACGCAAGTTGGTTATAGCTATGGCGACTGACCGGTGGAGATGGCGACGAAGTTACAGGTGCAGAAGTGGCCGGCGGTAGGGTAGCAGGCGACGAAGTTACTGGTGCTGCTGTAACCGGAGATTGGGTCGTCGTAGCTGGTGTCGGAGTGACATTTAGGCTTGGGATATTGAACGGATCCTCTGTCGCTGGTGCCGACGTCACAGGCGCGGTGGTCGCAGGTGACGCGGTGGTCGGTGTCGTAGTCGCTGGCGAAGTGGTTGCCGGCGGCATCACAGGTTGATACGTGAGAGCGCAGTCCCCCGCGCTCGACGTGCAACAAATAATGTTCTGTTGGTTCCATGCCGAGTAATCCTCGGTACAAGTGTTCAAGTCCCAGCAATATGGCCCTCCCGATCCATGGTTTGATTGTGCACAGCACCAACTACCCCCCTCATTGGTATAGTCACAACTGTAGTAAACAGTCTGCGTGGTGGTCGGTGGAGCCATGGTCACGGGCATTTCAAACTGTAGACGACGCTCTTCGTCGGTTAGCGAACCCTGGCGGGCAATCACGTGGACTAGTGTTTGATCAGAAGGCACGCCATCACTTTCCAGCTTGGTCGTGGTAAACTCGGAGCAAACCCGGCGCTCTCCATCGTGATGGCTGCACTCGTAGCCGCGAAATTGCCATTTGACCACCGACTCCGCCGCATCACGTGGCGACAGGCACTTCAGCGTGAAATACACGTCCAACCAGGGCAGCTCTCGAATGTACAGGTGCTCGCTGATCTGTTTGTACATGCCCAGGTGCACTTGACCCGGGACGTTCGACAGAAGGAGATTCACAGCGACAGCGTTCAGATCATCGTGGTTGGGGACGCTGGGGGTCGTCGAGGTAGTCCTCTGAACGAGTGCTGCCATCGCTATCGCGATCTTGATCCATAGCATTGTCAAAGCTCTTTCGGCTTCAGTGCTTTTCGGCGAATGGCCTCCTACTCCTGGGGTTGGAGCACGGTTACCTTTTTTTCGGATCGTCTGCGGGTCCGGTCTAATTTCGGGTCTAGGGTTTTACAAAAATTACGTGCAGATGATTTGAAAAATACGACCCCGATCCTAGACCCTGACCATAAGAAAACGACAAAACGCGCCGGGAAGGACTCTACTTTTACTGGAACGTCCATTAGGTTTTAGGACTAGGTTTTAGCGTTGGGGATGTGTAGGACACTCGCGCATTGGCTCTTGCCTGCGGACTTAGCGACGGCACTTCGGGGGGCCCGCCCCTCTCTCGCTTCGCTCGGGGGGCGCCGCTCCGCGGCCTGCCCCACCCCCTTGTGCCTTACGCTAAGTCCTCGGCTTCGGCCAGGCGCGGTGTCTAGGAAAAAAAATATCGGGTTGCAGCGCTCACTACGCTCGCTCGCGCAGACCAGCCCCGCCTAATCGGCGGGCGTTGGCAACTGGTGAACGTTATGCGCGAGTCTCGCGCTCGCATCCGCTCGCCCTCGCCCTAAGCCAAGTGAGTAGGTGCGCATGGCTTGCGGAACATTGATCATCGAATACCGACATCGTTATCGCTACGATTTATTTAAATTATACGCCTAATAAGCAATCAATATGATGTGTAATTAGGTGTATGTAGTAGTTAATAAGGTTAATAAGGGTGTGTATCGTATGCGAGTATTTTACGGAACTGAATGCTGGTCCGAATCTATCGGTAATTTACCATGATAAACCCCAGACCCGGAAACCCGACCCGACCCGCAGACGAACCGAAAAATAATCTACCTGGAGCACCACTCGCGCATTCCTCCACAAGTTTTCTTCTACGGTCCTGCTCGTCCTGAACTTCGGTGTCGCTTCGTCGCTTCAAATGGGGAAAATAGAAAGTGTTCCAAGTCGAAGCAAGAGTTCAGCGCTCAGTGAACGGGTGTCAGGGATGATTGAACGGCAGTCACTAACTGGAGTGCATGCATGAAGCCTCAATGTTTGAAGTTGCGAAGTTGCCGGTGCGGCGCTGTAGCCCGACCCGAGTCCATGGCGTTGCGGAACGATTGATGGTGATAACTACCTCGGTACGAGCGAGTTGAAATCTGACGCACTGCGTTGTAGACTACAGTACATGTAATGCAGTGCTGATGAACGGGCAACTAGATCTGCTACGTACTAATAGTAGTGCATGTATGAGCCTCAATACATCGACGTCCGTGTGTGTGTGGGGGGGGGGCAATTCCGGAAGCTGGAACCGGACTTGTAGCATCGAAACTATTGTCATTTACTCCTCTTATCGTGCAGTCAACAGTCGTCACGTATGCAGGCGCAGGGCGACAGTTCCCTGGTGTGGAAGTTGGCACTCTCAACATAAAAATAATTGCAGTTTGCAAATACGGTATTTTTGTACGGAAATATGTATTAATGGAGGACACAATGTTGAATATTTTTATATTATTATTGCAGCTAATTTGCTTAGCTTATTTACAAAAACAGAGTGAACTCATTTTCCAATACCGTAATTTCAATAAATTAATATTATTGTCGGCAGGAATATTGAAATCGTTATTACGGATGAATATCGTGACGGTGCCGACATATATCGTTATGACTTGACCACTGTATGGATGAATATCGTGACGGTGCCGACATATATCGTTATGACTTGGTTACTGTATGACAGCGGTGGTCCAATCAAATAACGAGATCATAATATCAGCGAATGAGATGGATGTCAAATTTAATTTAGCCCAATTAGAGTGCTTAGGGTTAGGTGTAGATGCCGCCGACATCTTGCCGACGTATAATGTCGGCAGGGCTCCCTAAATATGTAAATGAAGTATAGTGGAGTCAAGTGATCAAGTGATCATGCGCATATCACGTGCCGTGCCGACAAATATCAAGGACTTTGTATTGCCCTTTTCAGTGTGTTCTTGTAGAGCCATCAAGGCGCTTTCACATGCTTCACCAATTCAACCGAGATTCTGGGAATCAAATCGAGTACATGTAGTAGACACATAGGACACATAACTAATGAAAGCCCGACTGTATGTGAGCTCGCCGCTTCGCGGCGGTATATGATTCGCACGCATTATGCATGCTACCCTCATACTACTGTAGTAGGATCAAGGTACATGCAGTAATATGTAGCAATTGATACACGAAGAAGAATATGTTGATAAATAAGCTTAGTATATTATTAATATCTCCTACACGTCATGCGCGCCTAAACCACCAGCGCCACGAGCTGCACGCTATCCTCCTCCACTGCTACCTGCCTGCTGACCTCTGCCGTCGATACCTGCGCTCTGCCCTTGTCCGCACGCCGTCCCCCGCCGCATGTAGTCACCGGCGGTCCTCCGCCGTCGTCCACCGCACCTGCCGCACGCAGTCACCCCTTGTCCTCCGCCGCACCCGCCGCTTGAAGCCATAAGCCGTCCACCGTCGCCGCCTACAGTCCACCGCCCACGCATCCCTGCATCGTCCTCCGCCGCCGCACGCAGTCCCCCGCTGCATGCAACCCCCCGTCACTCGAAGTCCTCCGGCGTCCTCCGCCGCCGTACGCTACCTGACACCGCCACACGCTACCGTCCGCTGTCCCCTGCCGTCCTCATCTGCCGCTTGCAACGCACTGTCCTCCGCCGCGTCGACTCGCACGCTGTCCTCCTCCGCCGCGTCGACTCGCACGCTGTCCTCCTCCGCCGCCTGTCCTTCGCCGCACGCTGCCGTCTTCCTCCCCCCCCACAGTCTCCCCCGCCACCCTCCTCCACCCTCCACCGCACGCTGCCCTCCACCACCCTCTCCACCCCCGGCGCACGCCACCCACTGCCACTCTCCTTCACGACCTGCCACCCACCGCGTCGAACCGTCGCCTGCCCCCCCCCCCCCCCGCCGCCCTCTTCCACCCTCCGGCGCACGCCACCCTCCTTCGCCCTCCGCTGCACGCTGCCCTCCGCCGCCACCTGCCACCCGCCGCGTCGAGGTGCACGCCGTCCTCCGCCGCCACATCCTCAGTGAGCCTCACGATGTTGCCGGCGAACACTGTGTCATTGTGTCCAATGCGACCCCCATAGTTTAAGCCAATAGTCAATTTATATTAATTTAGCCAATCAGAAGTGTGTCGGCCGCCGTCGGCCGCTGTCGGCACCGTCACGCTATGGCAGCGGTGATCCAATCAAATAACGACTAGCCAAGCGCCACCGCTACGCGGTGGTGGTTTTCTTATTAGTTGGAGCCGCTCAGCTCACTACGCTCGCTTCGCTATTAACTGTAAAGGCAGGCTGCCTCGCTACGCTACGGCAGTGACGCCCCCCGTTCCGCTCGCCTGCGGCCTCGCTGCACTACTCACCCAATGGTTCTGCGAGGCCGCCTTCGCTTCGCTCGGCAGCAAAAAATAATTATTATCCAATGAAGGCCGCCTTCGCTGCGCTCGGCAGCAGTGTTTGTGTCCAATGAAGGATTTTTAGCATTAATGCCCAATGTATGTCGTAGATCGCGAATTTCGGCCAATCAGAATTCAGGTGATCGCTCCGTTACGGACAACGTTGCTCTGATTGATGCTTTAGATATCATAATATCAGCGAATGAGATGGCTGTCATATCTCTTTTAGCCCAATTAGATTGCTTAGGGTTAGGTGTACATGCCGCCGACATCTTGCCGACGTATAATGTCGGCAGGGCTCCCTAAATATCTAAAGCATCAATCAGAGCAACGCTGTCCGTAACGGAGCGATCACCTGAATTCTGATTGGCCGAAATTCGCGATCTACGACATACATTGGGCATTAATGCTAAAAATCCTTCATTGGACACAAATACTGCTGCCGAGCGCAGCGAAGGCGGCCTTCATTGGATAATAATTATTTTTTGCTGCCGAGCGAAGCGAAGGCGGCCTCGCAGAACCATTGGGTGAGTAGTGCAGCGAGGCCGCAGGCGAGCGGAACGGGGGGTGTCACTGCCGTAGCGTAGCGAGGCAGCCTGCCTTTAATAGCGAAGCGAGCGTAGTGAGCTGAGCGGCTCAAACTAATAAGAAAACCACCACCGCGTAGCGGTGGCGCTTGGCTAGTGTAAATGAAGTATAGTGGAGTCAAGTGATCAAGTGATCATGAGCATATTACGTGCCGTGCCGACATATATCTAGGACTTTGTATTGCCCTTTTCAGTGTGTTCTTGTAGTGCCATCAAGGCGCTTTCATATGCTTAGCCAATTCAACCGAGATTCCGGGAACCAAATCGAGTACATGTACCGGTAGAGGACGCATATCTAATGAAAGCCGGACTGTAATTGAGCTTGCCGCTTCGCAGCGGTATATTATACCGCTGCGAAGCGGCCTCATATTATGATACGCACGCATTATGCGTGCTACCCTCATAGGGTCAAGGTGCGTTCATTACAACGCGTTAGTGAGAGAGGGGGTTAATGCGTAGCACTTAATAGAACGAGGCAAAGGATGCTCATATGTATTTATTATAGTAACGTTATATTATTTCCTACGCGCACCGCTTGTACCACCAGCGCAACAAACTCCACGCTGTCGTCCTCCGCCGCCGCAACCTGCCACTGTCCTCCGCAGTACGCTGTTCTCGATCGCATGCTGCTCTTCGCCGCCGTCCTCCACCACCTACAACCCGCCGCCCTTAGCCGTCGCCTGCAATCCGCCCTCCTCCACCGCAGCCTGCCACCCGCCGCGTCGAACCGCCGTCCACCGCCGCCGCACACAGTCCCCCGCCGTCCTCGTCCGAACACATCCCCCGCCGTCCTCGGCCGCACGCTGCCACCCGCCGCCCTCGCCACACGTCGTCCGCTGCCTACGCCGTATGCCGTCCTTCACCGCCGCGTCGAACCACCGTCTGCCGCCGCCGTCCTCAGCCGCACGCTGCCACCCGCCGTCCTCCGCCCCCCGCAGGCCTCGGCCGTCCAACGCTGCCGCCTGCCACCCGCTACCGTCCGCCGTGTCGAGTCACCCACCGCCCTTCGTCATATGCCGTCACCCCCCCCCCCGCGCGCCGCACGCTGCCCCCCCCCACCACCACGCGCAGCACGCTGTCCTCTGCCACCACGACCAGTACGCCGCCCTTTGCCCTACGCCGCCCTCGCCGCGTCGAGTCCCCCGCTATCCTCCACCGCGATGATCCCCACGCCATCCTCCGCCGCCACGAGCTGTGCACTGCCCTTCCCCGCGTCAAGCTGGACACCACCCTCGCCCTGCGGCCGCGTGCCTGCCGTCTCCGTTGACTCTGTCTGTCAAAATATCAATGATACCCTCTCAGCCCCCGAATCATTTAAGCCAATAGATGCTTTAATTAATTTAGCCAATCACAAGTGTGTCGGCCGCCGTCGGCCGCTGTCGGCACCGTCACGCTATGGATGAATATCGTGACGGTGCCGACATATATCGTTATGACTTGGTTACTGTATGACAGCGGTGGTCCAATCAAATAACGAGATCATAATATCAGCGAATGAGATGGATGTCAAATTTAATTTAGCCCAATTAGAGTGCTTAGGGTTAGGTGTAGATGCCGCCGACATCTTGCCGACGTATAATGTCGGCAGGGCTCCCTAAATATGTAAATGAAGTATAGTGGAGTCAAGTGATCAAGTGATCATGCGCATATCACGTGCCGTGCCGACAAATATCAAGGACTTTGTATTGCCCTTTTCAGTGTGTTCTTGTAGAGCCATCAAGGCGCTTTCACATGCTTCACCAATTCAACCGAGATTCTGGGAATCAAATCGAGTACATGTAGTAGACACATAGGACACATAACTAATGAAAGCCCGACTGTATGTGAGCTCGCCGCTTCGCGGCGGTATATGATTCGCACGCATTATGCATGCTACCCTCATACTACTGTAGTAGGATCAAGGTACATGCAGTAATATGTAGCAATTGATACACGAAGAAGAATATGTTGATAAATAAGCTTAGTATATTATTAATATCTCCTACACGTCATGCGCGCCTAAACCACCAGCGCCACGAGCTGCACGCTATCCTCCTCCACTGCTACCTGCCTGCTGACCTCTGCCGTCGATACCTGCGCTCTGCCCTTGTCCGCACGCCGTCCCCCGCCGCATGTAGTCACCGGCGGTCCTCCGCCGTCGTCCACCGCACCTGCCGCACGCAGTCACCCCTTGTCCTCCGCCGCACCCGCCGCTTGAAGCCATAAGCCGTCCACCGTCGCCGCCTACAGTCCACCGCCCACGCATCCCTGCATCGTCCTCCGCCGCCGCACGCAGTCCCCCGCTGCATGCAACCCCCCGTCACTCGAAGTCCTCCGGCGTCCTCCGCCGCCGTACGCTACCTGACACCGCCACACGCTACCGTCCGCTGTCCCCTGCCGTCCTCATCTGCCGCTTGCAACGCACTGTCCTCCGCCGCGTCGACTCGCACGCTGTCCTCCTCCGCCGCGTCGACTCGCACGCTGTCCTCCTCCGCCGCCTGTCCTTCGCCGCACGCTGCCGTCTTCCTCCCCCCCCACAGTCTCCCCCGCCACCCTCCTCCACCCTCCACCGCACGCTGCCCTCCACCACCCTCTCCACCCCCGGCGCACGCCACCCACTGCCACTCTCCTTCACGACCTGCCACCCACCGCGTCGAACCGTCGCCTGCCCCCCCCCCCGCCGCCCTCTTCCACCCTCCGGCGCACGCCACCCTCCTTCGCCCTCCGCTGCACGCTGCCCTCCGCCGCCACCTGCCACCCGCCGCGTCGAGGTGCACGCCGTCCTCCGCCGCCACATCCTCAGTGAGCCTCACGATGTTGCCGGCGAACACTGTGTCATTGTGTCCAATGCGACCCCCATAGTTTAAGCCAATAGTCAATTTATATTAATTTAGCCAATCACAAGTGTGTCGGCCGCCGTCGGCCGCTGTCGGCACCGTCACGCTATGGTTGTTTAGCATTTTCAAATACATGTTTTCGATTCGAGGTGGCGAATTGGTTGTTTTGACGTTGGCTTCCTCGTTTAGTATGCTGAGCAGGGATTGTACAGTAGTTTGTTTTGGATTACTATCCATTAATAGCGCTATTAAAATGATGCCGCAAACTACTATAGTAATTATTTGTTTGGGACGGAGCGAAACTAATATTACTATAGTAACTAGTAGATCAGACCGGAGGCCACATATTAATAGTGACTACTAGTGCGTGCCTGAAGAAATCAAGGGGCGTGTGGCAATCTACAAGGGAGGGGCATTCTGGTTCGGTTGCATTCTAGCTTACTTCGACGCGTTTGAGGCATTTCCTGGTTTGATAGAATGGCAGGGCGTGCGTCTTAACGTTCGCAAGAGCGAAATCGTCGTACGAGCAAGAAGCTTGCCGCAGAGAGCTGTTTCGGAGGGCCAGGCCCCAAAGATTCTGTCTTAAGCCCTCATTCTTCAAGTTTCCGGCTAACCCAGAAGCCCCCACAACCTCCCCAACGACCAAGAACTCTCACTTCTCAGACGTCCTCATGAAGTGCGCAAACCCCGACTGCTCTTACGCCGACTAACGACGATCAGGGAAGGGTGGGATGACCAAGGGTGACTTAACTCGGTTTCTACTGGTTCGCGAAAATGGAGTTATTTTCTGGCGTGGAGGCAGTCTGTGAGCAAGCGAGCATCCCCTATTGGTTTCGCGATCTCGGCCGAGTACACTTTCCTTCTATCGCGGCTTTGGCACGCGTTTGGTTGGGGCGGAGTCCGTTCCACGAGCGTGTCTTCTCTACTGGAGGATTCGTGTGAGTAACCTTCGGGCGAGAGCGGACAACCATCGCGCAGAAATGCAGGTGCTTCTCAAGCATAACCGAGCGGAGGTACGTCGTATGGAGCGCGAGAGGGGCGAAACTACTAGAAAATACTATCCCCTACTATATTAATATTACTATAGTAGTGGAGATCTCTGAAGTAATACTAATATTATGGTAGTAGTTTACTCGCCTCTGCTCGGATATTAATATAGTAATTCAGACGAAAATCAAACTACTGTCAATCCCTGATGCTGAGAATGGGAACTTCCACACCAGGGAACTGTCGTCATGCGCCTGCACGCGTGACACGATAAGAGGAGTAAATGACTATACATGTATTATAGTCTCGATGCTACTGGTCCGGTTCCAGCTTCCTGAATTGCCCCCCCCCCCCCCACGCACACACACACGAACGTCGATCATCGACGGTCGATGTACACCATCCCGAGCAAATTAGCCATTATTGCCCTCGCGCGTACCACACCATTCCTCTCGCTTTCAGCTTTTAGTTCTCGACTGATATCATTCCTTGTACAGTAAGTACATCGACAGGAGTGACTCCCTTGCTGTCGCGCAGCGTTCCAAGCGAGAATCGCCTCGTAGTGAGGCTCATACATGCACTACTATTAGTATGTAGTAGATCTAGCCGCCCGTTCATCAGCACTGCATTAGTCTACAACGCAGTGCGTCAGATTTCAACTCGCTCGTACCGAGGTACTACGTAGCAGTTATCACCATCGATCGTTCCGCAACGCCATGGACTCGGGCTGCAGCACAGCACCGGCAACTTCGCAACTTCAAACATTGAGACGGATCAAAGTAATAATTAGCCATGCATGCACTCCAGTTAGGTGACTGCCGTTCAATCATTCCTGACTCCCGTTCACTGAGCGCTGAACTCTTGCTCCGACTTCCTGGGAACACTTTCTATTTTCCCCATTTGAAGCGACGAAGCGACACCGAAGTTCAGGACGAGCAGGACCGTAGAAGAAAACTTGTGGAGGAATGCGCGTGAGCGGTGCTCCACCTAGAGGAGTAGGAGAACAGGTCATTCGCCGAACACCACTTAAGCCGAAAGAGCTTTGACGATGCTATGGATCAAGATCGCGATAGCGATGGCAGCGCTCGTTCAGAGGACTGCCTCGACGACCCCCAGCGTCCCCAACCACGATGATCTGAACGCTGTCGCTGTGAATCTCCTTCTGTCGAACGTCCCGGGTCAAGTGCACCTGGGCATGTACAAACAGATCAGCGAGCACCTGTACATTCGAGAGCTGCCCTGGTTGGACGTGTATTTCACGCTGAAGTGCCTGTCGCCACGTGATGCGGCGGAGTCGGTGGTCAAATGGCAATTTCGCGGCTACGAGTGCAGCCATCACGATGGAGAGCGCCGGGTTTGCTCCGAGTTTACCACGACCAAGCTGGAAAGTGATGGCGTGCCTTCTGATCAAACACTAGTCCACGTGATTGCCCGCCAGGGTTCGTTAACCGACGAAGAGCGTCGTCTACAGTTTGAAATGCCCGTGACCGTGGCTCCACCGACCTTCACCACGCAGACTGCCTACTACAGTTGTGACTATACTAATGCTGGGGGTAGTTGGTGCTGTGCACAATCAAACCATGGATCGGGAGGGCCATATTGCTGGGACTTGAACACTTGTACCGAGGATTACTCGGCATGGAACCAACAGAACATTATTTGTTGCACGTCGAGCGCGGGGGACTGCGCTCTCACGTATCAACCTGTTATGCCGCCGGCAACCACTTCGCCAGCGACAACGACACCGACCACCGCGTCACCTGCGACCACCGCGCCTGTGACGTCGGCACCAGCGACAGAGGATCCGTTCAATATCCCAATCCTTGATGTCACTCCGACACCAGCTACGACGACCCAATCTCCGGTTACAGCAGCACCAGTAACTTCGACGCCTGCTACCTTACCGCCGGCAACTTCTGCACCAGTGACTAGAGCACCTGTAACTTCGTCGCCGGTGACTTCTGCACCAGTGACTAGAGCACCTGTTACTTCGTCGCCGGTGACTTCTGCACCCGTGACTCTGTCGCCTATTACTTCGTCACCCGTGACCTCCTCGCCTGTGACTTCAGCGCCTGTGACTTCATCGCCTATTACTTCCTCACCGGTGACTTCCTCGCCTGCGACTTCTGCACCGGTGACGTCCTCGCCGGTGACTGCTGCCCCAGTGACCTCGTCGCCAATTACGCCATCGCCCGTGACTTCAGCACCGGTGACTTCCTCGCCTGCGACAGAAGATCCATTCAATATCCCGATCCTCGATGTCACTCCAATGCCGACAACGACGCCCCAGACTCCAACAGCATCACCTGTTACTTCCTCGCCGGTGACTTCTGCGCCGGTGTCTTCTTCACCGGTTACTACATCCCCTGTGACTAGTACGCCAGTGGCAACCACTCCACCAACCACGACGACAGAACCTGTGACAACGACACCGGCAGTGACGTCCCAGCCAGAATCAACGACAGAACCGACTCCAGTACCTACAAATTCTCCGACTGACATACCCGTGCTTGCCGATACTCCGACGACAGCGCCGGGTTCTCCAAGTACCCCTGTAACGGGAACTCCGCCGACGTCTCCAGTGACTGGGTCTCCAGTGACTGGGTCTCCAGTGACAACCACCCAGCCATCGACGACCCCGTCAGCAGGAACCCCGACGACATCTCCAGTCACTGGGTCTCCAGTGCCCACCACGCAGCCTTCGACGACCCCGTCAACAAGAACCCCGACGACATCTCCATCCACAGGAACCCCGACGACGTCTCCAGTGACAACCACGCAGCCTTCAACGACCCCGTCAGCAGGAACCCCGACGACATCTCCAGCCACAGGAACCCCGACGACATTTCCGTCAGCAGGAACCCCGACGACGTCTCCAGTCACTGGGTCTCCAGTGATCACCACTCAACCTTCGACGACCCCATCAGCAGGAACCCCGACGACATCAACCACGCAGCCTTCGACGACAACGTCACCGGTACCAACAACGACCGGATCTACTGCTGAAGTACCGGTGCTTGCCAATCCTCCGACTTCGGCCCCATCGTCGGTAACCACTGCTTCACCTTCCTCAACCGCCGCGGCGACGACAACCCCAGCGACTATAAATCCGCCTGTTCCAGCATCGAGCACTCAAACGCCCGTGACAAACCCAGCTTCGACCTCGACGTCAAGTGTTTCCGGAGCAACCACCCCCACCGCAACTTCAGAAACCTCACTACCCACAACAACCGCAGGATCTATGACACAGCCATCGACGACGACTCCAGGTGCAAGCACGAATACCCCGACAGCAAGTACCCCCGCCGATACTTCTTTAATGGGTACATCAGCACCAGCAGCAATGAATCCAAGATCCACCAACTCGCCTTCCCTGACAACGTCGCCCGTAGCCACCACTCTTAGCAGTTCAGCTACAAGTTCGCCGACCTCGAGTGCCGCACCTGCAGGTTCAAGTGCTCCTGAAGCAAATTCTCCGCTCAGCCCTGTCACGGAAACGCCAGCATCTACTTCGAATTCCAATATTGTAGGCACAATAAAGCCGTCGTCAACCGCTACAGAATCTTCAACGGCTTCAAGTGCATTACATGAAGCCACGGCAATCGTGGAGGGTTCGAACTCGATGTCATCTCTCGCGTCAGTGCACCCCAGGATTGCAACGCGTGGAGCTGGGGACTTCAAAGGTTCTTCAAGTGACTTATCACCGGAAAATAGCCTTCCTATGAGCCCCACCGCAAATGAGAAATCGGCTTCCGGCAGCTTGACAAACGCTGCTGCCGGTAATGGAGACGCAGCTACGATATCAAATGCCAAGAATGAGAACAATGCGCGGTTGGATGGTGACGATGACGAAGACTTTCACCGAGCGATTATTGACTTCACACATTCGCTTGGCCCTGCTCGCGATATCGCCAGCAGCTCTGCGAACATTTTGGTAGCTACAGCAGTCACCTCAAATATTGTGAGTGTTGCCATAAGCATCGTGACAACCAGTACATCTGCTGTATCGACAGCCACCTCTGGAGTTGCATCCTCAAGTGGCATATTGAATGTCATCGGTGGAGGTGCTGCATGTTTGCGAGCACCTGTCGTCGACCTGACTGGGCTCTTCATGATGCTCAACTACTTGCAGTTTATTTCATCGAGCAGTCATCTCAGTCTCCCGGCAGCGCCAGATTTCTTCTTTCATTTCACGGACTCGCTGGGCTGGTGTAATTTCCAGCCTACAGGAGCGATCTCGCCATCTCCTACCGAAGACGATGACACGGGTAAGCAGAAGCTCTCGAGTGAAGACGCCTCTAATTTCACGGTCGCGGATGGAGACATCATTTCGGGCGTGCTTGCTTACGCAGAGCGAATCAACGTCAAACCAGAGGAGCTCTTCACAAAAACCGCAATCGTCTTTGTGTGTGTCGTCGGTGGCGTTGCAGCGGTTGTGGCAACACTTTATTCGCTACTGCGTCTCCTGCTCCGACGAAAACTTGAGCTTTTAATCCAGCGACTGGACGACTTGCCACGGGCCAAACTTTTGATGCGGCTGTTGATCCAGTCGTGCTTGTCCATTTGTCTGTTGAGCGAATACGCCCTTAGCATGACGAGCTCGTTCCAAATGCGATACAACGAACAGCAACTCCATGGAAGTCACAGCGCGTTTGTTTTTGCAACTGTGGCGCTCACCGTGGTTTGTTGCGGACTGATTGTACTGGGGGTCGTGAAAATCTGGGGTAAAACCGAAGAAGATCTCTCAAACGCCGACTTCAAATTCGCGTGGGGGGCATACTACAAGTACTACCATTTCGAGAACCGATATTTCTTCGTGGCCAAAATGGGTGCTGAAATCCTCTCCGGTGTTATTATCGGGCTTGTGAGTGATGTGCCGTCTCAATTGACGCTGCTGATGTCTCTGCAGCTCGCCATGTTCTTGTACATTGTTGAAAGCGCACCATACTCAATGGAGTTCCAGACTGTTTGCTCGTCCATAGCATTCGTGATGAAAATGGTCACGTACGCGCTCATAAGCTCCTTTCTGACGCCTTCAACGGATGAGAGCTTGCAGGATTTCGTTGGTACTCTCGTGATCATATTGCAAGTGACGCTGCTGGTGCTCTTCAACTCCCGGCAACTGTACATCCTGTACAAACAGATGAAGTACCTCTGGGATTTACGGCAAGGTCGTCTGCGGTCCAAGAAAGAGATAAAGGACGAAAAAGTCGATGCAATGGTCATTAGGAACTCGGTTTTTGCGCTCACACCTGCACCTGTGTCTCAAGTCGCTGGGGTACAGGAAGGCAAATGCGACTCGATGGTCGCCACTCCGACTCTGTTTCCCGTGGCTGCAGGTTGATCTAACACATTCCCTCTAACACAGCAACATCAAACAAGACACATATCTAGCGACTACCTGACGAGGCGAGCAGCTTGGCCATGCGGTCGTCGAGTTGCTGGATGTTGGATTGGAATATCTGCACATTTTCAGCCAAGCTCGCCTCCATCTGATCGATTGCATGAGAAACAATAGTTTGTCAGTACTTTTAAAGTGATAGCCACTTGCAAATGAATGTAAAACAATGAATCTTCCGCGTTGCCAGGATCCTTACATTGGCGAGCAAGGCAGCATCTGAATCGAGCAGTTCACCCAAAGAAACCTGCGTTTGCTCCATCTTGTCAACGCGTGCTGTCACGTTTAGAGCCTCATCATGCACCGACTTAAGCGTGACTAGGCGGTCCACAACACCAGGCACTGAGGCCGCCACGGCATCAAGGCTGCTGAGTTGGTCGTAAATTTTCTGGATTTGCTCACGGTCAGCCTGCGAGTTCAACGCACCCTGCACACCCGGCGACTGCTTGAGCTTGCTGAGCAGCGTAAATTCGTGCACAAGCGCCGTCGTGCGCGTCTTGACTGCGTCCAAGTTCTTCTCGCTCATCAACGCAACTCGCTGCTCCAGCTGCGCCACGGCCGACGTCAGATCAGCGCTCGACGCGCCTGTCATTGAGCCCAAACCATCCAGCCGCAACTCTTGGCCCTGGTAGGTCCCGATCGCTCTCTCGAGCGTCGAAATCCTTGCTTCCAGCGTCGCCACGCGCGCAGTAGCATCCTTGTCCACAGCATTCAGCTCGCCATTGCTGTAAATTTCATACACAAAAGGGGCGCCTTCAGACGACGAAGGCGCCGACGTCTGCCCCTGCTGCTGCCTCTTCAGCGCGTCAATCTGCTGGAAGAACTTGGCCGTCAGATCCTTCTGCAGACTCAGCGCCGCGTCGGCGCTCGACGCCGCCACGCCGGCATTGCCTCCGGAGCGCAGGAACGGCTGGAAGGCCGCGTTCTTCTCCAGAGCCGACAGATTGAGCTGCAGCGTGTTGAGGCCCTGCATGACCTCGTTGAACTCGGCCTCCTGGCCGGCGTCCACCATCACCTTGTGCTTCTTGTGCTCGGCGTCGGCCGCCAGTAGCGTCAGGTCCGCTTCCAGCTCCTTCAGCTCCAGCGACAGCCGCGTGAAGCGAGCCAATGGGGACTCCAGCGTCGGCTTGTTGCTGCTGTCTTTGCCTGCCGATGACTCGTACTCCGTCTGCTTGGGCAACGCGGGCTCTGCAATTGACAATAATAATTAATATTTCGTAAACAATTGACTGCACAATTAAAATGTGGTGGCAGCGCGACGCACTGTAAACTTTGCCCATGAAGACCTCGAAGGCCTGCGTCGCCGGTAGCTCCTGCTCGTCCAGCTCCATGGAACTCTGAAGTTTAATTAAATGAACATCATTGTCAAAATACGTAAGATATGCTCGAAAATATCCACGCTAATGGACAATAATTGTCGAACCTTGTCGTGGAAATGGCCCTCAGCCTCCGGGCCTACGCCAACGCCCGCACGGGCCTGACGCGCAGACGCGTTTGCTGGCGCGTAGGGCTGGAAGGCCTCCTCCGGCTCGGGCGTCTCGAAGACCTCGGTGCTCATGACCTTCCTGCGCTTGAGCCCCTCTTTCTCTGTTGAATAGTCCATGAGGGATGCGGTGAATAAATAAGTGGACCAAAAATACATTTTGGTCGACACAAACTGAGTTGGTCCTACACAATCCACTTCAACTTGCGCAGGATACCAATGAATCGATCCAGAACCATTCAATTCTAAACGTGCTTGCTTGGCAGGAAGTCATTGCGCTGCATCTCGGCACTGGGTTTCTATGAGATGAAAATGCATCGATGCGACTCTCTCAAGGAAGGATACGAATGAAATGAATTACTACAGCGTTATTAAATACAGCTAAGCTTACATCTGAGTAATGGCAACACCCGACGCCACCGAGTACACGACCGATGCCAATGCCAACAGCACTATGACCACGTTCACAATCGACAGTTCGAAGCCGAAAATCTCCGGGCGTTTGGTCTTTGCGTTCAACACAATATGCTCACCCAGGTCGATCGCTGGCAGGCTCGACAGCGGCGCGTACGAGATGGTGTACTTGGTGGCGTTCTTGGGCTCGACATCGACATCCTTCACGGCTTCGTAGTTCTTGAGGTACGTCAGCGCGTTGACCACATTGCCCAGCACCAGTGTTCCAGGCGGGTCGATGCCACGACGGCGCACCTCAGCCGCGATTTCGCCCAGCGTGCTGCGGATGGTCAATGCGTCGCTCGTGGTCGCTGCGTGGATGATCGCAGCGGACATGTCACTCGGGTATCCGCGCTCGGTCTGCAGCGCCAGGCAGAGGCCCTCAATACGGCCGATGGCCATTAGGAATATTGTGGTGCGGTGGTCGCAGTACTCGGGTAGGTCCGGAAACCGGTCCTTCTTGCCGTGCCCTGTGCACACGAGCACCTGGTCGGCCACGTCGCGCATGGTGGCGGGGATGCCCGCGCTCGCCGGCGCCGAGAGCGAGCTGGAGATGCCCGGGATGACCTCGACGTCGAAGCCGGCCTCGGAGTAGATGACGGCCTCCTCACCACCGCGGCCGTACATGAAAGGGTCTCCGTTCTTGAGGCGCACCACGCGCTTGCCCTGCGCGAGTGCTTCGAGTCCCCAGGCGTCCAGCTCCGCCTGGGCGAAGTCGGCCTTGCCGCAGCGCTTGCGCGCAACGCGTACCTCGCAAGAGGCGATCTCCAGCACCTCAGCGGGCACGAGGCGGTCGGCCAGCACCAGGTCGGCCTGCTGCAGCGCGCGGTATGCCTTTAGCGTGAGCAGCTCCGGGTCGCCGGGGCCCGCGCCCACCAGCAGCATCTTGCCCTTGGTTGTCGACATTGCAGCAGGGTCTTCTTCGGCTTGGACTTGCAGGCGGGCAGGCAGGCAGCTGGCGGTGCCAAGTGAAGCGCACAATGGGGAATGGCGTTGCGTCCGCGTGCGTGGCAAGGAGACCAAGAGATGGGCGCTAAAACGTAAACGAGGCGCCACGACCAATCGGATGACGCTAATGGGTGATGTGGGCCACATGGATTTTACCAACATGTCAGTTGCGGTGGTGCACACCAAGATCTAATACTGAAACTAAGTAAAGGCGCGACTACGGAAATAGACACTAAACTGGCTGACTACAGTACTACACTTTGTCAGTCGCGCGCCAACTTCAATTCGCGTCCAGCATTGCGCGCGATTGCTCGCGGAGAGGTGCTACCCGCAGCGCAAACGCAGCGATTACTACTTGGGCGCTCGGCGTCGCCGACGGCGACTCGCCGTTGAGCAGCCTCTTCCAATCAGTTCGATCACGCGTGCATACTGGCGCAGCGCGTCCAGCATGTCCAGCACGCCCGACTGACGCGTATGTGTTCTGTGAGGAGATACTATTCGATTCTGCAGGTCAGTATCAGCTCGATGCGCGTCGACCAGATTGCGACCGCTAATTGGCCCAGCCGGCCGACGCGGATCGACTCCGCGCAGTGGTTGGCCAAAAGCCAGCGCCATATGGGGCACTCTCGCGGGGCGTAAGCGTCACTCGCACAGCTCCCTTCAACCTCGCTCCGGTTCGGGTGGTTTGGCCCCCACTCGCCATTCCGCGTCTGCCAGCGCAAGTGCAGGTCTGGATACCCCTCTACATACACACAGCCATGCCGCCGCAGCACAATTCCGCCGTGGAAGAGGCCGTGAGCCACGTGGCCTACGCGCTCAGCGACTTCTCGTACCTGGTGCAGCCCGTGCCCTTCGGCTCCGCGCTCGAGAAGTACATCGTCGGCGCGCGCCGCAACGTGTTCGACCAGGTGGGCAAGGTGGAGGAGGGTGCCGTGGGCCAGGAGCTCATCGAGCGCGCCTACGCCGCCGCCGCGAGCGGCCAGTTCGTGACGCTGTTCGCGTCGTCGCCCTCGGCGCTGCTGCAGATGGTGCCCGCCATGTACAAGCTCAGCAGCGCGCAGCTGCCCGCCGTGATCCACGTCGTGGCGCGCGAGCACTCGGACCTCATGGCCGTGCGTCAGACGGGCTTCGTCATCTTGAACTCGCTCAACGCCAGCGAGACGGAGGACATGGCGCTGCTCGCGCACGTCGCGTCGCTGCGCGCCAACGTGCCGTTCCTGCACGTCTACGACGGCGAGATGGCCCACAACGACCTGGAGCAGCAGGCCGCCGCGTCCGCCAGCAAGTTCAGCAACGCGCTCGTGGACTACGAGTATCTGGCCAACCTCATCGGGCTCAAGAGCGCCAGCGAGGCGCCCGAGTTCCGCCAGCTCGTGCTCAGCAAGTCGGGCGTCGCAGACAACGCCGATGACGCCGAGCTCTACTTCCAGGTGTCGCCCGAGTGCATCGCCAAGTACAACGCCGTCCCCGAGGTCGTGGAGGACGTCGTCCAGCAGGTCTTCGCCAAGAAGGGCTACCAGCTCTTCGAGTACTTTGGCCACCCGGAGGCCGAGCAGGTGCTCGTGGTCATGGGCACGGCCTCCAGCGTCGTCAAGGACGCCGTCGACTCGCTCTACACCAACTGGAAGGCGAAGGTTGGCGTCATCTCGGTGCGTCTCTTCCGTCCATGGTCGACCAAGACGTTCCTGAGCGTCGTCCCCGCCACCGCCACCAAGTTCGCGGTTCTTGACCGCATGGACGACGCCACCAACGTAGGCGAGCCGCTGTTCATGGATGTGCTCGGCTCCTTCCAGTCCGAGGAGTGGCAGAACAAGCCCGTGCCGACCGTCATCGGGGGAAAGTACGCCTTCAACGTCAGCGAGTCCGTGTTCGACGTCGTGACTGCGCGCACTCTGGTGGAGGAGCTCGCCACTGACAAGCTGCAGAGCGGCTTCGTTGTCGCCTCCCCAGTTGCCGCGGAGGAGTTCAACGCCAAAAAGACTGCCACCACTCAGCTAGTGAACTCGTACGTTTCGTCTAAGGACGGATTCGAGGCTCCCTACGTGAAGATGCTGTTGCAGCTGTTCGAGAAGCGTGCCGTGATTGCGAACCTTGTGCGCTCCGAGACAGTCTGGAAGGCGCAGGACAAGTCTGTGGGCGACAGCGTTGCGCTCGAGAACGGCGAGTTCGGTTTCGGTGTGCACCTCGGTATTCTGGCGAAGCGTCAGGAGCTGAAGGACAAGGTCAAGACGCTTGTTTCGGGCGCGCACGCCAAGAGCATCGTCTCGCAGCGTCTGCTCGAGTGCCTCGTTCAGTGGACCGAGAAGCAGCCCAAGCACGATGAGCTCGCGAGCGAGATCGCCATCTTACTCGAGAACGAGCAGCACCAGGGTGGGATCCTTGCGGATATCTACGCTCTGAAGCAGTACTTCGCTCCTCTGAGCCAGTGGATTCTGGGCAGCGAGGAGTTTTCGCGTGATGTTGGAGCGTCGGGTGTGCACCAGGTGCTTGCCAGCGGTGAGAACGTGAACCTTCTGATCCTCGACACGGAGCCGATGAACGCGGTCTCCAAGAGCAACCGCAAGCGCGACCTGGGTCTGTACGCCATGCAGTACGGCAACGCCTACGTTGCGTCGGTTGCGCTTTACGACTCGTACTCGCAGGTACTGCGCGCGCTGAACGAGGCTGATGCCTTTGACGGTCCTTCGATTGTGCTCGCCTACGCACCGAGCGCCAGCAACATGGAGCAGGAAACCAAGGAGGCGGTCTCCAGTGGCTACTGGCCCCTGTACCGCTACAACCCTCTCTTGGAGGACGTGGAGGGCGAGAAGGCTTTCTCCCTCGAGTCGCCGAGCATCAAGAAGGAGCTTCTGACATTCCTGCAGCGCAACAACCAGCTCAGTCTGTTCGCGAAGCAGGCTCTGACTGGTCCGTCGGCGGACTCTGTGACGGAGAAGTACGAGAGGATCGGCCAGCAGGCGCTGAAGACCAGCTTCGAGGCTCTCCTTAACGGATTTGGTGGGCAGCAGCAGGAGCCATGGCAGGTGGACACGAAGCTGTGGCTTCTTGTGGGTTCGGATAACGGCCACGCCGACGAGTTTGCGTCAAAGCTCGAGGAGGACGCCCTGAACTTCGGCCTGAAGAACGTCGAGAAGATGGACATGAACGAGATGACCATCGACCAGTTGCTCGACGAAGCCAACGACGAGAACGCCTACGTTGTGTTTGTGTGCTCCACGGCTGGCCAGGGTGAGTTCCCGAGCAACGGCAAGGAGTTCTGGGGCGAGCTGTCGGCCTTCAGCTCCACCCTCCCTCTGCAGTACGCCGTGTTTGGCATGGGTGACAGCTTGTACTGGCCTCGCGAAGACGAGAAGCACTACTTCTGTAAGGCCCCCACGGACCTGGATGCCAAGCTGAGCGAACTTGGAGCCAAGCGCATCATCGACCTTGCCAAGGCTGATGACCAGGACGAGGATGGCCCGTCGACGCAGTTCGACTTGTGGAAGCCCCAACTCTGGGAACAGCTTGGCATCCCCGCCGATGTGGTCAGCCTCCACCAGGGCACGAAGAAGAAACAGCGTACGAACGAAGAGATCAAGCAGCAGAGTAACTACTTGCGCGGAACGCTTGCGGAGGGCCTTGAGGACCGCACTACGAAGGCTCTTGCCGCGGACGACACGCAGCTTACGAAGTTCCATGGCATCTACCAACAGGACAACCGCGATTTGCGCGAGCAGATGCGTCTTGAGAAGAAGGAGAAGGCGTTCTCCTTCATGATCCGTGTGCGTGTCCCCGGTGGTGTGTCTACTGCGGAGCAGTACCTGATGATTGACCAGCTTGCGGACTCACACGCCAATGGCAACATCAAGCTGTCCACCCGCCAGGCGTACCAGCTCCAGGGCATTCTCAAGTGGAACATGAAGGCTATCGTCCAGGGCATTAACCGTGTCCTGATGGACTCTCTGGCGGCTTGCGGTGACGTGAACCGTAACGTGATGGCCACGGTTAACCCGTCGTGCTCGGTGGAGACCCACCAGGAGATTCTCGGTATCGCGCGTGACATCTCGGCTCACCTGACCCCGAGAACGAGCGCATACCACGAAATCTGGCTGGAGAAGAAGATGGTCGCTGGTGGTGAGGTGAAGGACTTCGAACCGTTCTACGGCGAGGCATACTTGCCGCGGAAGTTCAAAATCGCTATTGCTATCCCGCCGGCAAACGATGTGGACATTTTCGCCAACTGCCTCGGATTCATCGCCATTCTCGAGAAAGACAAGCTGGTTGGTTTCAACGTGACCGTGGGTGGCGGCATGGGTATGACCCACAACAACAACAAAACGTTCCCGCGTCTGGCTGACGTGATGGCGTTCTGTACGCCGGAGCAGGCCAAGGATGTGGCGGAGAAGGTCATGGTGCTGCAGCGCGACTTCGGTGACCGTGTGAACCGCAAACACGCTCGTTTCAAATACACCGTGGAGGACCACGGCCTCGAGTGGATTCGCGCGGAGACTGAGAAGCGTCTGGGTTACAAGTTGGAGGAGCCGCGCAAGTACAAGCTGCTCTCGAATGGTGACCGCTTCGGCTGGATCAAGAACTCGCACGGCAAGTACCACTACGGCATGTATGTGGAAGGTGGCCGCATCAAGGACACCAAAGAAACCGGCATCCGCACGGGCCTTCGCGAGCTGGCCAAGGCGTTCCCGCACGTCGAGTTCCACCTCACGGGCAACCAGAACCTGAGCCTGGGCAACATCTCTGAGGAGGAGATTCCGCAGATCAAGGCTCTGATGGAGAAGTACAAGTTCGGCAACGACAACTACTCGGGCATGCGTCTGAACTCGATCGCCTGCGCTGCTCTGCCGATGTGCGGTCTCGCCTTTGCCGAGGCTGAGCGCTACCTGCCGTCGCTGATCACCAAGCTCGAGGACATGCTGGAGGCGAACGGACTGCGTGACGATGCGATCGTGATTCGTATGACCGGTTGCCCCAACGGGTGTGGTCGGCCCTACCTAGGCGAGATCGGCTTTGTGGGTCGCTCTCCTGGAATCTACAACCTGTACCTGGGCGCGGGTTTCTCGGGTGACCGTCTCAACAAACTGTACAAGGAGGCTGTGGACGAGGCGCAGATTTTGCAGGAGCTGGAGCCGATTATCAAGGACTACGCCGAAAACCGCGACCAGGGAGAGAAGTTCGGCGACTTCGTTATCCGCGCCGGCTACGTGAAGGCGTGTCTGGCCGCTCCGCTCGTGGAGAACCGTGCTGCGGGTGAGACCTTCCACGCGTGAGCACACTCTAGTCGTAGATGTAACGTATTTCATTCAAATAAAATGTTCTTAATCATGCTGGCAGGCGGTGACAGCATTTTGTTAGTATTGGCGATGTTGACAAACGCAGGCTCGCATAACAAGCCTCGACCAGCTTCCACTCCTTTACGTTGTTGCGATTCCATGTCCCCGCAGTCTGCGGGCCGCAGATATACCGAGTTGATAGCACTTCAACTTGATACATGTGCATGGTGTACCAACCATACTGGCAATCAAGCAAACTAAAGCCACAAGCAAACTAAAACCATTGGGGCGACTCACCTGCAGTTGAGGAGAGCCTCAAATGCCCTTCGGATAAGCTTGCATCGGATCCCGGTGGTAAGCTTGCAGTGCTGGAGTCCTGGGGCACCACTGATGGCCCACCAGACGCTGAACTTCTCTCTCACATTGCCAGCTGTTATCTGATCATGCGTAGACTCGTACGTGTCAATTTCGCATGCCTTTGCAGTGTCCGTCACATTGTTCAAGTCTCCCGGTCCGGGTCACATGCGTCTCTCCGTCTGCCTCCATGCTGTGGTTCTCACCACCGCCTGTGCGGTGGTGACCGCGATGCACGACTATAAGCCCCTGCGCCAGCCGACAGTGTACGAGTCCGACTGTGCCAAGGAATGGACGAAGCTCATCGCCTCGGACGACCGATCGACCGCAAAGATCAGAGCGAGCGAGCTGCGGGTCAACTTGTCGGTGCAATTAACGCGCTTCACGAGCGACTACGTGGACTTCAACACTCGTTCGTTCAACGGCCAAGTGCCGGCCCCGACGATCAAAGTGTGTCCCGGCGACAGCCTCATTGTCACGCTCACCAATGAACTGGAAGCCGGACGAAGCAACAACACCAACTTGCACCTGCATGGGATGCATCTGCCGCCAGTGGGAGACGCGGACAATGTGATGCCCTTCGTAGAACCCGGAGGTCAGCGCAGATACACGTACGAGATCCGCCAAGACCACCCGGCAGGGACTTTCTGGTACCATCCGCACGTCCAGGGCAACGAGAACTCGCACCTCAATGGGATGATGGCAGGCACGCTAATTGTAGTGGACCGACCGGCAGATCTACCGACGGAGTTGGCTGCAATGGACGACCTCATCTTGTTGCTCCAGGCCGTTTGTGTGGAGAACTGCGTGAACATGTACGACAACCTGGAGGACGCGCTGGAGAACAAATTCAGGGACGAAGAAGACGGGGTTTGGCCCACGGACCTTGAAATCGTTGAGGACGACGCGGATGTGCCGCTGAACGATACCTCACTACCCACGGTCTTTGTTAATGGGCAGTATTTACCCACCGTGAACCTCGCTGTGGGCGAGTACAAGCGGCTGCGGGTTGTGAATGCTATCGCGAACAATGTAGCCGAGGTCGTAACTACCCACGGCAGCGGATGTACTCTGGACGTGCTTGCTATGGATGGTATTTATTTCGACACGCCCAAACCGAAAGATGTGATTGTAATTCCTCCTGGCGGACGCGCTGATGTGGCCATCATGTGTGCTGAGGTCGGTAAGTTTTACCTCGAAACTGACTGCGCAAGCTCTCGCAACAAGCTGCTGGGTCTTGAGAATCAGCACCGCGTGCCATCGCAGCGTATCATGAAGCTCAAGGTTACCAAGGAGCCTAAAGACGAAGATTCTGACGATGGAAGCGAGAGTGGACGCTCTGCTACAGCTAAGCGTCTCCCGTATACGCTACCTAACCGACCTGCGTACATGCAAGACACGATCGGAGGTGACAACAACCCACCATTTATCGAGGAGGGCAACACGTACAACTTCGAGTTCTCAGTTTGGATGGACAAGGGTATCAAGTACGGTGTGAACCATGAGAAACTGAATCCGTCACACATCAACTACTCGATGCCTGTGAACGAGATGCAGCAATGGGAACTCTCGGTCAAGGACTACAGGAAACCGTCGTTAATGGATGCTGGAAGCTCCAGTGGTGACCGGCGGCTGAAAACAAAGTGCCGCTCGATGAATCACCCGTTCCATATGCACTCCACGCATTTCCAAGTCTCAGGCATGGACGACGAGACTGACCCGGATGGCGTTATGTTCGAGGTGGGTGAATGGCGCGATACGCTGCCACTCTTCCGCGGAGGAGTGCAGATTCGCTTTACGCCGCGTGACTACATGATAGGACATATCTTCGCGCATTGCCACATTGCCTCGCACGTCGACGGCGGCATGGCACAGCTTGTGAGAGTGTATAATCCGGAAGAAGACGACGGAGACAACAGTGACAGTGCTGGTAGTGAGGCCGATGGCAGTGGCAGTGATGCTTCAAGTGACGCTGAGGACGAAGACGATGAAGATGAAAGTGGAAATGCCAGCGACGGAAGCGAGGAAGCTGAAGACGATGAAGCGGAGGAGGAAAAGTCATAAAGCCGAGATCATACGAATGGATATTTATTTTGCTTGACAGCCTCGGAAACCCTCAAGACTCGCTCGCGGTGAATTCTTCCAAATGTTTAGCATAGCTCGAGTTCCAATTCCTCTCAAATACGCATTCGAGTGCCTTCCGTGTCGCTTCGTGGTTCGTGTTGACGCTCGCCCCCGCTGTGGTGTAAAAGTACCCCCACTCCATGTTGCTCGTGCCTACATTCGCACGAGTATCGGTGACAATATACTTGGCATGGTTCACGCGAGTGTATGAAGGCCACACAGCCTTCGTACCAGCACTGGACGTCGTGTTCTGCCAACCTGGCACACGGAAGATCTTGATCTCGAGTCTTCCAGAGCACCGAGCATGCATATGCTGGCACAATTCCGCCTGCTTCTTCAGCGTGGCAAGTGCCTCCAGCAGTTGAGGGCTGGTGTGCTGCCACTGGCTGATCAGCAGACGCACGCGGAGCCCAGGTTTGCTGTACACACCGGCCAGCAGTGCATCAGTTAATGCTGGCCAGTGAAGGGGTCCGGGCGTGTACATCGAAAACGGCGCAAAGTCCATAACACTGAGACTAACGAACGACTTGGCAGATCGGATCGTATACACCAACGCGTCTTCGTCAAAAGTGCGCGAGTGTCCAGCGGTTGCTTCCAGCGGTGCAGCCGCAACGAACATCCGCGCGGCAGTCGATGCAACAACCTCAACACCACTGTTCGTCTCGTTTCCCTCCGAACGTGAACTGAACGGCGTCTCCAGCTGATGAGAGATATTTCCCAGTGCTTGCAGCCCCGCCTTCACGAACGGATCCTCGCTTCTCGTATCCTCCGGCAGATTCAGCGACCACGCAGGCACTTGCAGGTCGCGCTGGAACTTCTGCGAGAAGTAGCTCCCCGTCTTAGCCGGCAACAACTCGGGAGACGCGAACATCCACCAGGTCTCAAACAACCTCCGCATGTCCTGCATCAGTGCGGATTTTGTGGGCAAATTCTCCATGACCACGCCCACCTCCATCACCTGCGCCAGCGACTTCCAGTCCATGTTGGCGCTCCCAACATACACGTGGCGCGCATCAAAAATCCAGATTTTCTGGTGCAAGATGCCGCTGCCGTACCACTCGGGGCCGCTCCAGCATCGCACTTGGATGTTTTCCTTCGCTGCGTCCACCAGCATCTGCACTTCATCCGGCAGCTCGGAGCATGATGCTCCTTTATCCGATAAAATCTGCTCTTGTTCATCTACACCCTGCTTAGCGGTTAAAATCCGGATTTTTACACCCCGCGTTGCGGCGTCTCGAAGTGCAAACAGCAGCTTGCGCCCTCGTTCCGCCCCAAATTGCTTCATCTCGGCCTCGGAATAAACTTTGCGGTCGTCGGCGCCCAGCAGATTCCAGTACATGGCACTGAGGTCAATCGACGTTTGCGCCGCTTGCACGTGGCGCGTTAATGCCTCGAACGTCTGCGGGACGGCAGATGCCAGCGCGAAGTCCCCCACGGGCAGCGACTCCACCAGCGACAGGACCGCGGAACCCTCATGCAGCGTGAGAAATCCGTCCTCGGACGAGGATTTTGGATCAAAAACCGCAGATTTTTTAGTTTTCTGGATGCCCGACGCCGCCGACTCGCGTGGAGAGAAGCGCAGTGCTACCAGGAACAGGCATGAGGCCGCCCACAGCAGCCCGAAGAGCGCGGCGCCGTCACCGCGGCCGATGCGTTTCGAGCGCATCTTGAGTATCCTTGAAGAATGATTTTTGATTGATTCAGAAAATCACCGCCTCTTTTCTGCAGCCCTATTCCTGAGTCTGAGATTTATCCCGGGACAGACTGCCAGAATCGCCTGGATTGTGTACAGATTTGAGGTATTGACAATACATGTATTAATATAATAATATTATACCAGATATTATCTGGTTTAGGGGTCTGTGCTTTGTAGGCACTTTCAGTTGCAGCTCGCACTTAAGTACGATTTATAAGCACGGGTTAGTAGTACTCGCTGAAATAGTACCCCTCGGTAATACTACTACCCGATTCTTAGGGGTAGCAGTGATACTACTACCGTATAGTGCGGTATTCAGTATGAGTGATATTATTCTATCATCAGCTCAGTACTATATTACTCTTCAAGTAATACTTTTGAAGGACCCTAAACCAGCAATCTCGGTTTGCAATTCTAGTTTGAAGGGCTCTCAATTAGACCCTCATTTAGGCCTCGGGGAAGATCACCATTTTCGGAACCGCGTCAAAGCACAACAAACGACGCATGGGTTGTGTCACGAAAGATTGTCAGGATGGCAATGATATCAATCTTGTCCTTGTAGCGTGTGTGAGAACACCAGTGATTCACTGGCAGCGAATACTACGTAGAAGCCCGATAATAAAGTTCATATGAGGTGTTTCTGGTGAGATTATCTTTCAACTTCAGGAGTTCGTTCGCGTATATACGACAAGCGTACAAGCGCTGGGATTTTTTTAAAGATGTAAGATCATTTTCCTACAGAGATTTTAAGTACGGTGGGTGTTTCACATGACGGTGACAACTGTAGATCGAGTAGTAGTAGAGTAGTTGGGCGTAGCCCCAATACTGTGAACTTGCTTTTCAACGTTTTCGGCTACCCTTGCCTTAGTAACTTTACTTTTTACAACTCGCAGACCTTCTACTACTTTCGCTTTGCAAAACTGACGCGGGTTAGGAGACAGCACTAAACCGAGGCCCTGGGACCTGCGATCGGGCATGGGGTCCCTCGTGGATATGGTTTTGATGGCATTTCTGAGTATGGGCTTAACTGAGTTGTACGCGTTTACAACTAGTGTTCTTATCTGGAGAAATCCTTAAACACCACCCCATCTGGGATAGGAAGTATATATAGGGCTAGCCGGGATATGCGTCGTCTGGATTCGCTGGCGTTGACGGGGCTAGGCTGGGGCAAGGTCACCGGTGACGCAAAAGCTTCATTGCTGATGTAGACGTGCGGCCAATGAAACAGTGTCGCACTGTGTTTAGCGGAACCTCGTTCTTTTGTGGAGAGGAGGAATTTGTAAAACTTTTAGCACAAAAAATACTAAAAGTTTTGAATAAATTATACTTGGACCGATTTCCGTTGTTTTATTGGTACAAATTTCGTGTCTAAAAATCGTGTAAGATCTCGTCAATTGCACTCCCTGACAAGCCCACCACTCAGCAGCGGTCATGAGACCTGCAAGCAATTGCGGCGGGCTCACAAGGACCGCAAGGCTACAGAGATTCCGATACTATGGCGCTATTATCGATAAATCACGTTGGTCGACCAGGAAATCGTCCATATTAGCCGCTTCTTTGGCTTGAACGAATGGAATCAGGTCCGCGATTTATACAATATGCGTCTTGCGGTCGTGATATACGTTCACATGCTAGTGTCACCGAGTGAGAAGACTCGCGGCCCCATCACCCGTGTTCTAGCGGTTGTAATTAGCCACATAATTCTGCAAAGGGTCCACATCGTAACTTTGGAGGACGAGGCCAGCTTAAACGCAGCGTCATTTCGTGGCAGGAGACAGAAGCAGTCTGATGAGGGCGTACATGCATTTACATCTTGAGTTCCATGGCAAATTTGCCCTCATCAGACTGCTTCTGCCTCGCTGCCACCGCTTGCGAATGGCCTCGCCCTGCGCCGGCATTGCGGCGGCAGTGTTCGCAGACTCGTCGACAAACTCGTCTTTATCGTCCACGTGATCTATCATCCGCATTACGCTTGCCATCATCATTCAGTGAGCAAGTGGAAGGTCCTCACCGTGCTAGCATTCGATGTATACATCTAGAAATCTGTCGGGTCGACAGCGTACTCGGGTTGTCTAGAAGTGGCTGTTTCATGGCTGCATGTACGAAATCTGTACAAAATGACCGCGACAGACCTTACTGGAATCGGTTCAATATGACCTCTGTACACTGTACATGTACCATGGTATACTTCTAGCAGGGGGGGAGTCCTAACTTTATGAAGTACAGTTCTGACAGCCCCTCTCCAACAAACTTTTGGTGGATCTCTAGTACTACTAACCCTTTCGCGGTAGAAGTGCACATTTATCGCCCATATAGACCGTTTGCAAAACACGGTGTGAAAGTACCGCCTACAAGTGCGGATCCTGTGCCCTTTTACACAAGTTCAACCGTTAATGCACCATCTTTTATGACAAATCATAAACAGTAGCGCTCTTCGCGCGCGACGTCTCTCAGCATTCTGCACGCAATTCTTCCTAAACCCTTTCGTTACTCTGCTTCCGTTCAAACTTCCCCAACGCGCCGCCCTGTAGCCGTCACTCTAGACGTGGTGTGCACGTTCACCGACGGCGTACCTGCACACGCTCAGGTCACTGAACGTTGTACAGTACCTACACACGCTCAGGTGTACCGTTTCTAAAGTTCTGAGCTGTACCAGTTGACGCTGGGGAAGATATAGTGAAAGCGAGTGTGGTCCCAGCCCATATTTAGGGACTCGCTTTCATTGCCCGAAACGGGGTCAGATGTATATTTTAATAAGTGATCATGTACACTTTAGCGAGCGAGCTGGCGCGGATCCTCTACCGTAAGCTCCCGGAAAAGTGTATTTCTATAACGGGATTCACAATAGCACTAGAACAACCTTAACTTAAAACGGGGTAGTACCGTGCCTTGCTGAAATAGTATGCAGAAGTAAATGACTTCAAAGGGAGAATTCTTTGAGACAGAGTAGTCTACGTTTGCGCACATTCACAAATATGAAGGGGCGTCCCATGGGAGTCTTGTAAACGGGCAGGACATACAAACGCCAAGTGATGAAACAAAAAAAAACAGATTGCAACACTTCCGTTAAAAACAGTCCGGATTTCACAAAAATGTTTAAAACATTCATATAAATCATTCAAGTTGAAGAACGGCACATTTAGAAACGAAGTTGCAGTGGTATACTCTCTGAGAGAACAGTACAGTCAGTAATCATCAAGACATACAAATATTAAGTAGGATGCATATGATCGTGTGCATCAGCAAATCACTGCAGGTACTATGTTACAAACATGCAAAACGAGTAACGTGATTCAGACAACGACGAAAAAAGCCCCGTAACGAAAAAACCCGCGTCATGTTTCGCTTATGCACATTTACCAACTGTATGTATTGAATATAATCAAACATAGTACATTTGGTGCAGTTTAGCCAATCAGAACTGTGCATTGTACATGGTCCCTGTCCATACCACTGTAATAATTTAGCAAGTGGCGCGGGTTTTATCGTCGTTGTCTGTATCCTTAAGGGCGCATTCTGTGCCCTTTTAGAAGTAAATTCTTAGGTTTGTATATTATATTATACTTAAGGCAATAGGCTCGCGAAAGAGCTAATATCACTACTACTACTACCCCAATTATTGGTATCTCTACTACATGTAGTAGTAGTGTATCTCCAATTTTAAAGCCCCGGTAGTTTCGGTAATACTACTACCCAGTTTTTGGCGCTACTATTAACCTCTGTTTATAAGTGTCACGATTCGTGACTCACGAACAATACAAGTCATATTCAAGCACGCGATGGATAAGTTTCGTATGTATCTTGCATTTACCGAGAGTAAAAAATGGCAAACCGTTGGCTCGAAACACTTCGATGCAACTACCTGCAAGCTAAACTATGGCTCCTCGAACAGTTTCCCCGCACCGTGCTGCACTTATGACACGGTTGCTTAAAATAAAAAAAAACCTTGACAACTTCTGCAGAAGAGAGATGGTGGGGGTATTGCCACTAAGGCTCCACCATGCTCGAAGAATGATCTGAAAAATGCTTGTGCATTTGTGTGTAAATGCAAGTTGCTCAAGTGACTACCTCACTCTACCTACTCTGGTACTTGTTTGGCCAAGCGTCTGGCCTCGCGATTCTCCACGACTCCGACCAGCTACGCCCACGTCAACTGCTCTTTGGACCGTATCGCCAAACCTTCAGGTGTCGTCGCTGCGCTGACGTCACACTCGTTTTGCCGGGGCGGGGCTCAGCACGCGAACGCCACTGGAAAGTTGACAGCCCGCCGAATCTTTGGTCGCAGCGCCTGGAACATGATGACAATAAACAATGGGTTCAACTATATCTTCAACACCAGCAAACACGACTACAAGATTAGCAAAATAATCAGCGGTCGCAACGCGAAAGCGACGCTGCAAGAGCTGAAAGCGTTCGACTCTCAGGCATGCACGAAGATCGACGCCGCGCAGCATCTTCTGTTTCGACCTGTCAAGACCTTGAAGTCACCAGACCTATCGTTACTCGACCGGCCCTCGATGGCTTACCGCCTGCGTCATTCGTCACTATCCCTTCTGAAGGAGCTTAACCCCGAAGCTCCGGCAATGAAGCGTGTGTTCTCCGCAGCGGTAGCTCCATTGCGGATCTCCTCGTCTGGTCGACTCACTTAGCAACCGCGCCCACAAACCCTGACAGACAGACAGCACAAACGAATAACCACCCGCACAGGCCATCAAATCAACCCAGCAAATTGACGCACAGAAGATAACCATCATTAAGCCGTTGCCATTAACCACTTTATTGAGCATCAGCACCAGCGCTTGAGGCCAAGGTTAATCGTGACCCTGGGCAAGCTACAACCAAGCGAACCAAACCCGACAGCACATATGGAGACGAAGACGTTAACACGGCATATAAATAATAGCGGCGATCGTCAGTCACTTATCTGCACGCAACTTGATTTGCATGGGACGCGCAAGAACCACGGATGTGGCAGGCGTCGATCTCTAAGCAGCAGAAGTCCGACGCGAAGTTGCTTGTGGCCTTCATGAAGATATTCTTGGAGAACGGGATCAGCCTGGACTCGACGACGCCGGACTACCGCGACCACGTGCTCGAGTTGGGCAAACACGCGAAAGAAGCCGTTCGTCATTTCCTGTCCAAGCGTGGCTTCAAATCACGCGGGTCTGGCGCGTTCCTCAAACATCGGCGCGTGCCCCATCGCTCAGGCGTCCCCAACACGAAGATAGAGCGCCACTAGCGCCTGCTGCAGTCAGGTACTATCCGTGACCCTGCTCCTGGGTACACACAAGACGTGTTAGAGGTAGTTAGACAGTAACCTGACACATAGAACATGCAAGGACTGCGTGGTCTGTGCACCACTCACGCAAATTCAGACTGTCTCCGTTGCGACACGTATCTGTAAGCGTCGAGTTCACTCCAAAAAACATAAATAAATTTGGTCAGCTGTATACCCGAAGAACCTTGTCGAATATACCCGATAAACCTCGACGTGTATACCCGAAAAACGTTGTCGTATATAGCCGAAACACCTTTTCGCATATACCCGAAATCCCCGATCGTTCATTCAATGGAAGGCAACACGCCGCATCACACAATCGCCGAGTGGATTGAGATCCGCGCAGCTCTCAAGGAGCTCGAGTATAGCCTTGAAGAAGCCGCTGAAATATTCGGTATTCCCCATATGACGCTGTTGGGCTACATTACCGCTGAAAACGGATTCTTCTCTACCGACGTTGACCCATGGTCCAGACGTGTGACACGCCCTGGTCTACCTCCGACGACGGGAGGGTTCAAAGCTCCTGTGGTTGCCTTAGTGAGGCGTAGGGCCGCTGGAGGTGACTTAATGTCTCGAAGGGAGATCGTCGTCGAGTGCGCACACGTCTTCCCTGCGGGGTTTTGGCTGTACTTGACTTTATCTTGGGTCGTTGCGCACCTTGCACTCCTAATTCAGATCTTGGTTGCTTCGCGGTTTCTTGGGTACCGAGTAATATAACCAGTGAGCTTGTGTCGAGAAATAAACCGAGTGAGCCATGAGTTTTGTGCGCCGGCTGATTTATCGTTGACTCCTGGAAACGAGTTTGGCGAAAATTAAACCTAGCTGGAAGTGTCCAGGTTAGCCGAAAAACCCAGCAGCAGATGTCGAGTTTAGACGAAATAACCAACGAAGTCAGGGGTACTGGAAACAGAGAGCCCCCTGTGGTCATTGAAGAAGAGGGGGAGAGGGAGGTGCAGCTGAATCACTCAGTGAGCATGCTGGAGATGATAGATCACCTGGTGTGTGAAACTATGCCCCGTTGCTTTAGATCGGATCAGCGCTCCGGGGTGCCCGAGGAATTTTACGCGCGCAGCAAGCTGCTGGCTATTCTGGCCCGAGTGGTAGGACACTGCTGTGGGCCGAGTGCGGGCTGAAACGGAGCGGAATTGACCGGGTTATGACGTTTTGCTGCTGCAGGTGGAAGAGCAGAAGCTTAACAAGGGCGACATGCGCGAGAAGCGCGTGCAGGCGGCGCTGCAGGCGGAGCTGGAAGGCACCGCCGGCGTGGTGCTGCCGCCCTCTGTGGGGCTCACGCCGCCCGTTGCTGCGGCTGCGACGCCGCCTCCGCCGGCTGCGCCGCTGATGCCGATTGCCCCTGCACCGGCGGCGGTAGCGGTGGCGGCTGTGCCGAGCCGCGCGAGTCGTGGGGCTGCGCGAGATCGACGGCGCCGTCTGGAAGGACGGACGAAGCGAGCGCTGGCCCGAGCACGAGATCACAGCGCTGCTGAATGCAGCAGAGAAGGTGCTGCAGGAAACGGTCAGGACGCTGCACTGGCCCTGTGCAACGAGCGGGTCATCGGCATCATCAACACGTCGGACAAGCGCACCCTGTACGACACCCTGGTGGAGATCAGCTTGACGCTGCAGCACGAGCTGCGGCTCTTCCGCGTGCCGTTCTGCGCGTTGAACGGGGGCAACGACGACTCGCCGATCTCGCCGCGCGAATTGCTGAGACTGAGCCGATTGCACCTGCGCGGATCCAGACGATAGTGCGTGGACGACAAGCTCCAACGAAGCTGAAGCTTGAGGTTGTTAGGGACGTCCGTGAGCAACTTCGTGACAGTGCGGTGGCTCTCGAATTTGCAAGTGCTACTTGTATTCAGCGGCATGTGCGGGAGCGGATCACGAACACTGCTACCAGTCAACGATTTCGAGCACAGTGCAGTGCTCTGTGCTTCTTGAGCCGGCGCACGGTAAGGCGAATGCGTTTTGAGAAGCAGTCGGACGTGCGGATCCAGCATGCGTTCCGGCACTCTCGTGCAAAGCGGCACATTGCTCGACTCGTTTATGCTGACGGTGCCCAAGACACGGAGACGAAGCCGGCATCCGGATGGGTCGAGATCTTTGACGAGGACAGCAAAATCTACAAAATCTATAATCTACCCAGTTTTGCGGTTATCAAGAGGCGGAATCGTCGAGAATTGGCCAGCATCGTTTCTACTGTGCGAAAAACCCTACCAGTTACGTGCGTATCCGCAAGAACCGACCTAAGAAAGCGCCGCGCAAGCATCTTCGCTGTGGTAAGACGTTCACGGATGGTGCTTATCGCAAGCATCACAACAATCCTCCGCCGTGCATGCCGATGCAAACGTCTATGGAGATGTAAGGGTATGTAGCCATCGATAATGGTAATGAAAACAAACATGAGGCTATCCATAACCAAGGGGCGGATGCAGACCCTTTTGGCCCCTTCAAATGTCTCAATTTTCCCAAAATTCTCTGATCAACTGAAATCGATGGCTCAGTGACGATCGAATGACTTCATTACTCCAGCTGCGAGTGCTGTTGCCTTGTGAAAAAGAGGCGATCACTGGGGATTTGAGCCTGAATCATCATGCAACCCTATTCGCTGTGGCCCCACTCTCAACTGTGGGCTGCCTCTGCCCCTGTCCATAACTACTGTTTAAACCTTACACATAACTTGACACAAAGAAAATATGTGTATTGTTATATTTATCGTTCAAGCTACAGTAGCTTGAATCTACACTAAAACGGTAAAAAGGGAAATGAATGCAAAGCCCTCGAAGCGATTGCGATTCTGGTAAGGAACCGTAAACTCATGGGGCACCACGTACGTGCGGTGTGTCTGTGGGGGGGGGGGGGGGCATGCAAACGATGTCCTCCAGCAGAATGACGTACCGCGTGGCGTGTGGTTCAATCACACCGATGAACGTGGGGATGTTGGGGTGGCTCGTTGAGAACGCGCCGTTCAGCTCGCGGTTGTTGCATTCAAGCGGGTTGTTGGTACCGTGCGCTGAATATCAAAGATATCCCACAAGCGCAGTGGGAATATCTCTAGTCAGGCCTTGCGGATGTACGCTCAGAAATCATCCCACTACACTTCCCGGTATGCCCTATCTTTCACACTCAGAGCCATCTTGAATTTCATCGTCATCGTGGGGTCAATACGGTCGTGTCGGATCACCGTAAGCGAGTCCAGCATAGGCTACCCGGAGCGGCCGCCCCGGGAGAGTACGCAGGTCGATAACAAAGAAAGATTAAGTCGCGAGTTGTAGATGGTTTGTAGGCATCCCAGACTGGTGAAAGAAAAAAAGGTGGATGAAAGTGGGATGGGCTAAGCAGTGAAATGATGCCGGGATTCCTTAGAAGTCCAAGTCGCAACGAGTGGAGAACTGGACGCTTGTTCCTGAAGGCCGGTGATAAGTAGTATACGTCGGTATTTAGCACAGGAATTGCGACAACATATTTTGTGAAGTCTTAGAGATAGTATCACTACTAATAGCAGTGATATGCTAAAGTTCTAGTGCTTGGACCGAGTAGTAGTGTTTATTGAACAGCAGCGAGAAACTAGTGGGGCGGGCTGGTAGCACCAGGCGCTACAAGTAATCCGAGTGAGCTGCACGTTACCAGGATAAGTGGCATTAATAGTGCTAATTTAGCACTATAGTAGTAGTGTGTGACTAGGGTAAGTTGTATTTGCAGTACTATAGTAGCAATAATATCGCTACTAATGCTAACTCCAACGCAGTGCTACGTGCACGACTCCGGCTCGTCTTCTGCCATGGGCCACTTCAACTCAAACGAGGGCATCACGCTGGTGACCATGCTCGAGGACTTTCTGAACTGGTCGGCCGCCAAGCTGTCCAGGGGTGTACATGAATACACCATTTTCGGGTGGTGGCTTCAGCTCCAGAGAGCAGATTGAGTAACGCCAATGCCGACCTACTTCAGTAGTAGTAGTGCTATTGAATCAGAGTCGTAAAATAGTAGTATCATCACTACTAACCTACAGTCTTCCCTCCCGGAAACAATTATCACGGGAGAACAGACCAGCTTAATCAGTTCAATTAGCACTTCTAATCGGCTAAATCACTGGTGTTTGGGTATTTTACTAGTATCAGTACCAGTTTTTCTCGCTATTAATATTATTCAATTAGAGCTACTGATCGGACCAAACACCGGAGTTTTATTTCATTTTCATTTTGCAGGTGAGGTATATTGTGTTCATTTAGGGTTCTCGACACTAACGATCAGCAATATCCGCAGCTGACCTCCATTCCGTTGTCAGCCGTTCTGTATCACCGTCGCTTCCTAAGGATGACCAGTCCTTCCGCTCCGTTCCGGTAGATCGGGGATCCCGACCTGCCATTCACTGATATCGTGTGGTACGTTGCGGAGTGCACCATCCCAGCAGCCCGTGGGGAAGTCCTGGCCAGTTGCGCTGATCTGGCGGCTGACCTTCGAGTCCAAGATTTGCGAGTGCGTCGGCAGTTTTGTTATGGGTCCTGTAGTGGTGTGTCCATGACTGAACGGCGCATTGGTCCGCTGTGATGCGGCAATGCCAGTAGAGGCGGGTCAGCTTCGCCGCCAAAGGCGGTCGCCTGCCTTGCATTTGATTGATAATCATCTTGCGAACTCCAACCACATGAATGTGCTGGAGCCCAGTCTTCTTGGCGCGAAAGAGTCCGTGGAAAAGTCCTCGGTATTCGGCCATATTGTTCGTAGCTCTGTTGTCACCGTAGGCCATGCTGGCGAGCCATAGCGGATGCCCTCTACCGGTGTGCGGGTCCACTTGCAGTGAAACTGATCCACTCCCGCCTGGGCCTGGATCCCCACGAGAGCCTCCATCAAATAAGAGCACAAATAGCTCCGTGCTGGAGATGACCGGGACCGGGCAAGCATCATGGTGAGCATTAAGAGAGTTGATCACGCTCCTGACTGCAATGCACGCGTGTTCTGGGCGATAGGTATCACCACACGACGCCTCAATGGTACGGTAACTCTGGCGCAACCTTACGGTCAGAATTGCTCGAAAACGGTGAGCAGAAATGAGGGGTTCTGCCTCCATATAGTCGTTCCGCCATGCCCATATCACCTGTAGAACTGTTGCTACCCCGAGACGCCAACACTTGGAGATCGCGTCTGGTACTAAACGGGCAACATCTCCGCGGAGGCGGACCTGGTGCCAGCGTAGTTCTTTGTCTAGCCGATGTAGAAATCCCAAGGGGACGGTTCCCGTCGTGAAGTTGATAACTTGTTCTAGTTTCGTCCTGTCAACGGTGGATCCCATCCCCTGCCACTTCGCGAGGAAAGTGTGCCACAGCATCGTGGCGGCTGGGCACTCCCAAAAAACGTGGGTAAGTGAGGTCTCCGCACCGTTGCATTCATTGTGAGGGCACGCCTGGCGAGAAGCGCTACGATCAAATAGGTTGAGGCCGCGTAATTTCAGACGATATAAAAGGCGCTCACCCCACGCGTTGAGGCCCACGAACTTTCTGATGGAGGCCCACGGTAGAGTTTTCAGTGCTTTGTGGAAAGCAGGATTCTCCGTAGCCCATGCTTCTGCGTAGCCCATGCTGCTGCTCGGTGTGCCTGACTTGAAGTTGCCTCTTTTCGTGACGACTCAGTGACCACGGCTCTGAAATCCGAACGCCGGCGCCGCCATCTGCGGTGCCCGATCCACGCGCACCCCATCCGGGTGAGCGAGGGGTGTGGATGAACTGCCGTTATCAAGGTGGTTGACCTAATAGCCCGGTGAAGCGCCGTGAGCAAACTCGGAGCTGACGTCGCTGAAAGGCACTGTACAGTGGCACTTCCAACCGTAGTGAGTACGGGAGGCATCGCCAGCGAATAGTTGGGGGGCTGAAGTATGTATGGATGGTCGGATTTGGTAGCCAGCAGTCACATTTCATCGGGGCCAAATTTCTCGTAGACAATATCAGGAAAATTGCAAAGCAGTAATAAAATGAATCTCGCCAGCTGTGCGAGTCTCGCTGCGGAGGCGATGGTCGTCGGGAGTCCACTCAAATGCGCCTGAAAAACGATGTGGTCCGAAGTTACATGGCGCCAGCCAAGTACATCTCCAATGGTTGTATGGGGCGACGATAGTAGGGGAAGAGCGATCTTCGGGTTCACCACCACTCCAGTAACGTCATATAACTGCAAATATCGTATCTCCAGATACGGTAGCCATTCAAAGCAAGGTGTTCCCCTGGTCGTGCGGCACCAATCGCGTAGAGCTGCAGTGCTATCGCCTTTAAAAGGGGTGATGTTTACGAGGCATTGCCCATCTGCCCAATCCCAGGATGATCGTGGTAGCGTGCACGTTGCATGGGCATGCACATTTGCTAGGTGAAGTCGGTCAGGTGTGTCAAGCGCGGCTTCACATGCCAGTCGCCCTGCATCCCAAAAAGTGATAGGGAAGGAAAGCCCCTTAATACCGCCGACGCGATGTCCGCGAGTAATGTAGGTGTCGGGACATGTAGGTCCCGCCCTCTCGGCGAATAAAATGTCGCCGACAATCATCATGGTGTATGTGCTTGTCATGGCCCAGCGGGATACCTCGGTCGCCGCGAAAGCTAGCAATTCCGCCTTTAGGTTGGGGACAGCCATACCTCCATCAGCCTTCGGCAATGCTGCTACATCCTGATTAACCCAGTGATTGCCATTGACGAAAGCAGCGACAAATTGCCCAGGCGGGAACAAGTGTTTTTCCTCTCGATCGACGGAGTATAAACTCTACCTCGGTTTGACTTACCTTTTGTATAGTCTTGCCCCACGACCAGTCATGCAGACAACGCGTGGTGCTGAGCCTCCGGACCCCGGGAGGGACGATGGCGACTCCGAACGCGGTTTGGACTGCTACCAAACAAAGTTTTGTACTCGCATTTGAGCATCATCAATCCATGGCATTGTCGGCCAAGCGTGGCGTGCAATGTGTGTCAATTTGGGAATAACGACAGCCGTCACAATTGTAGCTCTTTGATCCTGGGTGAGGGACTTGTCGGCGGCTAGTCGCAATCGGACGGAGAGTTGAAGCATTGCTTTTTCCCATGTAACCCGCACGAAGTCGGCCCCGCCCACTTGCGTCCCCAGATATCTGCAATATGTGTTCGGGGTTAGGAGAGCATAAGCCCCCGGGAGTGCTGCAGTGGAAGCCGCACCATCACGACAGAGAGCTATCACAATGGTCTTCTTGGCGTTCACCCGAAGCCCACTGGCCACACCGAACCTATTCGAGAGATAGAGAAACACTGGTAATTCCTGTACGGAGCCAAGGTAAACCGCCGTGTCATCCGCATACCCCGCCATCACTGTGCGAGAAGCCGTACACAGCTTGACACCGGTAATCCCCACTTCGGCGTCTATTAGCCGGTACAGGGGCTCCAGCGCGAGAATGAATACAATTGGAGCTAACGGGCAGCCTTGGCGAATTCCACTTGTAACTTCGACCTTTCGCGACCGCAAGCCGTTCACTAGAAAACGGATGGTTGTGTCCTTATGCAAGAACGCCAGTGCCGCAATATATTGAGCTGGAAAGCGCAGCCATTCCAGGACAATAAAGAGAAAGAGCCGAGCGAGAGAGTCGTACACCTTCTCGTAATCCAGGAGCAAGGCTAATGCTGCTGCTTGCTCGGGGTCCCGTCTCCGCCGTCACCCGAGCAGCCGAGAGTAAGTCCACTGTGTCATGTAATTACCGTCCTGGCACGAACCCGGCCTGGTGTGGGTGGATGATCCCTGCCAGCTTGTCGCTCGTCCGTGTGGCGAGTATCCTAGTGAAGATCTTATAGTCAGAGTTCAGCAGCGCCAAGGGGCGGTAGTTGAGCGGGTTCGAGAGATCACCGGTCTTCTTGAGGAAGAAGATGTCCGCCTCAAGGAAACTCGCCGGAAATACGCTGCTGTTGTACCGCAGATTATACAACTTGCATAGAATAGGAACTAGGGCATCTGCATAATCATGATACCAGTCAATCCCAAGCCCATCAGGCCCACAGGCTTTGCCCGGCTTGCAGGCTTTGATCGCTGCTGCTACCTCATCCTCCGTGATTGGCTTTATCAGTGTATCCAAATCTTCCGTGTGATCAGGCGGGTCGAGAGATGACAGGAGCTCGCGGATGCCAGATTCCGTCGGAGGGGCTCTCTGAAAGATGGGCGTCCATGCGTCTGCAAAACCTTCAGCTTTCTCATGCACCGAGCGTTCTGGCATGCCCGCAGAGCCAACCAGTTTGGGGACAGTATTGTCAGCGAACTTTGTTGAAGTCCGTCGGAACAGCGCTCCGGGAGACCTCTTTTCATGCCACGTATGCTCTCAGAAGCGACGCTGTGTTGTGTATGATGCACGAGCAGCTTCCATCCCGGCAAGCCGGCTTCGTAAGCGCTGTACCAGCGTCTGTGGTTCCGTTGCTGTCAGCGATAGACCCTCCAGTTGCACAGTGATAACCTCGATCGGGTTCAGCGTAGCCCGTTGTGCACGGTTGAGTTGACGAAGAAGGCGACGTCGGTTTTGACGATACGTTCGAGTTCGTTGGCGACGGGAGTTTCGCTTGCATCGCAAACAGCCTTTGCCTACGCCCGCCTTCAGCGTGTCCCATGCCTTTGCTGTATCTGAGGCGCTGGGGTTGTCCTCAGTAACCCAATCGCCGAACGCATCAATGGCTCCCTGGATGGTTGCATCGACAAGCTTGCGTGCATAAGGAGAAACTGGATAGACACGCGCGGGTTTCTTAACCCTCACGGGGTTATCCGGGGAGCGTAAATGCAGCATCATACCATCGTGGTCACTCAAAGTGGTGGGCATGATTTCTGATGCCGCTACCCATTGATGCGCTGTGGCGGAGCCGTACCAGCGATCAATCCTGCTAGTGGCTCGGTCCCCGTTCACAGTAAAGCCGTATGTGTGATATGTGTGGTGGAACGCCTGAACACGTGACCGGTCGTCTCGCTTGGGCATAGCCGACCGAAGACAATCCGACAGCCCCCAATGAGCAAGCAACCGGCGTAATGCCGGCGAATCATGTGCACCTGGTACATGAGGATGCGAGCGGTCCAGCACAGGATACCGAGTACAGTTAAAATCCCCTCCAAGCAATAATGGGATACCCCCGGGGCTATCCAGTGTGAGCAGGTCCGCAAAGAAAAATTCTCGCGCGTCCTTGTCAGTCGGCGCGTACGCTATGGCAGAACTCTCGCACATAAAGGAACTCATGATACCACACACTCCGGGCTCCTGACGGCACCCTCCCCATCGGTGTGGTGAGCCACGTACTGGTGACGTACGGAAGGACGTGAAATAAAGCCCATCCTCCGTCATCCAGAGCGGTGGTGTTTTCCCGGCATAACTCCATGTTTACAACTCGTCGAAGTCGGGCCCAACGTTGGCAGTCGCCGGCCGATGCATAACGGGTCTGCTCCGGTCCCTTGCTGATTGCATCGTGCCATTCAGTGCATACATCTCTTACATCTTGTCTGATGGATTCATCCTGTGTAATTCGCCAAATCGCGTCCGTTTGCTCTCGGTACACTTCGATCCGCCAATGTCCATTGTTTCGCTTCGAGTTCTGGGTATGGTAGGAACCCAAAAAGGTGACGAAGAGCGTCGATGTTGCCTAAAAGCCAAGCAGCGATGTGGCGCGGGTTACTTCGTCGTTTTGTGGAGAGGATCTGGAGCCGGGGTCGAAATAATGAGCACCATATCTGAAACGCCTCCATGTTGGCAGCAGTGACTAGCCGGTACTGGGCGAAGTCGTCCGGATCGATTTCCTCTCCTTCCGGTGCCCGTAGGAGTCGGAAGTAGGCATGCTCCACCACCTCTCCTGTGGATGCGCGGGGGTACCTCTTTGCCATACTCATTCCATCATGACCCGTTTGTGAGCCACTGGCATATTGGTCAATACCAAGCGCCTCGTGCAGAGTCCGTTCTTCATAAGCAATTGTCTCCTCTAAGTCAGCTTCATCATCATAGCCTATGGCGTCTAAAGTGG
Source organism: Phytophthora x cambivora (assembly GCA_033557925.1). NCBI lineage: Eukaryota > Oomycota > Peronosporomycetes > Peronosporales > Peronosporaceae > Phytophthora > Phytophthora x cambivora. The sequence continues at coordinate 1,998,237 of JAUCEB010000023.1, read as the reverse complement.
TGAGGCCTAGGCGCGTATGTACCACGTCGAGGCACTCCCTTCCCTCATCGTGATCCGTTTGATTAAAACGGCATTGACATTGTTCAAATCGGCGAGCTTGTTGAGTGAGTCAGGGTCCGTATCTTCCTCCGGCGCTAAGTAATTCACTGCTTGCTTCTACTCATACGAATCCGACACCTTCGCTGCGTAGCCTGGGTCTCCTTCTGCACGTCATCTAACGAAGCGCTCACCATGCATCACACCGTAAAAGTGACGTTCGATGACATTGCGTATCATGAAGTACGACACGATATGTAGATTCCAGCATGCGCAGATAGTCTCGAGCTTGGCGACCCAAAAGAGCCTCATAGCACCCCGATTCATGGTCATCACCGTTCGTAAGCCGGTGCATCTTATACGTGTATCGCTGCACTTGTGCATCTCCGGAGCGGTTGACGTCAAGAACAATAAGGGGGTCGCGCAGGTATTGAGCCATCGCTCGCAGTTCATTGGGTCCTGCCCAGAAGCTTGACGGAACGCGGACGTTAGTTGGCCGTTCACGCCCTTGTGCGTAATGCGTGAAGAGCGCAGAGGTTGCCGCTTCTTTTGAGTCACAAAAAGGATGGTCTGGGTAGCGTTCATGGTAGACCGCGACTGGATCGATCAAACCCAGCTCAACGTCATGACGAAGGTTCGCCATCATGAGGGCGTAAACACCCCGCCAGCCTGCGTGGTTGTCGCTGCCGTGTTCTTCAGCGTCCTGGTCGAATGATTTGAGATGGATGCATAGAAAGCTAGCATCGCGCACTGCCCGTTCCCTTCGACCGCCACTTCACAGCCATCGAAACTCGAGAGGAAGTGTGCAGCTTGGATGGGTAGGTCCTCATCGCCCACTTCAATTCCTGTTGGGAGTCTGGCGTGGCAGGGACAATTTCTTCAGATTCGTGAGAGGCCGTGGTCTCGACTGGAATCTGCGCAGATGGACGGGGTCCGTCACTCTGGACATATGTCGCCAAAGTAGTTTGTACAAGAGCCACCGTCGGTGTGTTAGCGGGCTCCACCGTTGATTCAACCTCCATTCCCGACGGTGTGTCTGACTGGAAAGTGGGCGATGCCCCGCCTTGGTGTGTACCAACGCTGTCGGAGCGGGTCGCGTCCTCGACCGATGTGGGCAGCTCTGGGTCGTCCGTTGAAATCTCGATGTCCGACATCGCGTCATTGCCATCCACTGCATCTTCCGCGTCTGAGTCCTCTTCGGCAAGCGCTTCGTAGCGACCTAATGCCTCCGCACGTTGAAAGGCAGCAAATCCGGCTCGGCCATTGTTTTTCGGGCGTGGACGCTGATCCGCTTTACGGGTGGAAACAGGTCCCCGCGTCAGGCCTCCGGGTTGGTGCTGGGGTACGGCCGCAGTAGGAGCCGACTGCTGAGACCGCATTGATCCTTCCTGGTTTTGGAGACGACGTGCAGTACGTTTCGCCTTCGCCGATACCTTCGTCGTGTACCCCCCTACGTCCTCCTCAGTATGGACTTCGGCTGAGGATCGAGGTGCGGGTGATGAGCCCGTTGCCGTTGGCTGCGAGTCAGGGGTCTGCGGCGTTTGCAGCAGCTGTGTCGCACCTGTCAAGGCCCCCAACGTCACCGGCGTAGGCTGTGTCAGGGATAAATCGTGTTCAGTTAGCAGGGACATCAGCTGCTGTACGTCTTCGACCATGTACGCAGCCAGGGGCCGGGGGTAAATTTTAGCTACCTCGCCATCTGCCTTTCGACTAGCCCGTGACTTCAACTCTTCAAGACGCGCTGCGGAAGCTTTGCATTTTGTCGTGCCGTGACGCGGGCTGTAGCACCTTGTGCATGGCATCCGTAAGTTGGTCTGGAAGTGGTGTAGCGTCATCGAGGTTCCTTGCAGCTGGAGTCTTGTGACACCAGTAAGTGCAGCCGGGCAGTGTTCTTGGGCAAATCGGACTACATGATATCGGTTATCGTAGACGTCTGATCTGGTCGACCTTGGAAACTCGACATCCAATACTTCTGCTCCGCTGATCTCCGAGAAAGCTCTCGCTAAAGCTGACAGACCACAGGTACCCCCGCCATGTACGTGCACCGCGTACATCCTCTCCAACTGAGCAGTAGAGTAACTGCCCTCAGCAGCAGCACCGGTCCTACGGTCTGTATCGTGTAAGGTAATGACAGCCCGTTGGAAACGAAGCGACTGACGTGCCCACACTTCAGCCACGCGCCGCGAGTAGAATACAAAGCGCAACGTGTGGGCGCCATCATACGTAAATCGTTTCACATCCCGCTGTAGACATCGCATCATCACTTGACCGATACTACCGTCCGTGTTCGAGTTGTATAATTCCTTGAAAATGGTTACGTGCGGGATGTTCGCATTGTGCCGTAAGTTCACTTGTGGCGGGAGGTTGGCCGTGAGAGTAGCGTTGAAGTACGTCTCATGGATGCCCTCTGGCATTGCTCGCTGATGTGGGGGCATCGTGGACTTGATAAAGTTAGGCGGATGAGGGAGTTCAAGACCGCCTAGGAAGTAGGCAAGGAGTGCCCGAGATTCCTCCGCCGTCATTGCGCGAATCCTTTCGCCACGTTTCACTTTACTCGGGGCTACGGCCACTTCCCGTAAAAGTTTCTCGTCGGCATTCCATTCCTTGCAGGTTGTCGTTTTCCAGTCGCAAAGCGTGGTGTTCACGAGGTGTTTTTTTTTCCAGAGGGTTCCAGATCCCAGTCACTACCCGCGATGCACGAGCCTGCGCTTCAGTAAGTGTTCTATTTGTACCAAGTACCGCCGCAGCGTTGCCTGTCCAGGCGCCGTCGGTCTCGAGGCAGTCGTTCGGGGTCGGGGAGAACGGAGCTGTTACCGCGTCGCTAGCAGGCTCTGGGGTCGTTGGTGTGTTTTGGATGGACCTTTCTCCCGTCCTAGGTGGGATGCCTGCCCCTGAGGAGGGGCTGCCCACAGGGGAGAGGTGATTTGAAGAGTGACCAGAGTTTTAGCCGAATAGCAGTGCTAATCCAATAGTAGCGATAAAAACTAGCACTAGTATTAGTAGCGCTATTAGCATTACACGCGGGACTTTCTCACTCTGCACTTAAGTTCACAACCTACTCCTACACGCTGACACCTACAGCTACCACGACGCCGGTACGACTTTCACGATTACTGTGCGGTGTATGTTTCTAGCTGAAGCGTGCGAAAGGTGCTAAACGGTTCGTGTCCCGTACCAGTTGAAGCTGGGAAACCCATAGTGTAAGCTAGTGTGGTGGAGCGGGTCTCTAGATTTTCTAGGGATCTCGACTCGCACTCACTGCGCCCAGACACCGACTAACGGAGGGGGTACTCCGACTGCCGTGTAGTTGCTGAGTGGTTCACCTTGTGTACCCGTCGGCGGGCTGGTACAGCTCTCTCGTTGACACGAGATGCGCACTTGGTGAGCGGTGGACGTCCTTGTGGGGACTTGAGAGGTGGGTGGATCCGCGCGGGTATTCCTGCGCACGGGATCCGGATGGGGTCGGCCTTGATCTACTTGAGTAGGCCTTGTGGATCCGCAATAGAAATGCGCGATCCGGAGTTGTTCCTTTGCGGGGTTCCTTGTTCCCTTACGGGGTTGTCCTTGTTCCTTTACGTTGCTTGCCGCTTCCAATAGCGGGATCTTTGAGGGGGTTGAGAGTCCGAAGGGCGCGCGCTACCTGGCCAAGCTATCCAGGGGCTGCCACGTACTGCAGGAAGATAACCAAAATACACTTGATCTAAGTATGGGGCCAATAATAATCCCCTATACTAAAGCCAAGTATGTCTTCCAGTGCAAATTCGGTTCTGATTTAAGTGTTAACTGGACCTCTTCCCCCCGAGCGCTCTGAGCCTCCCATTTGGACCACATCTTAATATAACTATAGACTCAGATCCATCTGATCCGGATCCGTTATCCGGATCCTTCTAATATGGATCCGCTCTGGGATCCGTCCCATATCTTACCTTTATGGGACGGTCATCTCGATCTGTCCCGAATTAAGGCCTGCATGTCGCGTAGTCAGGATCCATCCATCTGGGAGCTTCGCGCCAACGGCCGATCGGGCCCTCTAATTTCCACACTGCAATACCACATCCGTCCCCGACACGTTGTGGCTACCGCACAACGGCAACGCATCGTGTCGCTTGGCTCCATCCGCTGTCTGCGAGCATGTCTGACCCCGACGCCCAACCTGACGCCTCTGACGTCCAGCCTGACGCCGCTCCGGACTCCGGAGACGACTTGCGTGCCGCGGTCTTCGCTGGGAGGGGTCAATCCACCCAGCCCCCTCGCCCCTGCAAACACTGCGATCAAGCGCCGTCGGACCTGTCGGCCGCCGCCACTCCGCTGGAGGTGGATCTGCGCGCTCTGCAGACCGCGGCGTCCTCCGCGCATACGTTCATCGGTGCTTACCGGGAGCTCCTGTCCAAGCACCAACAAGCGATCCGAGCTCTGATCCGCGCGCGCCGCCACAATGAAGAACTTCATGCGCAAGCCCGTCCCCCGTGGGATGTGGCGCGCGCCTTCGTAGACTTCGCGCAACACCGTTACGACGTTTCACAGGAGCGAGTGCGGCAAGTGGAGCGGCAGGAAGCAGACACGCTGGAAGCCAACGAGAAGCTTCGGGACGAGCTGAAGGAACTCGCGACGCTCAGACTCCGCTACAGCATCCTGGAGGAGACTTCGGCCGACTCCTTCGCACGGCTGCTTCAGTACACCGTCAGTGTGGAACGATGCCCCTTTTCGGAGCGTGGCCCTCCGCGTGTGGTCTGGAGCACCCTCTTCCACCCGACGAAGGTCGGCCGGTCGCATTCGGCTTGGCGGAGCGTGCCTCGAGCCTGCAAGGTCACGCGGGACAAGCCTCGCCCCACGGCCAAGTCGCCACTCCCTCCGCATCCGCTCACTCAGGATCTGCTAAACACTTGTGACGAGAAGGATCGGCTCTACGAAGAGCTGAAAGAGCTCAAACCTCGTCTCGACACTGCCGAATCTTCGCGGGATACGGTCCTCCAGGACCTATTCCAACTACAACGGGAGCATGCGGATCTACGCAAGTCCCACACGGATCTGGAGCGTTATTATTCCCAGTGGAAGGCACGGGCTGAAGATCTGGATCGTGAGAATCAGCGGCTGCGGCGCGATTTGGAGCACGCACGTCGCCCCAGAGACAGATCTGCTCTGGGCCAAGAGAATTACCAGTTGCGACGGGATCTGGATCGCGCGCGTCGACGGCTGGATGACTCCGCGCTAGGTCAGGAGAACCGCCGGCTTCGACGAGACCTCGACCGCGCGCATCAGCGACTTGCCGGATCGGCCGCCGCGACTGACCTTCAGGCCGCACAGTTGGAGATCCACGTACGCGGGGAGAAGATAGCTGAGCTGGAGCGTCTACTCGACAAAGCCAACGATCGTCGGGCGCAGCTACACCGCGTCCACGAACGCACCGTGGAGAAGCTAGATTCTGCCAACCGTACCGTCCAAGGGCTGCGGCATGACCTCCACGCGCTTCGCGGTAGTCGCCACGCGGACCAGCTACAAGCGGCCCAGCGCCAGATCCGACAGTTGACGCAGGAGTTGGACTCTCTTCGTGGCGGTAGTGGCCACGCTCGGCTGCAGGCCGCTGAGCGCCAAGTTGAGGATCTTACGCGCGAGTTGAACTCGGCCCGTCGCCAGCATGCGAAAGCAGAAGACTCCCTCCAAGGTGCTCAAGAAGCTTGTCGGGGCCTCAACGCTGAGCGGGATCGTTTGATCCAGGATCGGGACAACGCCGTGCAGAGTCTCAAGCACGTGAACTCCCGGGCGTCCCACCACGAGGCAGAGATTGCCCGAGTCGGGCGGATCCGCCAGGAGCGGGATGAGTCCCGGAAAGAACGTGATCAGCTTCGTCAAGAGCGAGCCACAACTGCTGCTCGAATGGCCGAACTCACTGCTCAGCTGGGTCAGTCGTCCCAGGATCGTGACACAGCCGTATCAGAGCGTGACGAGGCGATCCGCGAGAAGCAGAGGTATCAGGAGTCCCACCGTGAGCTTCTAGCTCAAATTGCTGATATGCAGCATTCGTATTGGCTGGTGCGTCAAGACTTCGACCGCGCTCAGGATCAGCAGGATTCCTTCCGGCAGGAGCGTCAAGATCTCCTTTCCAGTTACTCCTCAATGGCCGTAGAGCGGGATTGTGCTCTGGATCGGTTGGCATCAATCGCTTCAACCGCCTTGCGTGGCACGCCGGCCGAACGTGGTGAGCAAGTGGGCTCTCCTGTTCCAAGCGTCCATTCGTCTCGGAAGCGGTCGCGAAGCCCTTCTCCATCTTCGGCGGGCCTTCGCTCTAGCTCACCTAAACGAGTCCGCCCCAGTCCACCCCGTGCCACCACCGATTCTCCCGTTCCCGTTTCGAATCCTTCTCCGAAGGGTGATGTGCCGGAGTTGCCGTCATTCCTCGCTATGGATTTACCCGTCGAGCAAGTGGGGTCCGATTACGAGTTCCCTGGATCCGATCCATCATCCAGCGAGGGTGAATCGGAGGAAGGGTCGACTTACTCAAGCGTCGAGGAAGACACCTCTCCCGCCTGTGCCAACCCCACACCTGCAGGTTCGGCTGCCACTTCTGCACCCACGGATCGGGCGAGTCCTGAGTGTCGTCCCTTTGCGACTACGCCTGACTCAGGGCCCTCTCAAACTCGCCCTCCCGTGGTCGACTCGGATCAGCAGGGGGCTGATTCTCCCGCAATAGCTTCCGCGGGTGGGGATCCTGAGCCACCGTCTTCGGCAGCTGACGCCAGCGGATCGGGAGCGAAGCAGCGGCTGACCCCCATGGCGTCTACGCCTAAGTCTCCAGCTGTGTCGGAGGACTCAGATGCGATCTTTGATCCTTCCGATGGCGAGTCGTCCCAAGATGGCGCCTCAAGTCCTCCTCCGGTGGACTCCGTCGATCCTGACGCTGTCTTCGAGGACTCAGACGACGAGCGACTCCAAGTGGCCCTCGCTAGATCCCGGTCTGACGCTCGGCCTCGTGCTGGCACGCGCCGCCGGAGCTCTTCCAGCGTCCCCGACGACGGTAGTGGATCCGCTGTTGCCCCCATCGTGTTGGACCGAGGCGACGACCCTGATGAAGCCGCTGAAAGTGTGTCGACCCAGAGCTTCGGGGATCCCGCTTCGCCAAGAGCTGACCCAGCGGCCCCGCCGACCTTCCAGCCATTCGCTCCGGTGGGCGACTTCATTCCTGGTCTTCATCAGGCTCGTGACATCCCTCGTTCCGCCATAGTGCCTTGGGACCCCGCGCAGATCCGTGTGCTCACCTTGGATACCGTTACTCCTCGGATCCTGACCAGTCAGAAGGTTCTTCCTCCAGGTTGGCTGTTTCCGAAGCGAACCGGTCGGGCCGGACAGCTAGATCCGTCGCTGTACCTCCCTGGACTAATCACGGAGCGCGAGGTCACCGATCTCTACCTCGACGAGCCGTGGGAAGATCTGGATCTGGACTCCACCAAGCCGCTGACCTTTGACCCCGACCTCAGCCCACCTCTGGCCGCAATCACGGACGAGTTTCTCGTTCTGGTGAAGGATAACAAGCAGGCTGTCTGGGAGTCCACCCACTCCTTCCCCATCCCTCGTGCCAAGCAGCTTGCCGAGTCCTGGGCTGCTTCCTTCTACTCGGGACGCAAGAACCGCAGCTCTCATGCGCGGGAGAAGTTCCGAGCGTGGGAAGGTCGAGTTCTCGAGTTGATCCGCCGGACAGGGTGTTGCGATCTGGACGTGTTGCTGGATCCTGTGTTCCTGCGGTTCCCTCAGCCGTCGGAAGAGACGACTTGGTTTCCTGGGCGAGAGTCCCTTGCCGCAGGTCGCCCTGCCCCCAAGAACTTGAGGGCTGCGCTTCGCGACTGTGATCAAGCGTCGGCTTGGCGTACTCACTACCGTGTGACCCCAAGCTCTCATCCGGCGCTCAAGATCCGTCGCCTCCGCCTGAAGTTCACGCCCCCGGCTCCATCCACCCAGTAGTTGGCCAAAGTCCATCCTAGTCGAAGTTTTGGTAGTCATGGCCCACCCCTGCATGTCGTAGCGTTGTTAATGTCGCTGATCCGCTCCCATTCCTCCGTCTCGTTCGTAGATCGTTTCTAGATCCTTGTTTCGTTAACTTCGCCAATCCTCCATCTCATCTCGTCGTGATCTGCACCTGTCTGTTTAACATGTACACATACACCTCCTCCTCTTCAGGCATACCGCCGTCCGGCATCCTCTCTCTCGCTTCATCCGCCCCATCAACCAACTTGTTGGGGCAGGCATCCTCCTCCTTGCTTCACCGGTGGCCTCCCCACCGACCTTCTACCAATTCATCTATACCCGCGACCAGCTCGCGGGCAAGGATCCCTCTCCTACACCTCCTCATGCGACTGCATGACTTGGAAGCGACTCTGTTTCGCGCGATCCTGCAGGAACTCATGCAGAAGTGCTCCGCAGTTGAGATCCGCTTCATCCACCCAAGTGGGATTATCATAGCCTCGCCAGTGCACCTGGAACTCCCTGAGTGCACGTCCATAGCGAGTGCGTCGACCGGTCCTTACGTCACTGATCTTCTCGACCTCGTACTCACCCTCTTCTAGGTCCTGATCCCAACTGTCCTCAGGCAACAGTGCCTCGTCGAAATCGAGGCGGGTGTTGTCTTCCGTCGTTAGTGTCGCCGTAGGTCGATCGGGGAACATCCTCACGGGCTTGAGCTTGGACACATGGACCACAGGGAAGAGGCGATAATCTGTGTCGGTCGTCTCCAACCGGGCTGCGAAATTGCTCACCATCTCCTTCACGCGAAACGGTCCGTGCCACATATGCGCTAGTTTTCGCGCATATCCCTCCTTGACCCGGTCTAGATACAGCCATACCCGAGACCCAGACGTGATAGCGTGCGGCTCCACTCCTTCGTTGTGTCGTTCGGCTCGTTCCGCGATCGCTGTCCTCAGCCTCTCGTTGACCTCCGCTCTCGCCTGTCGGTAGTACTTCTGGATCCTGTAACGCCACCTGCGGGGATCACGATCGCGTCGTCTGGTACTGCCGAGGGGTATCGTTGCTTCGAGAGTGGTCTTAGGGTCCCACCCGTGGACCAGAAAGAAAGGCGTATCGCCTCGGATCCGGTCGTGGGCGGTGTTCACCGCGAAAGTTAGACGCTCGGCGTATTCGTCCCAGTCCCGCTGCTCTTCATCGGCCACGTACATCTTGAGCGCCCTCGTCATAGTCTGCACCATACGCTCTGCGGTGCCGTTCGCTTGCGGTCTGTAGGCCATGGTAGCGCGCTGTCTCTGGCCCAGGATCCTGTTGAAAGCTTTGAAGAAGTCGGACATGAAACCTGGCTCTCGATCATGCCGGATCGTCTCGCTAGCGCCAAAACGCCGGAAGACACATTCTTCATAGGACTCGGCGATGGTCTGAGCGGTCCGTGAGGCGCTCGCCTTGGCGATGACATACCCGGTGAACAGGTCCACCCAGATCAGGAGCTCGGTATGCCCTTTGTAAGACTTGGGTAGCGAAGGGATGTGATCCATCGCCAAGATCTGAAAAGGATAGGTAGCCTGTACGTTGCCGGGTGATTCTCCACGGAGGGTCGGTCTTCCTTTCCCCGTCTCGCAGTCCGTGCACTCCCCTATGAAGCGTTGCACACTTCGAAACAGCCCTCGCCAGTAAAACTTATCCTTGATTCGTTGGTAAGTGCGACTGATCCCTTGATGGCCGCCCTCCAGGCTCACGTGATAGTGATGGAGCAGGTCCTGGTGGAGAGTCTCTGGGATAACTAGGCGTAGCAGCCCGTCCCTCTCCTTGTCCGGCTTTCGCAACGGGGGGCAGTAATATAGCAGATCTTGTTCGTCCATCTCGAAGTCATCCGCGAGGTTGCTGCACATGCGGGCTTCTTCCTTCTCCAGATCCGCTACCTGTCCTCGCAGATAGTGCTTCAGATTCGCGATCCACTTCTCTTCGTCTTGTCCTTGCCGGATCCGATCCACCCGTAACTGGCGGACAGCATCTTCTTGCAGCACTTCCTGGTTGGGCACCTTCCGACAAGATCGGGTGGCCATGGCGGAGATCCTTAGCGTAGTTTCTTCCACCGGGGCTGTCAATATTTCCGGCAGCCTGTTCAACGTCACCAAATCGTCCCAACCTTGTTCCTGTACTACCATTCCTGCCTCTCGCTGCAAGGCGGCACTCGCCAGGCTGTCTGCGCTCGCGTTCCACGCGCGCTTCACATGGAGTAAATCATGAGCAGGCCACGTCCCCAATTGGCGTAAGGCTTTCTGCCTCAGCAGGGTCAGCGCGGGAGCTTTACACTCGATCTCCCCTTTCATCTGACGGATCACCAAGTTAGAATCACCACATATCACCAGACGCGTCGGATCCTGATCCTCCAGCAGGTCGAAACAGAGTAACAGGCCACTGTACTCCGCTTCGTTAACCGTCATGTCTGCTTTCCATCCCGAGGCTGCTTTGATCACCGTCCACTCCGGTAGCTTCCAAAGGATCGCGCTAAACGCTCCTCCGCCTCGTTTGACCCGGGCTGATCCATCAAAACTAGCCACCAGGAGCACCTCCTCCGGTCCCACCGTGGGCACTGGGGTGTCCACAGATCGCCGCGGTTCTTTGCGAGGGGCGATAGCCGTGAGAGCCTGGTCCACTTCGGAACGTGGTGTGATCGCGGCAGCCAGGGTTCCTAGGATTTCGTCTTCTCCCCGAGTACACTTGGTGATCTCTAGGGTCCACGGGGATAGTAGAGCGGCCCACTGGCCTAACCGTCCCTGCAATCCTGCGGCCCGGAATAACCAGGCCAGCGTGGAATGCCGAGCCAGCACTTGGATGGACCGACCTACCAGCATCGAGTAACCAAGGTCCAGCATACGCAGGAGGGCTAACACCTCCTTCTCCACGATCCCGTAGTTTAATTCGTTCTGCTTCAATGTACGACTCGTGAACATCACTGGTAGGTATACACCATCATGATCCTGCACCAGCGAGGCTGATACTGCCCATTCGCTGGCGTAGACGATCACCACTGGTCGTTTTTCTGTGTCGAAGTGTCGGAGGATGGGAGTCGCCGCGATCTTCTCTTTCAGTTTCGAAAACGCTGCTTCTGCTTCCGTCCATTTAGGATCCGCAGTCGCTTGGTCATCCCGTTGATCCTCCGTAGGTTCCACAGTCGGGCCAATCCTTTCACGTCCGGCTCGATCACGGATGGCGGCGAAGTCTACCTCCCGGAGTTCGTATAGCACTGAAGCATAGACCGCCATATCTTCGATGAACCGCCCGTAATAGTTCAGGCTGCCTAGGAACGATTGCATAGCGCGCAGAGTTCTCGGGAACGGCAGATCCGTCAAGGCGCTCAGATCTTTCGGGTGGGCCTCTAGCCCTTCGTTCGACACGCGATGGCCCAAGTAGTCTACCTTCTTCAACCCCCAGAAACTCTTAGTCACGCTAATAGAGATGTTCCACTTATCACACGCTTCCAACAGCGCCTTCACGCGATCGCATAGTAGGTCCCAGGACCCTGCTGTCACCAGGATGTCATCAATGTACGATCGTCGCCCCAACACCGAGGGTTCGCCCTCTTCCTCGGGCTGCCCTTCCTCGAAGAGATCCGTCAGCGCTTTTTGATCCGTCACGGTTGGGATCCGCAGGAACCCGTACAGCGCATTGTCGATCAGCCTCTGGTAAATCTGAGGTGCATTCTTCAGCCCGAAGGGCATACGATTCCATTCGAAAAGGCCGAACGGGGTGATGAACGCCGAGATCGCACGAGCTCGATCCGTCATAGACACCACCCAAAACCCACTAGCCATATCCAGAGAGCAATACCACAGTACCTTGTCCAGATCTTCCAACAAGTCATTAATCAGTGGCATCGGGTAGATCATCAGCTTGGTGAGACCGTTGACTAAACGATAGTCAATGCACAACCGTATGTCCACGCCATTCTTCTTGATGATCACCATAATAGGCGACGCCCATCGGGAAGTCGAATGTCGGATAATCTTCGCCGATAGTAACCCCTTGAGAAGATCCGATACCTTCTCGCGGAATTGGGGTGCGATCTTCCGCACTCGTTGAGCGACTGGGACCGCATCCCCGACATCGATGTCGCATACTGCTCCCACGGCAGCCGGGGGTAGCGCATTGCCCTTCCCGATCAGAAGGTGTCGGTGCGCCCAAATGATATCCCGTAACTTACGAATCTCCTCTTCGGTGTTGTCCGTCAAGTCTCCCACTTGGAGATCCTCGATCCGCACCTCTATCGTAGATGGCGACACTTCGGGCAGTACTGCCCACTCCCCATCGACTTCTTCTGCCTCCAGGGTACCCCCGTCGTGATGGCACACTTCCGATCCGCCTCCTGACTCAACCCTAGGAGTCTCTGGTTCATGAATTAGCCTCGGATCGTTAGGGGCTTGTTCGGGGGGGTCTTGCGGCATCATGTCAGGCGTCGGTGCAGTCACGTTGGCCCAGCCCTCCTCGGGAGGAGCCTGCATCGTTGCGCTTTGCGTTGGGGACCGAGTCATATCTTTTGTCTGCGATTCGGCCTTACGTCCCGACTCCTGATCTCGAATTTCATCAGATTGCGCCCCGTCCTCCTCTTGGCCACACGACACCACGTCTTCTTCCATCGTGGCGGCTGGAACCTCTGGCGAATCTGTAACCACAGACTCTCCCTCGGTTGGGCGGTCGGCGTCTCCACAGGTCTCTTCGTGATCCGAGTCTTCCTCCTTCTCCTCGTCCGATACTTCTCCGACGAGCGACATACCACCCCGGGCAGTACACACCGCCACTGCCCGTCCCCTATCACTAGCCGCATCTCCACGTTCGGTGGTGACAGCCGGCTGGGGTCGGGCGAGGATCCGTCGCGGGGTGGTGTATTCTGGCCGGTCGACTGCTGACCCATCTTCCTCGGTAGGCGGTGATGCCGCTGCTGTGGTCGCGGCGTCAGTGGTGGCTTCCCATGCTAGCGTTTGCCACTCCACATACCGGCGCGACCCCACCGATACGAAACCTGGCTGTCGAGGGACATGATCTCCACTCAATTGTAGTCCGACCTGCACATCCCGCTGCAGGATCAGCTTCTGGTCGCTCAGATTCGTGATATGCAGATAGCGCAGCTTGCCGGGGCCCTTTATCAGGGTCGGCACCCAATTTTGCCCTCTCGTAAGCCACAGCTTCTCGTGATCCGCTTCCCGTAGGCGCAACGGCAGTTCTACGGATCCTGCGACTCCAATCGTGAGGTGTTCTCCTGCACATATCGGACGGGCCTTGTCACTGAAAATTTGTCGCCGTCCGTGAAGCATGACCCGGATCTCGTCAGGCAGACACATGGACCCGTCCCCCAAATCCAGACGGATCCCTGCTGGCACCATGAAATCCATTCCGAGGATCGCTTGATAATCTGGAGGCAGGTCATCCCCTACCCAGACCTCGTACAAGTATACTAAAGATCCTGCCAGTGTGAGCTTGATCTTCGTTCGTCCAGTTGCGACGTACAGCTTCTCTCCGATCCCCAGACATTCTTGACTCTGACTTGTGTCAATATAGCATCCTACCTTACGAGCAAAGGTGGCATCGATAATCGATACCTCGGATCCTGAGTCAAGAAGTACTACGGTCCTCACGTTGTTGATTTTGCTGTTTGCCTTAGAAGTGCTTGCCTGGGACATGGTACTTCCAGTACCCACGCGACTCACCCGGCTGCAGTTCCAGCGTCATTTCTGCCTCTGACCGTTGATAGTCATCAACAGGCCGTAGACTTCCAACTTTAGCCGTACGTTTTTCATGAACTTCACATGTATTACCGAATAGATCCGTCCGCAGCTTGCTAACCTGATCCTTCGGCTTCTTCTCCACAAATGCGTAGATGAAAGAGATAGAACGCTCGTCTCGTACCGGGTTCAACACCGGCGAGCGTCCTAGTTTAACATCATCTCCGCCGCTTCGGGTAGGAGTCCAGGATGTTTGCTGGGGTCGAACCACTGACGGATCAGGTTGTAAAACTCTTCCATCTGGCACTTTCCATGGTCATGCAGCTGACCACAGCCCCGGCACACGAAGAAACAGCGATCGGAGGGGTGTCCCCGTTTACCACATTTCTGGCAGGTGAGCCGCTTCCAACACCCGAGATCTGAGTGTCGGTGTGATCCGCAATGCGAACAGCGTTGCTGGCCGTCCCTGCTGAAACGCGGCCGGTGTTCTTGTGGCTGGCTATCTCCTGGGGTGTCGCTCGGGCGTCCAGCATCCTGTGTCCTGGGTGGGTCCACCGTTGCAGACGCCTGTGGTTGGTCGCTCGCGGCTGCCACGTATGCACGGACGAGCTCCCCGTCGGATCCTGAATCTTCCGGGTCTGATCCATACTCGGAACTGGTCTCCGCGACTTGGATCGCGCGTACAGCTCTCGTCTGCCCTGCTGGTGGCGCTGGCGCGGGCGGCTTGGGTCGGTACTTGCTGGGCATCGTCGACTTCTTCTGTCTGGACTTCGCGCGCTCGCGTGCCCGAAGGACGTCCTCCAGTTGATCCGCATCTGCCAGTCTTAGCAGCGTGAGCTGGTCCGCCAGGTCTGGGTCTCCTAGCGTCTCGATGAAGTGTTCCACATGTTCACGGCGGGCCTTCGAGTCCCCGTCCTTGATCTTCAGGCGCGCACGCATACCAGCGACGTTGAGGCGATGGAGGTATTCTAGTGGTGTCTCCTCCGACCGCTTGCGTGCGTGGTAGTACTGCCACGCTACTGAGACACCCAGTCCACAGTATTGCGTCTGGAAACTCTGGAGTAGGTCACTCCACTTCGTCCGCGTTGACCGACTGAGCTGCCTATACCAGTTCCTTGCTGGGCCTGTGAGCAGATCTGCAAAGGTGAGGCATTTTTCTTCATCTGTAGCTTGGTCTCTTGTGAACGCTGACTTCACCTTGCTGATCCATCCTCTAGCTCGTTCTTCGTCGCGGTCCTTGCCTGTAAATTCCTTCAGGTCTGAGATCGCCGAGATCTTGACGCGTTGGACTGCTGGGGAACCTGTTGGTGCGACCGCTGCTGCGGTTGCCACCGTTCGCCGAGTCGTCCCCATGTCAAGGTCGTCGGGGTCATATTCCCAGAGTTCAGGGTGGTCCTGTGATACTACTGATTCCATGTCGACATCTCGCTCTCCTATCTTCGAGTGGGTGGCTTTCTGCCGTGGGGTTCTCATCTCCGGTCGCTCGCTCAGGAAGCGCGACATAGCGGCCTGGAAGTACGACTCCAGGCTGTTGGCTGGGTCCTGGGGTGAAGTTCTCGGAGAGACTCTGCTCGACGTGACCTTCGCGAGCCGAGGCGTCGGGATCTTGACAGTTAGATCGCCAGCAGCACGTGCCTGTAGCATTGCTGCTCCAGACGGTCCTAGAGACATCCGTCGCGATCCTGATGAGCTGTCAGAGCCAGCTTCCGACGTCGCCGAAGCATACTGGGAGGATCCCGTGTGGTATTCGGGCGACTGGGCCTGGGCACTCTTTGGTTCCGCGGGTTTAACTGCCGGCTGCTCATCGTCGAGAGGCTTCAACAGGCTGAAAGGCTTGGGTCGCCTCGCTGTTGGCAACTCTCCTACCATAGGCTTCAACAAGTTGAATAGCGCTGCGGTGGCGATCCTGATCTCGTCGACTTCCAAGTGGAAGAGATCGTCGGCATCGAATGCTCCCGCTGTGAGCCCAGCTTCCTTCAGCAGCCGTAGCAGATCCATCGCCGCGTCCAGTTTGTTCTTTGTAGACAGCGGGGCCTGCACAGGTCCCGTGAGGGCTCCTAGCAGCTTCAGATGCATGGTCCTCATCACCGGGTCCTCACGCAGGAAGTTGTTCAGCTCTGCGTGTAGGTATGCCATCTCCAGCTTAGACTGTGACCAACTGAGTATGGTCTGATCTTCGCTTTCCGCATCTGGTGCTTTGAGTTTCTTCCTTGCGGCCTTCGTCTTCTTCGACACAGCACCTGAGGGCGCGAGGGTGGTGTTGTTGGGAGAAGATCTCCTCGTTTTCACGAGTGGATCTTCCTCCGGCGGATCTCGACTCGTGTCAGGATCCGCGGGGGTCCCCGAAGGGACCTTGGGAGGAAAGCGAGGTTTCTCTTCCAGATCCGTTGCCAGATCTTCCTCTGTTCCGTCGGCAGGGCTCCTCCCGGGGCTCGGCCGATCCGTGGATCTCTTATTCAGCGACGCCGTCGGCGATCCAGTCTCCGTCGGCGTTTCATCTCTCGATCCATTGCTCACTTGCGCATCATCTTGGGAATCACGGTGATATCCCGCGTCGCCAAGAGATCCGGGCACGCGCACCATTGTGGTGGAGCGGGTCTCTAGATTTTCTAGGGATCTCGACTCGCACTCACTGCGCCCAGACACCGACTAACGGAGGGGGTACTCCGACTGCCGTGTAGTTGCTGAGTGGTTCACCTTGTGTACCCGTCGGCGGGCTGGTACAGCTCTCTCGTTGACACGAGATGCGCACTTGGTGAGCGGTGGACGTCCTTGTGGGGACTTGAGAGGTGGGTGGATCCGCGCGGGTATTCCTGCGCACGGGATCCGGATGGGGTCGGCCTTGATCTACTTGAGTAGGCCTTGTGGATCCGCAATAGAAATGCGCGATCCGGAGTTGTTCCTTTGCGGGGTTCCTTGTTCCCTTACGGGGTTGTCCTTGTTCCTTTACGTTGCTTGCCGCTTCCAATAGCGGGATCTTTGAGGGGGTTGAGAGTCCGAAGGGCGCGCGCTACCTGGCCAAGCTATCCAGGGGCTGCCACGTACTGCAGGAAGATAACCAAAATACACTTGATCTAAGTATGGGGCCAATAATAATCCCCTATACTAAAGCCAAGTATGTCTTCCAGTGCAAATTCGGTTCTGATTTAAGTGTTAACTGGACCTCTTCCCCCCGAGCGCTCTGAGCCTCCCATTTGGACCACATCTTAATATAACTATAGACTCAGATCCATCTGATCCGGATCCGTTATCCGGATCCTTCTAATATGGATCCGCTCTGGGATCCGTCCCATATCTTACCTTTATGGGACGGTCATCTCGATCTGTCCCGAATTAAGGCCTGCATGTCGCGTAGTCAGGATCCATCCATCTGGGAGCTTCGCGCCAACGGCCGATCGGGCCCTCTAATTTCCACACTGCAATACCACACTAGTGAGCTGCCGTCCGAGAGGTTTGTTCTGCATATCGACGCCACTTACAAGCTAAACTGACTTGATGACCCCAGTAAATCAGATCGCTCGCGTGATATCTACGAGGCTGCGCGACGCGCTTTAAGCCAACTATTCACGTGGATTGCTGGACAACAGTTGTCTGTTCAATTTGCAATGGCAGTCGGCGATACGACACAATACAACTCATTGTTTGCGGTATTAAGTAACAACCCTCGGTTCAAGTTTTTAAGGTGCGTGTTCACATTATGAAGAGTGTACACACGGCGCTACGTTGAGTTCATAGATATGCATGCGCTATGGCGGTGAATGGATTATACAACATACGCTTCGAAAAACGATGAATACATTTTTTTGCGATGCGGGACAGCATTAGGTTGGTGCAGCTAGAATATGATGGATTTGCGCTCTGCATAAAAATAAGTGTTATGTAGGCAATTTACTAGTTGGCAACTGTCCATCACCCCAAATCGGATATGCAATTACCAATAATCCGGTGGGGACATTCAATAGTGTCTCAAAACGAGTTTACACGTTGATGCGCCGATAACGATGGGGAAACTTCTTTGAGAGCGAACTCACTGCTGCCGCTGTACCTCAACCAACCTACGCCCGTTTCTCAAAGCGATAATTTCGCCTGTGTCGTTGATTCGTCGAGCAAAATATATGGACCGTGGAAACTTGCCGCAAGTTCGGACCCAATGCAACGTCTGAAATGGAACCCCTTATGACCCAACGATCATGCACGTGATCTCATGACCAGACTATTGAGTGCAAGTGAATCCAACAGAGCGTAGCAAGGTTGGTATTGCTATATCGACCCAAATGGGCCGAACTACGCTGGTGACACGTGTACCTCCAGAGAGATACTCCTGTTTTGTCGAAACATAGAAGTGTTTTCGAGGATAAACCAATCCTGAACAGAATAAGACTGGATTCGTGGGTTTCTGCGGCATTATACTAAGCACGGTATGTTGCTTGCAATAACTCTTAGAACAGCAGTGGTGTCGATAATACCGAAGGGGCTGGTGTTAAAATGTCAAGAGGTGATGCTGTCAACAGCAGTGGTAATGATGCAGTCAATACGAGTGGTGATGGCGTCCTAAATTTCGGAGGTAGTGGCCATATTAATGTTGGAGATGATGTCGCCATTATTGAGGGAGGCAGTGGCTACAAATCTATTGAGGGAGTAGATGCGGATAGTCGGAGCGAATATGGTGGAATCAGTAGCGAGAATGATAGCGCTGACGAAAGTTACTTGGATGGACTCGAGAGCACCAACAGTGATGACGAAGCAAACGCCATCGATTCAAATGATTCTGATGCTAGTTGGTTTGAGATGGAATTGCCTAAAGCGTCTGTAGTGTTACCGGTCTTAGACGACAAACACGTTCGTGTTTTCGGAAGCGGTTTTCTAAAGATGAGAAGGTTTTAGAATGGCCGCATAGGTCAGATTACACGGTGATTTTTGGTGAGGGTCTCAAAGCCTCGCTATTGGCAACTGTTTGTCGGAGGGGATAATAAAGTAGTCCTTTATCGTATTGTGTGTACTACTATTAGTTTTGGCCCGATGGAGCTCGCGCGGGAAACAGAGGATCCGAAGAAGCAAACTAACCAACATAAAGAGCATGTGGTCGTGTAAATTGGGGACATTTTTCGTTTGTATTCCTTTCGATTTCTGGCCGTAAACACTGGATCTTTGGTATCGCTGTTGCAACCGGGCCCACCGAAGATACACCACATCGAGTAATTAAAGGGTTGTCAACCCTCTTCGTACATATGTGATATTGTGCAATGGTTCCTGGCGCAGGAGAGATATTGATACGCAGCCGATGTACATCCTACTCCGTGGGGAAACGGTGTTGTTTGTAGCAAAATAAGGATTTGGACTGTAGCGTTTACGTTTAATATATTGTCTGTGTATGCGAGGCCATCGTGAAGCTGCACAAGGCGAACCAAACCTCGAGATGCAATCAAGACAAGATTACAGAGTGTCTAGTGGGCATTTTATCACTGGGGCTGCAAACAACTTTGGATCGCAACTGCGTCAAGCAATTTGTGCTCCTGCGGAAAAAGCAAACAAGAGAATCAAGTTCAATTAGTACGGCGGTATAAAAAGCTTCCGATATGCCAACCATTGTGCATGAACTCAATTTATACTACTAGCACTGTTCATCTGTCGCTATTGTGCTTATCTTTAGCTTGCGTTGTTGAATCCCTAGTGAAAACCCTCTCAAGAAGCTTTCTCCTCTGTAAAATTATTTGGACAGCCTGCCGACTGCCTTATATGGTATAATACTGATCCGGATAAACAATTGTTGAGTGGGGCTGAAAATGGGGTTCTCTCTGCTTCTATTGCTGTAATATTGGTGCTGTAGGCTGCCCCGGGTACTTCGCAGTTCTCTCTGCTTCTATTGCTGTACTATTGGTGCTGTAGGCTGCCCCGGGTACTTCGCAGTTGACCGATAAGTGCTAGCACGTCTGTGCACTGGTGGAATCTATATTTCCAGCACGTCAGTGCGCCATCGTCCTCTATATTTCAACAAAGCGGTGTCGAAGATGGTGCAAAAGAGACACGTGATTGGTATAGCCGTGTTTGCATTCTAAGGGAAATTGTCAATAAAGAGCCGCCGACCCATTTAGGGCCGTTAGCAATTGCGGCCAATACTCTCGAAGCCGCACCGTTTAGAGTTCTTAACAGGTCATTATTTGAGTGGGCAAAGGCTGCAAGGGATTATACATAATTCCTGGCGGAAAACAGATTAATTGGTGCCATTAACGAACAACGGCATCACGCTCAAGTATCCTGCCGAGCTGAAGAAAGAAGCGGTCCAAGGCGAGGCGTCAGTGTTGCTGGTGCATCAGGGAAGTGATTGGCACCGTCGGTGTTTCGTGCGACACCCCATGCTATCAGCTCGAACAGCTCATTCGATATCCATGAAGCGTAACAATGTTACTGACGTTGACTTGACAACAATGTTCACTACCATCGTCAAGCTAGGGATTGAGCTCAGGGCGTGATCCATTTACACAATGGGGTTGGAGCATGGTGACTTGTGTACCCCAGTGATATTACTGAAGGGGGAACAAATCCGGTATTAACATGTTTTTTTTCTTTTGTCGATGGCAAAAGAGGTTTTGCTAGCACTTGCTTACTAAAACCATTTTAGGCTTTGGGCCCTGGGTCTAAGACTTGCTGACAGATAGACAGTAAATGTCTTTGTTTAGGGCATTTTTTTCGGTGGGTGAGTTTATTGAACACTAACATCATTTGCTCCCTGTGTGTCAAAAATTGATGGTATTCACATGAAGATTCGACGCTACAATGTTATCGATTTAATCTTGTTTGGCAGATACGGAGACAACAGTGATATTTTTTTTTATTAGCAATTACACTTGTTTAAAAGGAGACGAAGTGGAATCTTGCCTGCGTAAGAAATAGAACATTACGCCGGCAGTTCTTTCTTTCCGTAATTTATCAGCGGGAATAATCCTGGAGTATTCTTTTGGCCGAGGTGCAGTATTTACCACACAACCTCTCAACCATGCGAGAGCTAAAGGATCATCCCTTACATCTCCGGGTGGTTTCAAATACCCATAACTCTCACTAGATACAACCGGCAGTTTTTGTCGACGCAGTCTCTGACCAGCTGAGAGCATAAGGTTGCGTTCATATTTATGTGCTAACTACAAGCTGGTCCATATAGCTGTGATGCGAAACACAGTTTTTTTCTATAAAAATTCAAATGTCATGATACAATAATCTTAATTATAAAAGTTCATACCGTGACGATGCCGACAGCGGCTGACATAACTATGATTGCTAAATTTGATCGGGCCATCGATGTCATACAGTAGCCAAATCATAACGATATGTGTTGGCACATGTAAAAATATTGGAAGTTATTTTTGTTTTACGCGGCTCACGGATATTTTTATCACAATTTTTGTTACGTAGCTGCCGCTTCAACTTCATTCCACAACACACAGGACACAGATCGACTGTAAACGCGCGCAGCTCGACAGCACATAGCCTGACTAAGCTTATAGTGGCCACCACTTCCTCCCCACGGCTTGTTATATTCAACATAGCCTGGGAAGAAGAGAAATATCGAGAATGAAACGTTACACTTAAATGTTCGCCCCAGATCAATGCCAGTTTTACATGTTAATGCCACCAAAATAAAAAGTTTATATTAAACCATGATTTCTCCAACTGTTTTAAGCTAATGGTTTCGCATTTTAGAAAGGTTCTAGGTCGATTTAAGATAAACGGAGTACAGATTTGACCCCTCTTTCGCCATAAAATGAAAACAAACATTTTTGTTTAATTTGAACGGGGTCGCTTCGCGCCAAACGTCACTTCCACCGACGCAGTGCTTATATGTGGCCGATTGATAGCTCAAAATGAAGCTAAGCTAACAATCAGGAATATTTACTGAGGCTTTAAGATCCGAAATGCTCTGCGTTGTCTCAAATATCCTTTTAGAAACTGCCGCATTTGTTTTCACAAGCAAGTCGATCGAAAGCCATGATAAATTCGATAGGGTGTCATGAAACGAACCATAGTTGATAATTTCCCTCGTTCTATCTTTATCACTACAGCGATTTCTTATGCCTGCGGCAGGCAGCCATGAACACCCCCGCTGAATATGATGTAGTACACACGACTGTGGTCGCTATCTGTATTTAGTTTTTTTAGTAGACAGGAGGTGACACTTCAATGGTGTACTGAACCTTGTTGTCGAGGCAAAGTTACGCGCTGCACGAAGAAGCTCTGTAATTTGACTTTATTTGGATATGGGGACTTTACTAGACGCTTGTGCTTTGGCGACAATCACAGTGTTGCTCAAGACGCTGAAGGCGGGGTGTTTCAGTTAGTGCAGCTCGGGAGGGAGTAAAGTACCGTAGCAATTCCAGAGTCAGTGTTTCCCTGAGAAACATGTTCTGCATCGATTTACCGCGGGCCAGAGCAACGTAGAAAGAGGAGTGCTGAGCTTGGCGCCACGTTTTGTGTCGGAATAGGCCAATAACAGCTTTGGTTGCCGTAAACCTTTGACACATCTCAGTGGTTAGAGCAAAAGCTGGAGCGAGCGCTACTTGATCGACTACCACTGAAAAAGCTCGGCCGTGAAGACATATTTGACCCCCGCTTTCTTTGTGGCGCAAACAGAAAATATACCAAGAACCATGCAACTAATGATGGTAGAGAGCAGTAGTGTATGCTCGTGGTGACGACGTCCGCATGTTTTGTGTGAAAAATGGGCCTGGTTTCCTAGGAGTAGTCTACACGCACACGCAACTCGGGTAGATTATTAAACAGGCCCGACATAGACTCTTACCTGAGAAATACTGGCTAGCGAGCTAAGTCATTTACAAGGTTGCCACTACAAAGGAAGATATCGGTGATAAGTTGATACCACGTCGCGAATCGTTTGCCCGCGCGTTGAAATGTGTAGCCGCGCCTTAAAACATTTGGCCGCGCTTTCAACATCGTCAGTTTGGAAAATTCCTCGAGCAGGAAAACCGATTTTCCGGTACTACCCCCCCCCCCCCCCCCCCCGTGGGTCGACCAGGTGTCCAAATTACACCTGCCAGCGAACATCATCACGGATTGCCTTGATTAAGCTGTGACGCGTCAACATTTCCCCGTCTTTAAGACGGTGAGAACAGCTGAACAGGACACTCGTCGTGAACAGTCTCGCCTCTCGGTGAAGAAAGAGTTTCGGACGCGATAAAGATGCTGCACCAAGAGATCTGCTATCTGGTGCGCATGCACGATCGCAACTACGTCCCAACCGTATACTCTTTCATGAAGTCCAAGGCTGGATGATGCGAGCAAGACCCTACACCCCCGCCGCAATTGATAAGGTGACAGCGAAGCAGCCGGGAGTCATCCCGTCCAGCATGACTGTAGCGCTAGATGACGGCACAAAGCTTAATGTGTTTGACAGCTGCAACCAGAACATCGAACACGCGCGCTCGTCAGTGATCGAGCTACAGTCTGGGTGATGTATCCTGTTCCGTGGCGACCTTATTAACTCAAGGAAGAGATAAATCAAGCATTATACACTTTCCATCTGCTACAGGCGTTGATGTGCTTCATGGAGCGACCCCAATATCCTATTACGAATGGACGCGAAGTAATTCACCAGAAGTCAACCGTATGATATTGTAGAATCTAATATCACTGGGTTGTAACCGGTATTTTACGGATACAGACTCGCGAAATATACATATCCGACCTTGTACCATACCATACCCGCAAAATACCCATTTGAAATTTAATCCAAAAGCGGTACGTAAACTCCCTTTCATTGGCACCGGCGACGATATCAGGGATGTACTTGACTCTTTCAATGGTGATGCAGTGTAGGCGAAAGTTTTCCTTTACGTAGTAGACCATTCCTCGACAGCATTACATGGTTGCGCACGTTGTGTGCTCTGCAAGTGCTGTCTCTTAACACTGTAAGAACTCTAAAATTGAACGGCATGACGCGGCGGACGTTCAGAGTTAATGGTTGCATGATTCTAATTGTAATTCACTTTTCATTTTCGATGTGGACATTATTCAAGAACTCTGCTCCTTCAAGACCACCGTGCATTAGGGAGGGCATGCCTACACAAAAGCGTATTATTTAAGCCTCAAGACCTCATTGCGCTGCAGCTACTACTGAAGCGCCAAGGGCAAGGTCCGCGTCGATGCTATGGCAGATGGGTCTCACCGAAATGCCCGCCCTCACTCGTGAAAAACCCATCAACGCGGACGTCTCAAGCACGGCTGAAGACGGGTTGACTGAGGCTATCGAAGATGTCGTTAAAGCCATGAAAAAGGAGGTCGACGTGCTTGCCGTTGCCAACGTGACTCCGGCGCCAAGCAAGTTCTGGAATCTCATCCGAGAACAGTTTACGTCCTCCAGAATGATTCATGGGCTCACTCGTGAACAGGTCACCAGCGGTGGGTACCACACGAGGAAAACAGACAACGATATACAAAACCGGCAGTCTAAAAAAACCGGCATTAGTCAAAAATGGACGAACATTTAAATAGCAAATCACAGCGCACACAAAATTGAGTGGACGGTATAAAGCCATCGCTGGCGGTGCAAAACTGAGGAGCACTTCCTCAATGGCACGCAAGCAGCAGCGCTATGTCATTCAAGAGAAGCGAGGAGGCGCGCTGCTCGTCACTCAGGTCGGTGTGGATGAGGCAGCGAGCCGGCTCAGCGACCTCGGGGTACGGTATTCGGCTGGTGGAAGCAGGCGAGCGAACTGCTCACCTATCGGGGCAATGCTAGGTCGCCAACACTTAAGAGGCAGGGGCGCAAGGAAATATTTCCTAGCGTCCCAGCCCTTGTGACGTTTATGAAGGACACACGCAGAGAGGAGAAGGTAATTCACCGATTTAGTCTGTTTATATTGATTATGAACTGACTTTTATTGCGTTTTATGCCGTTTAGGCTCTTTCTACTCATTCAATGAGCGACTTCATGTCGGTGCAGGAGCCTGAGTGGTGTGCGACCTACACGAGGATGAACAAGTGCCCTGGGCCCTAGAACGAATGCGCCAGCGTATATGCAAGCGGTAAAATCCCATTTTAATCAAATAGTAAGTATTAATGGATTAATACTTGTTCTTAACAAATATGTCGCCTTTTTAGCTATAACTTTTCAGCTCAAGAACCACAAGAAACCAAAATGCCGACGGTGAAGCTGCTACAAAAGCGTGCTGAGTTCTGCCTGGAGCTTTGGGACAAGTACTGTCCATGGTGCCCGTCGAAGATTTCCAACATCGATGAAACGGGTATCAATTTTGACATGCCCCCAATACGCTTTTGGGCCCTTCAGGGTCGCAAGGACTCCGCTCGCATTGTCAAGATGACCAAGCACGCCGGCAGAAAGACTGCGGTTCTCACAATTCGCGGTGATGGCACGTTTATACTTGATATTATATATGTCCTTAATACTTGTTTTTCAGGAAAAAAATCCAATTCTCTTCATCATTAAAGAAAACCTCGGTGGCGATATCGAGCGCGATGAGCTGCTACACTACCCGCCAGACCACTACTACACAGTGCAGGAGAGCGAGTGAATGGACGCAGCTGGCTGGAGATTTTATGTCGATAAATTATTGAAGCATGGAATACATGGACCCGCTGCCCTCCTCCTTGATGATTTTGACTCCCACGTTATGATGGGGGGGGGGGGGGTAGCTAGTCGTCGCTGAGAAGTTGAACTCTACAGTGGTCCCTGTCCCCCCAATACGACGGCGGTTTGTCAACCGCTGGACGTGGGCGTGATGGGACCACTAAAAGCGAAAATTCGGTTAAAGTTTCGCGGCATTACTGGAGGGACGGCGAGTGAGAAGCGTCTCCGTCCAGTTAATTCTACAATTGTTGGTTGGGAAGAATTAGCGGAAACCACCTTAATTCGTAGCTTCGGGAAAGCAATTCCTTGGTACCCTGAGTTAATGGTCTGGTAAATGCACCTTCTCTTAAAATCACATGTTTTTTAGCGTTTTTGCACAAATCGTAGCATTA
This sequence comes from Phytophthora x cambivora, assembly GCA_033557925.1. Classification (NCBI taxonomy): domain Eukaryota; phylum Oomycota; class Peronosporomycetes; order Peronosporales; family Peronosporaceae; genus Phytophthora; species Phytophthora x cambivora. The sequence goes on along the minus strand of JAUCEB010000023.1, from coordinate 1,972,540 downwards.
TCTTCCAATCAAAAATCTGCCGGGTTATTTTGTCGTTTTGAAATCGTGGTATTTATTATAGAGGATATCATTAAGTGATGCCGAATTTGTAAGTCGTTGTCTGTATACACTGGTTTTAACATATATAACCGTGTTGAAGTGCAGCCACATGCGCTGAGATAGATGGAGGCGCGCCGTGCTTCCAGCTCCACTTCAGTTAGGTGGATGACAACACCGTCTAGCATATCCTGGCTGGGGCTAACCTGCGTTGATCCGGCGGCTGTCGTACAACCAAACCGTTCTTTTCATCGATGGATCGTTCCATTGCGTGCCGGCCCCGTTCTACCAGTGCATCGTCGTCATGATGCACAGCCCCGGCTCGAAGTGCTTCATGCTGTGCAGGAACTGCCACGTGACGAACAAGACTGAGTGGTCGTACTAGCGCAACACCGCATTGTGTCCAAGCAGCGACCGGAATGACCATGAATGCCGGGATGGTGTCATGCGACTTCGATAAAGGCATCATCAATGCAGTGTGGGGGGGGGGGGTCCTGGAGGAGTTCTGGGCGTATTTTCGCAAGACATGGCTGGATATGTATCTTCACACTTGTGGAACATCCGTCGTATCGAGCGTGCGATGGCCAACCACACTAACAACCCCCTGGAACGTTACAACCGCAAGCTGAACGACTCGTTTCCAACAGGTCATCCAAGCATTCCAACACCTGTGGATGTGATTGTAGGTCACGCATCCCGTTACGTGGATTTGCCGGAGGACATAGCACGCAAGCGGGCTCGAGAGCCTCCCACGGAACTTACGTTGTTCCGCCCGAGTTTATGGTGTGATGAGGTACCGTTCAAGGAGGTTGGTAGACTGCTACTTTTGATTTTTTTGTTTTGCTTGCTACTTTGCTTTTACTTAAGCTTTCACATGCCTTTGAGTAGCCTCCGTCATTGGACGCCTACCAAAAACATCGTAAGCACCCGCATACATATATTCAAGAAAACTTATATTTATTCAGACGATTTTTACGTCTGAGTAAACGAGAGGTCACTTAGTCCTTTCATTGTGCAACTGCATAAATTTACACTTGAGTTTAGTATAGATCACCCTTTTATAGCAACTGGACCGCATATCAGGCCGACCTTTCACATATAGCGACCTCTACACAATTTATATTTAGCGACAAATTTAGAGAAACACTTTAAGGCACTTTTAAGCTATTTTTGGTAGGCGTCCATTAACGAACAATGCAGCTTTCTTATTTCTCTTTTAAGTAAGTTTTAGTAGATCTACTATCTTGCCTACTGATTTGAAGCGATAACGTTACCCCCCCCCCGTCACCAAGGTTTGCGGCAACATTTCCATATGGCGCCCATATGTTTCACATGCTTGATATATCAAGTATGTGAAACGCCATAAACTGGTCGTTTGGTACTCGATACACAGAACTTGGGGCGCCGACTGACCAAGGTCAGTACGTACCCTTCCCCCAGTGATGAGTGGTGAGTGCGCTCGCTCATTCAAGAACTTTCCGACTCAAGTGAAGATGGCGGCGCGCCGAGTGACCCGGCGCGAGTCCGGAGCATCTCGTCGCCGTTTGGAGGGGAGGGAGGACGCTGATTCGGAGCATCTCGTGCGTGAGCACCGCGTATACATCGACGGTACGCGGGACCGCGATGCGAGCTGCTGACCGTCGGTCCCGCTGAATTTTGATATGGATGAATATCATCACTTATCCGGCCATACTTCATTTTTGTATAGGTCACAGTGGCTCATTAAATGTCAATCATCTATTTTTATTTAAAATAGCGAATCAGATGGCATCTAGAAATTTGCCCAATCATAATGTATAGGGTTAGGCGGTTCGTCTACACCAGCCGTTCCGACATATCGGGTCGGAGGGTCACTTGCATATTTGTAAACTATCCGACCACATCGCCAAGGATGGGTTGGACGAGCTCAAACCTGGCAACACTAAGCGTGCCAAAGGCACTTCCATAAGTGCCTTTATGACAGTTGTTAAATGCGAACATGTAGAGTTTGACTGTGTCAAACGATGCATTGTACACGACGCTACAGGTAAATGTTTGTGTCTGTATTGGACATGTTTGGAATGTATATTGCATTTAATGCGGGTAAGAAGTGTAACACACTTGCCCGTAACACCGCTATGCAATACTTCAGAAAAAGCAAAATGTGGCTGTTTGAGCTCTTTCCTGTGCAACGACACATTGTCGAAGCAAAGTTGCCTAACATGGGAAAGACGCTCGACAGCTTCTGTATGAAACGAGATGGAAAGGTAGTCAACAAAGCTCCACCGTGCTCGAAGAGCGACTAAAAAAAGATGATGTTGTATTTGTACAAGAATGCATGCTCCTCTAGTGGTGATCAGGACGCTACGCTACTGTGTGTGCTATGTTACCTGTTCGGACGAGAGTCGGACCTATCGCTCGTCCGTAAGCAGAACCTCTCAGTTGACGCCGCCGAAGTGTTCTTCGTGCGCTTCATCTGCATGAAGACGTCCGAGGAGCAGGGGATGTCGCTGTTCCTGGACGCATACTTCGTCACTTGTCCACACCACGCTGTCGCCACGGCGCTCATCACCCAGACCGCCCCATCCGTCGCCCTGATTGACAACTTGCCGGAGATACTGCTCTCAGGCTGACGCCGGTGACACCGCTGATGGAGGTGCTGAACCACTCCGATGAGTTTACCGCGCTTGCTGCCGACGCTCCGAAGCCCGTCGCTGCTACATCGAAGTCCGCTATTTCCGTTCTGATGGCTTACTCCTACGTCAACCGCCTGCATGATCGCGTCGCACCCCCCGCTGGAGTCGTTGATGTGGTTACGTCTCATTCATTCCGACGGGGTGGTGCGTAGCATGTAAACGGCTGACATGGGCTGACGCATCGCATGGACTTCGATCGAGGCGCCTAGAACATGAGTACAACGAACAAGGACAACTACATCTTGAAGATCATCGAGCAATAAAGCTGTGTGATTGACCAATTACTGCAGCACATAATGCGCCAGGACGAGCGCATGAATAACCAAGAAGCTAACACGGAAGGAGCTCCACCACAAGAAAAGAGTAAGAAACGTCAGCAGGAACCAACTGAACAAGAAGACAAACCGAAGTACAGACGGACGTCGGTAGCTTACCTTCACGCGACATGGTTCACGTGGTACGCGCAGGATCCGCGCTGGGTGGCTGTCGCGCCGAAGAGGCAGCGGTCAAATGCTAAGCAGGTCGTGGCCTTGATGAAACTGTTCGTCGCTGACGACTTGAAGCTAAAGGTATCCATACTCCTCTTCAGCTTCGGTGGGTTTCGGTACGCAGTTAGGGTGCCGGAAACGATTAGTACGAACGCCTCCAGGGCGTTGAAAAACTCTACCACACCGGGTGCATGTGTGCTTACCTTTCTCGCGCTTGCGCGTTAACGCCAGGGTTCTAAGCCCGGTGTTGGCAAAATGAGTTTGACGTCACGTCAAGATGGTTACAGGGGTTGCACTCAAAAACCATTTTGGTTTACGCCAGCAACGATGTCAGGTTAGAAGTGTGGACCCGGTATCGTCATGTAGCAGTGTAGACGGAAAATGTATTGGTCGTAAGCCATGTCGCAGTGGATTAAGTCGGCACGGAACAGGACTGCGTCACTAGGGCGCAACTCCAGCACTTTTTCCTTGGTCGTGTCCACAGTATCCAGTATCGAAACAACCCGGAAACACCTTGAGCCGCTTTCCAGGCGAAAGTGCGACAATCATGCTACCGGGGATGCTATCGTTATACAGCGGCGTCACTTCGGCGATAGCTACTGGTGTGCAATCTTGATGTGGTGCTTACTCTACTCCACCATGCTTGGGGTGCATGAACGAGTACGTCCTCGGCTCGTACCTACTGTTGCGCGAGCGAACAGCGTATGTCACATGCTGGTGCAGGATCTTCATTGCAGGAGAGAACATACTAACTCCCTCGGAGAGGTGAGACTGGCAGCGATTGGGGTCCTCGACATCGCCTCCCACTTCCACGAAGACGGGCTGGTACATGAACGATTCCGCCTTCTCCTACAACGCTGTCAATGTCTCGTCGGACATCTCCCTTATAAGGCGTTGCCAGCCGTACGGCGGGGGCGCAGGGTACGTCTTCGTTGCTTCGGAGGCCACTTCCAAAATGATGGGAATTGAAACGCAAAGGCTTTGTGAAATGCAAATGGTTTATAAAACTCAAAACGGTTTTACCCGAAGTACGTAGGTGCGTATGGCGTATTGTATTGTATTGATATGGGTCTATGGAAACTATTGTAGCTCGTTGAAAGGTATTCGCAGATCGGGGTCCGTCTGACCATGTACCATACCAGACCCGCAAAATACCAAAAGTATAGACGTAGGTTTATTATGCTATAATAATCCTAAGAGTGGCGGGGCGCTGCCGCTGATCGACCCCAAGGTGTCGATGGCTGAGTATGGTATAGAGAACCGTATAGTGGCGGGGCGCTGTATGCGCCAACCGCTTGCGGAATGCCATTCTCGATTTGGACTGGCTGGACGACGACAGGGATCAAGACACAGGAAGGGTGCGACAAAAAGGGACAGGAACTGACTTTGCGTGATGGGTGTGCAATGTCGCGTGGTGGGTGCGCTGACGTGTCTTGGATATAATCGGAACATGGTGAGGAACTACGAGGCAACCAGCGGGATAACTGCAACGTTCCCGTACGACGAGTACCCAACAATACCGATACCTGTGTCGACGTTCACTGGAGCTTCGTCGAGATGCAGAACCCGGTTCGCTCATTTGAAGGCTTGGCCTCCACTATGCTGCATCACAATACTGACAAAATCCAGCGCGTTCTGTGCGGCTACTTTTGAAAGGAGGCGCTGGTAAAGTACAAAGTGAAGAGGCATCAAAAGCTACAGCACCAAGCGCCGCCAAGACAACGGATACGACTGCGGTGTCCTGATGCTCTAATACATACATAAAGTCAACAGAGTGATCGTGCGTACGAGCGGTAAGACCATACTCCCGTTGTCCATGACTGACATCTGCAGTATTCCGGAAAAGGACCGTGCCCCTGCAACAAGGAGCGAATGAACTTCGTGAGGCTCTTCTGCAACGACCAATCTTTGCAGACAAACTGCATCTAGCGATTGAATCAGGTTCTTGTGGTTGAGCCACGCTTTAGCATAAATACAAAATCCATACATTCCCAAACGCAGTCTGCGCGTGAAAACACACACGCACAAGCCCGCAACACGATCCCACAGTCCCCTGTGTGATTAAAGTCGAGCAGTAGCCTCTACCCCGATAGAAACAGATGGCGACGGCTGGAGTCGAACCAACATCTTCAAGACATAGCCCTGCGCTGTTCAACTGAGCTTCGCCGTTATGAATAGGGCCGGGGGGGGGATGGGGCAAAGTAGCGGGCAACAGCTGACAGGCAGCGGCGCTCGCATGGTGAGCGGATTGCGGGTCCAGGATTGAACGAGATCCGAGCAGTAACTTCAGAGGCATCAAAAGCTACAGCACCAAGCGCCGCCAAGACAACGGATACGACTACGGTGTCCTGATGCTCTAATACATACATAAAGTCAACAGAGTGATCGTGCGTACGAGCGGTAAGACCATACTCCCGTTGTCCATGACTGACATCTGCAGTATTCCGGAAATTGACCGTGCCCCTGATGCAGAGGCATCAAAAGCTACAGCACCAAGCGCCGCCAAGACAACGGATACGACTGCGGTGTCCTGATGCTCTAATACATACATAAAGTCAACAGAGTGATCGTGCGTACGAGCGGTAAGACCATACTCCCGTTGTCCATGACTGACATCTGCAGTATTCCGGAAAAGGACCGTGCCCCTGCAACAAGGAGCGAATGAACTTCGTGAGGCTCTTCTGCAACGACCAATCTTTGCAGACAAACTGCATCTAGCGATTGAATCAGGTTCTTGTGGTTGAGCCACGCTTTAGCATAAATACAAAATCCATACATTCCCAAACGCAGTCTGCGCGTGAAAACACACACGCACAAGCCCGCAACACGATCCCACAGTCCCCTGTGTGATTAAAGTCGAGCAGTAGCCTCTACCCCGATAGAAACAGATGGCGACGGCTGGAGTCGAACCAACATCTTCAAGACATAGCCCTGCGCTGTTCAACTGAGCTTCGCCGTTATGAATAGGGCCGGGGGGGGGGGATGGGGCAAAGTAGCGGGCAACAGCTGACAGGCAGCGGCGCTCGCATGGTGAGCGGATTGCGGGTCCAGGATTGAACGAGATCCGAGCAGTAACTTCAGAGGCATCAAAAGCTACAGCACCAAGCGCCGCCAAGACAACGGATACGACTGCGGTGTCCTGATGCTCTAATACATACATAAAGTCAACAGAGTGATCGTGCGTACGAGCGGTAAGACCATACTCCCGTTGTCCATGACTGACATCTGCAGTATTCCGGAAATTGACCGTGCCCCTGATGCAGAGGCATCAAAAGCTACAGCACCAAGCGCCGCCAAGACAACGGATACGACTGCGGTGTCCTGATGCTCTAATACATACATAAAGTCAACAGAGTGATCGTGCGTACGAGCGGTAAGACCATACTCCCGTTGTCCATGACTGACATCTGCAGTATTCCGGAAAAGGACCGTGCCCCTGCAACAAGGAGCGAATGAACTTCGTGAGGCTCTTCTGCAACGACCAATCTTTGCAGACAAACTGCATCTAGCGATTGAATCAGGTTCTTGTGGTTGAGCCACGCTTTAGCATAAATACAAAATCCATACATTCCCAAACGCAGTCTGCGCGTGAAAACACACACGCACAAGCCCGCAACACGATCCCACAGTCCCCTGTGTGATTAAAGTCGAGCAGTAGCCTCTACCCCGATAGAAACAGATGGCGACGGCTGGAGTCGAACCAACATCTTCAAGACATAGCCCTGCGCTGTTCAACTGAGCTTCGCCGTTATGAATAGGGCCGGGGGGGGGGGGGGGATGGGGCAAAGTAGCGGGCAACAGCTGACAGGCAGCGGCGCTCGCATGGTGAGCGGATTGCGGGTCCAGGATTGAACGAGATCCGAGCAGTAACTTAAAAACATGAAGACTGAGATGCCTGCCTCTCTGTCGACACAGCCGCACCAGGTATGCGTGGATGTCGGCCGCTGACTGGTCGCATGTCTAAACGCTTCCAACTGGCGACCGATTCGCGGATTTATCCGCCAATGAACGCCACCTGTTGGATCTGATTGCTGCAATGCTTTTATAGTGGATTCCGCCAAGAAAATTCGGGGATCATTGTTGAAGTTACTTGCTCGAGTGTACATGGTTCTCGAGCCCCAATGTTTGGGTTGTTTTCCTTTTTGCGTTTTTCTCAGCCCACCGGTCGTTTCAAGCCATTTCCTTCCGCCAATAAACTAGGCTATACTCTCTGTCATTACACACCGCACCCCCCCCCCATCCCTAATAAAGTTGATCAAGTAACGTACTTCTCAGTTCTTGTACAATTATGTACGATGCACCATTGTTGTGTTACAGGTCGGACAGGTCGGAGGTCGGATATTTACTGGTACGAACGAGCCATGTCGGCTTACTCGTTGATTTGTTGCTGTTGAGTTTTCCGGATGACCACTTTCTTCTGGGCAACTTCAAGTTGCTGCTGCGTGATTGCCCTCGCTGCGAATGAATCATGACCTTATCTGCCTGCTCTTCGAACTGCATTTGCTTCATTTTCTTCTTTCCGGCCGAATACGGGCGGGTTGATACTTGGGAGGGCGCCGTGCTTTGTCGAATGACAGCAGCACATCTCTGACGTCAGTGAGGTCAAACACGTCCTCGTCATCGTTGGTCATCTCACCTACCCCCGCTTGATCTTCAGCTGACTCACTTTTCGTATCTGTCACGACAACATAAAAACTTAATGTAAGACGGCATGAGCCCACATAATAACGTATTGCTAGCGGTACCTACCCCCCCCCCCCCCCAGCAACAGATCTTAACAACAGTCTATGTCGCTTTCGTGGCTGTCCATGATTCACATGCTCCCATACAGCACGTTGTAGCAGTGGTCTAGGCAGAACAGCTCAGGGTTCACAGGAGGGTTTTATTCTTCTCCGCGCCCTTCCGAACACGTTCCTGATACCTTCTCAGTGTATTTTGCATTGTTGCTGTCTTTTTGATGTAAACCGGTACGTTGCCTCAGCGACGTGTCATCCGTCCATCCAATACGTTTTTCAAATTTTGGCTTCGTATTAACACACAATAGAGCGAATCCCAACGACTTACCATCAGAGTAATGCTTCACATGATAGAATTCCGTACCGATGCAAGGCAAGAAGCATACAAAGTAACGGCAGGGTGGATAAGACTCCACCACCGACTTTGAAGCGCTCCAGCCTGTCGAGATGTTCCATCAGGGCTTGTAAAGTGCATGGATGCATTTTGGACGCGGTCCCAGAACAGAGAAGATGACTGGTCGGCCTGCTCCACCATCTTCGGACACGTTGTTGCATGTATGACACAAGAAAACGCCGTCTTGTGCCGTTCACGGCGCAGTATTTCAAATGATAGTTGGTAGTTCAGGTGGCGCGTTAGACCTGTTGGAGAGCCGTCTGGTCGGCAACGGGCTTGAGGCACAGGGGCGACGGGCTTGAGCTACAAGGGCGGCGGACTTGAGCTACGGGGGACAGCATTGTAAACGGGGGGTGGGCTTTTTATTTAATGGTGTATTTATAGATCCCACCCACCCACCCATTGTCCTCACTTCTTGTTTTATTGGATTTAAATAGAAAGCTAATTACAGCTCTTGGAAAGGGCCAACAAAACCGACCTGTGCATTTGCGAAATCTCCCCATAGCTCGCAACCAGTGTCCGCGCTGCTACGAACTCTTCAAACACGCATCGACGCTTCGTCGCCACCAAGGACAGCCAGTATGCGATCGAAATCGACATCGAGAAGAAATCAGGGCCGCGCAACGCACATCTCGCAACCGAGGTCGGCGCGAGCGCCGGTAGGCGCGCAACATAGGCAGTTTATCATCGCAACTACCCACTATTCCACCAGCGTCAATGGTGCCACCACCTACGCCGGCTGAGCCGCCGTCTCCAGCCCCAGCGCTCGCGTCTCCGGACCCGCCTGCAGTATAGCAAGACCCCGAATGTCCAATCTGCCTGGACACGGGTGCGGATTGGCTGGTGTGCACACGGTGCAGATGTGCATTTTGCACACCCTGCATGCTGTCGCACATCCAGACGCGCTACGATGGCGCGACGTGTCCGACTTGCCGAGCGCGTTTGCTGCCAGATGGGCTCGTCGCGCGTCCTGCCCGACGTGCTGTACCTCCTCTCGTTGAGGATATTCAGCCAACACGCACCACCGGTCGGGTCCGACGTCGCGTTGCACGGTATGGCTCCCTCGTGTCAAGCATAGCAATCGAAATATCGGGCTCTGAGATATCAGAAGCAGATGAGGACAGCGATTTCAACTAGACATTATACATGCTGCTGATTAGATAACCTATAGAAGAAAATTAAAATAAACATATGTACATATGTCACCAAAGTACAACCATATCATACGTTTATTATATATTGCCGTGTACCTCGAATTCTGCAGGGCGGACCATATGCAAATACAGAACTGATTATTTCTTTAGGGTATATGTATCTTCAAAAGCGTTCAAATCTGAGTAGATTATCACAATATATAATTTTATACTGGTGCCCCCCAAATTAAAGGGACAGGACTGTAACCATGTAGCCCAGCTACGCTTTGGTCCCCGTTTTGGTTAAAGAAAACTCCGAGCCAGTTTGTGAGGCTGTATTGTGATGCATGATCCCCGTTTCGGATGTAGAAACTTTATGGAATACGATGTCACATATTAATTAATGGTACTCGTATATACTGTCTTGGTTGGTGGTATATTCGTTACTGCTGTTGTCTGGTGCAAGATCGCCAAGAAGGTCGAATTCTGCGATCTCTTCGTTATCCACGTTATTAGCATTGGAAAACAGGCAGACCAGATTTTCCACGTTCGCGTTGCAGAGGCGGTTTCTCACCGAGGAGTGCACAAACTTGTGGGCGGAAAGGTTGCGTTCGGCGGCTGCACTGGAAGCAGCGGCGCTGAAAAGGTTGCTGTGATCTTCTGTAGCAGTGGAAAACGGTGCGTAGAGCTCCAGTACTCGTCAACCGCAATCCGCTTCTCCTTCACAAGCTTCAACCCCCGCCTCGGTTCCTGAAGCTCACCCAAGTACATCACCAGCCCAATTGATACATCTTCTTCTTGAGCCGATCCATGCCATGCCGCGATGAAATCCATGACTTGACCCCTGGTTTCGCGATCCATGTCTGCACCTCCGTATCTTGGATAACACAACACCGATATTAGATGTCTACAGGATGTTCATCCGCCTGCCTCAAGTGTATCGTCAGATGTAGATCCCGATCGGAGAGCTTGGCATTATATCCGGTGTACTACAAGATCCGTTTAATTTCGTGTACGATGACGCACATGGAGTGGCGTATCTTCTTGGTCAACTCACCAAGGCGACGAACATTCTGAGTGTGCTATCTGAATATCAAAAGGCGTTTGAAAGGTGACTAAATCACGGGCCTTGACAGCGTCGTGAACTATTCGACGCTTGACTTTTTGTTTCTTGGTGCGGGCATGAAGAAACCCTCGCCCACTCGCAAAAGCGCTCAGAACTAATTCAGACTTCAGTATTGAGGCGAAACACTTTTCAATGGACCCCCATCGCGTCGCAGCTGGAAGCACAAGTGCCGTCAACCCTTCCATCTTCTGGAGACGACGAAGATCGTGCCATAACTGCTGGTTTTTCTCGAAAAACTTGACCAACTTCCAGCAGGTGGTTTCCAGCTTCTGGAGCCACTTCAACTTCGCGACAATGTCCTTCACTGTCAAGTGCAGGACATGCAAGATGCTTGACGAACGATAACTCCGTCATCATGCGCTTGATGTCCGCCGCGAGAAATGCTACATCGTGCGAAACTGCGCCAGTGTAAACGGATTCCAGAAAATAGGTATCAGACCCGATGATCAACAAGCAGTTGATGAAGCTCTTGCCGTTAATATCCGTCCAACCGTCTGTCGTAATAGTACAACGCTTCCCCTTGTTCGTATGGACGATCTCCAGCATCATCTCTTCGAAGCTAGCGAGTTCGTCAGCTGATAGCGGGTAGGAACCACTGCGCTGGCGTGAAGAACTGAGAGCGCAAGGGTTAAAGCCGGATGGGACACCTTGTTAAATATCATGCCGGTTGAGCAAACCACATGGCAAACGGCTTCTGGAAGCCGTGTACAGCTGAAGGGCTGAGCCCCAAAGGGAAACACGACGCGATGGGCTAAGTATTGAGACACTTGGAACACATCTTCTGCAGGTGCAGGCGGACACGCTCGACATGAGTTGCCCCCATCTGGTGGATGATTTTTCGCACTTTTTGCACGAAAAAATGTCGTCGATGACGATCACCTCCTACCATACAGGGTCCTTGCGACGGCCGCGCTTGGGCTTGGATTGAGAGGACGGTGGGGCTGGGCTCGGGAGATCCTCAGCGGACTGCTCAGGCGCGGGAGGGGGGGGGGGCAGATGCGGCGTCAGCGTTGTTACCAACAAGGTTGGGGTGGAAGACAGGTGGCAGCGTTGGACCGAATGGGGACATGTGTTCCATGATGACGCGTGGAGGGGTGATTGGGGTGTTGAGCGGGATGCAGATGCAAATGTGAGCAACAAGATATAGGGTTGTAGGATACAGCTCAGTAGCATTTGCCCCGCAGTGAGTGGTAGAGCAGCATCGGCCGAAATTTGCCAGTCAAATCAAGACCGGTTACGATTTTAATACCTTAATTCGATTTGTAATTACGGTTAATTAAAACCCGGTTTCAAAACCCACTCCGCCACTCTATCTGTAACACCCACCTGCCTCATAAATAAAATCTGGTTTCTTTACAACACTGACTGGGGAGGCTACGAGCTAGAGGCTACCCGGAGATGTCATCGAGAGGTTATTTGTTTGTACTTAGTATTGTTTTGTAGTGAATAACATGACACGTTTTACTACGGACTCATCCTAGTTCACAATCACTTTGGCAATGTTACTTCAGCATCACTTTTGTGTGCTTATCACTCCGCTGTTGGAGTTGATTTTTTTGTCCTTGCATACTTCTTGGGCATTTCTGCGTAATATGTCCTACCGTTGGAGAAGCTCTTATATCATGTACATGTACAAGTGAACACCCTCACAGCAACTCACGCGAACTTTACGTCGTGGAATGAGGGAACAATCAACTTGAACTTAGGAATGAGTTAAGCAGAAAATGGTCAAGATCATGAACAAAAATCTGTCGAAAACATGAGCGCGTTTCTTGCAATATTCGACCCCCGATTCGAGCAATTCTAGCAGAGATTTTGGATGGAATAAATCTCAATTTGTGGGACAGTACGTTTATAGAAAGGTTATTCCGGTCATTCCAGAGCATCAGACCAACATTCGGGGGGAGGGGGGGGCTCCGCCGGATGATTTGGGCAGGAAACACCGCATTAATCTACGTATATGAGCCACCCTTACCCTATATCTTCATAAATGGAAGCTTACTTTGCGCGGCGCCTCCGTATTGCGCTCGCTCAGTGCTTCTGCACTCCACATCCCACACGCTCAATGTTTCCGCGCTCCACATTCCGCGCGCCAGCGAGTTTGCGCTTCCGCGCTCAATCAGAGATTCCCTTCGACCCGGAAGTCAACGATGACTCTAGATAGACCCCCGAAACAGAAAACTATTCTGAAACCGACATGACAGATCTCCGAGCGGAAATCGAGAGGGGTTTGCCGACCGAGGCGAACAAGTGGACGCTTCTCCTCGAGAACTATTAAATCTACGCCGATCAAGAAAAAAGTTTCCGGTGCTATTGAACTGTTCGAAGCAAGTGGGGCTCCGACTGTCCTATGGTCGTACACGACGCGCGTTGAATCCAGCGAGCAAACGGCGACAGCGTTATTCATGGCGGAAACGTCGACGATGGCGACGGTAGATGGTGGTGACGGTAGTGTGCCGCACCAGGTGACCATGGAAGCGATAATAAGCACCATGGTAATAAGAACGCCGCTTCTACGTCATCTTCTGTATCGAGCTCGGCTCCAGCTAGTAAACTCGAAGGCAGCGCAGGTGAACACGAGCCGACTGAACGTGAAGTTGCCTAAATCTTCTCACAGTCGCAAGGCGCTGAACCTAAGGTGGCCGATACACGCGGTTATTTGCGCTTGGAGATTTCGGGAGAATATTATGTGAACGTGCATCTGCTACCTGCAACACAGGAATTCATGAGGTCGCTTGACGCTTCGACCAGGCAAAGACCGCGACAGACATCTCTACCGGCATTTAGAAGCTGAGGTAGCAAAGCGTTGACGCTCGAACAACTCATACGCGTCCTGACGACCAGAATAGTACAGCTGGTTGGTTTCAGTCGGCTGGGCACCAGTTTCATGTGGCTTCACAATCCCTCCTTCAGCAACTACGACGTGGATGCCCAGGGCAGCAATATCGTGCTGAAGAAGAGATTTACCTCATTACTATCATGATCGTTGCGCTAGACAAGAACAAGTTCATGGGCTTGCATCCTCCACCGGCTGTGACGGCGGTATAACACCTGCCGTCAATAAAACGCAGGAGGGATAGATTTCACCGTGCTAATTGGCTGCGTCGCACAACCGTCATGAGCTCGCGCCACGCCGTGAATAGCCTCCAACTCGCCAAAAGCGGCTGACTGGACCGAGGCCATCCCCTGCCGGAACTTCTCTTTCGGACCACCGCAGCGTTATGTCACGCCTATCTGCTCATACAGGGCCCGAAGAGTGAGCCGCGGTTCGCCAACGCGGATCAACAGCACCCCCAACCGCGAATACGTCCAACAAGACGCAAACAAAGCCCACCAGCGCTTGCATAGGTAACGATTCCGCTAGCTCAAAGAAGACAAAAACTACGGGGAAGCAGAAACGTGGCACGACTTTGGTTTATTCATTACTGCGTGAAATCTACAAACAGGCACAAATACGTCAAGAGAGCGCCGAAGACTACTGCAGATCAAGCTGGGTACGCTAATAGCGAAGTCAGGCAATGACAGGAAGAATACCGAAAAACTGGAGTCCAAGCTCGAGCGTTTAAAAAAAAACACATGGCTGAGTGAAATAAACCCTGAACGAGAGCGCGCTCGACACATCGAAATGGTAGAGCAAGAATGCGAGAAGACGCGAGTGCTAGATAACATGTGCGCATGCGGCTTCACACAGAACTCGTGTTCGCCCGTCGTTCGGTCGGTGGAACTGAGGATAACCGTGAAGAATTCTGAACGGTTTAATCGATGGGAAACCTATGCAGAAGTACACACCGTATAAGTAAAAGAAACCGACTCAACAGCAGAAACAGAAGAGAAAAACGAGAGCTGCTCGAGTAGGAATAGTGACTTCATTTATTAACCAGCTTGCGCTCATAATTTAGCTTGGTTATAAACGATCGACAGGTTGACACGATAGTATCGAGCGATGCGCCCTCAGCACCCGATATCTTGAGACATCATCCAAGCGAAATGTTCATAGACCGGCGCACTGGTTGAGTCATCACCACACCAAAATTTACACGGTGCGAGTCTTGTTAATCCTAACAATACGGGTGCGAATTTGGTGTAGACACATGGACGTCTTGCCAACAACATCAGCAGGAAGTGGCATCTTGAGACGGCTGAAACAGCCCTGGAGCGCTTGGTTGTACAAAACGTTTCTCGAGAACTGGGACTGTATGATTGGAGAGTGGGTGACATACCTCCGAGGCAACATCCCTCACTTGCGTAACAATACCAACACAAGGCTGGAGTTAATGTGGATAACAAAATCAAACAGCTCGTCGATTCAGACAATGCGATAGAATTCATCTATCGTGTAGTCTGAATTGACGAGCTGTTCGATTGTGTTGTTCCACAGATGATGTTCGAGTGGGTCGAATTCGAATACGTAGGGAAGTACAACAAGGTCGGATTGCGCCCGCCATAGCCGAACATCCCGAGCTTTCGGCACTGACCGTGACGGTAAGGAAGTATGTCTTCGATATGCGCACGTTTAGCTGAAGACGCTCACTACCAGGTCACGCGGAGTGACTACCAACGCATCCTGTTGAGCGGGCGGACAGCTATCGCTCGCACAGTGGACACTATGGTATGTGTGCGCTTGCGGTAACACGTGGTGTATTTCTGCAGTATGTCTAACTGTGGGCCTCAAACGTATAAATGCGACTGTGTGTTTGTCACGGCGCTGTTGCGTCCATGTCGCCACGTCCTACACTAGAGAAGATTAAGAAAAACGAAAGTGTGTTACCACCTTTCACGTATTTTTGCCCACGCTGGCTCTGGTCCCACACCGCAAGCGACATCCAAGCGGGACCGGCGAACGCATCCACATTCGAATACCATAGCGTTGAAATTGCAAAATCTAGTGCACCAGTCCGACGTGACGTCAAATACTCTCAATTTAGCCGCATGCGCGATAATATCACCTTTGCCATAGCAAGCCAACCTACACCGATGTACAATGGAGCTCCTTGATGGTTGAGCGCTGTTGCTGAAGCGCTCCAAGCGGGAACACTGGAACATTTTTCAGGGATTGTCTTTGGTGCACGCCCACAACACAAGAACTTCGGAAGCGGTGTGCCCGAATGTCAGCGTACCGTGCAATAAGAAGGAAAGCGGGTTGGACACTAACCAGGATAACAACGTTGAAAGCGGCATATCAAACAGCCGATAGTGATGGCTATGGATATGGCTGAGCGGGAGGAACCGGTACCAAGCAGCAAGTCCGCGATCGCTGCAGAGCTATCGACTTACAAGTTCACAAAGCGAATATGCTCTCACGGAACGCGTGCAACAAAATAGCGCGAGCGCAACGTATGACGGCTATGTGTACTCTGACTAAACGGTACAAGTCTACTCCTCCTTGTGCGGGATCAGCAACTGTCCTAAACAACATTTTGACCAGTGGTTCCTCCTACGACACAGCGACGCAAGCCATAGCAAATGTTAACGTGCAAGTGTGTGATGTGGAGGGGGATCCAGTCATTTGTCTACTTCAGAATGAGAAGCAGGTAACTCTGGACGGCATTGCATGCTCTGTCACTTGATAGAGTAACACTCGCTTGTGGCGTCTTTAGATGAGAAGGAAGCGGCGAGATGGTGGGCCACCCGGAGACGTCAGTCGGGAACAGCTGAAGTTTATGATATTGCACGTATAAGCAAAACAGCACCTGGCCACAGATACCCACATGATCGAATGATGTTCCTTGAGCCAACGCCGACATCGAAAGCCCCCCCCCCCCTAACGTAATTGACTATCTGCTACAGGAGAAGAAGATATGTGAGGTGCTGTCCATGATATACCGGAAGATTTATATATACCGCGCAACTAACCTACATGTGTATACTACATGAAACCATACATATCAAAATTAAGACTTTATATATACGCCCAGCTGTAGTTGGGATGGAGGCGATTGATGGGTTTCATGTTGTCAGCATTCGCCGAGAGCACGAGTTGAGCACGACTGAAATTCTAACAGCCACGAAAAATATGGCAATGAAGTAGGGCAGTGTTGGTGTTGTAAACCCTTCATGGAAAAGCGAGACAACAGGAAGCGTATAGTGGCAAACGCGTACAATGCCTTCTCACCTGGCAAGCGGGACACTATCGACCCGTTGAACTTCGGCCAGGCGCATTTGGTTTCGTATCATATCGACGTGAGTACCAACTTACGCAGTCAATTCATCCTGTGCAAGGTCCCAAGATCTACACCAAACTAGGCATGCCTCTCAAGGAGTTTGTTGTGCCGCTCTTGTCAATGAACCCATAGCATAGCTGATGTACTACCAGATCGCGTCGTGTCTTCAGCAAACATCAACAACTGTTGGTTATTGTGTGTTGTCATGCTGAAGCTCGCTCATGCGAACGATCGATCAATACAAGGCTGTGCCGTGGATTTGCTACTTGGACACGTGTACGAGCTACACGGAGATTCTCCACTTGAAAACCTCTAAATTTAGGAAAGCAGGCTTCGAGCTAGAAAGAGACCTTTGACTGCCATAAGTTGGCCATGAAAAAACAAGCTTTGCATTAAAAACTTTCTGCGGTATCAGGAGTAAGAGCCACCACCCCGCCATATATTTCCCGTCTAGCGGGCCTGTGGTCTGTTTAAGGATATTACGTTGTACATTCCAAGCGCGACATTTCTCGACCCTCGTAAATAAGTGGAGGGCTAGAGACAAAACTACAACGCCCTGTGTTGCTCGGCGGGCAAGTACGTGCTGACCCCGTAGGCATGACGGCGTCGGTGGGTGCGGAGGCGTCAAGCGCAGATACCAAGTTACTTTGTGAGGAGGAGAGGACTGGAGGTAACGATTCCAAAGATTCTCCGACCACTCGCTGGTTTGGGCTAGGGAGCTGCAGCCGGAGCTTGCTGAGTGGCCAAAGCGTGGGTCACGGCAGCTGCAATCGCGCGGATGAGCGCCTCGTCTGCCGGGGGAGGGGGCTTCGTGTTTGGTCTTCTGGCGGAGTCCCAATTTCTCTAGCAGTCCGTGTCCTTCGGTTCATAACCTGAAGATCTGTTCTGCCGTGGCCTCGTAGAGAGCCACCGCTATGACAGCTCACTTCACAACCAACCACCAAGTTCTCCATCCCCACCACCGCTCAGTTGTGTTGAGTGCCCGCTGTGTCTCCCACGTGCGGACATCGGAGCCCTGGCGGCGCATCCCGGGCGACGACAGAAGACAGACTAGCCCCCACCGTGGTTGATGTCGTGGAAGACATGGAAGCAAGCCGTTCGACGCAAGATGCAGATACTCCATACCCCAAAACCTCCGACCTCCGACCTCGCTCCGACCTGCACACAGAACGTGCGGATCGGAGGGGGATCGCCTCTAAACCTATCACCCTGCTACGCGCTCCGCGCGAACCCAAAAAAGCGGCTCGCTGCGCTCACTGGTGACAGAACCCTAAGCCCGCTGCGGCTCGCACGCGTCGCCTCCGCTTGGTAGGTAGACCTCTGCTAGGTCCTGGGTTCGCAGCCGCGTGCTACGCACACGGGCTGTCAAACCGCAGGCGGGGGACTCGCTGCGCTCGCTCATGACACCCGTCCCCAAAGCTCCGACCAATCATCAAACGGGGCGACTAATATGACTACGAAACTGTATGAATAACACTTCGGTAAGGGCTAGGGTAAATGTGATATGCTCCGACCAATCATCAAACGGGGCGACTAATATGACTACGAAACTGTATGAATAACACTTCGGTAAGGGCTAGGGTAAATGTGATATGCTCCGACCGGGCTTGACTAAGCTTTTGTATGTGTCAATCTGAAGTACGGTCGGAGATTTGACTATATTCATCCATATCCCGACGGAGGAGATATACAAGATGATGGCGCATGGAATTCGCAGGTCGAAAGACTTGTGCTTGGAGGCGCACCACTGTAACTTTCCAAAACCGGGTACCGAAGTGGGTACTTCAACTTTTTCCCTTGAAGAGAGACCTCTCTCTACAAGACCTAGCTTGAAGCGGGCACTCCACTTTAATCCCTTGAAGAGAGACCACCCTCTACAAGACCCTGCTCTAGGCATTTGAGGAGATACCCTCTACAAGACCATAACTATTGTTTGAAGTACTAAGTAAGCTCAGTTGCATCGACTTGCTCGCCAGCGCTTGTTGCGCTATGAGTCGCGGGCGAGCAATGTGTTGGTCAACAAGAGCAACCATCGTGTGCTGATGTGCTTATTGGTACCGCCTTTAACCCCTTACAGCAAAATTTGTTATTATAATTAGGAAGCTTGCTAGCACCGTCACCAGTACTTCAGCAAGGTTTGTTTTCAACATATTTATTTTCTTCGGTTTAAACAACTATAACCGTGGGTTTATCCACTTTTTGTCGTTGTTCCGCTCGTAGTTATAGTTTGTTTTGATGCACAATAGCTTCTCTACATTTGGTGTGCTTGGCCGACATCTATTAGTACCAGGTCTGTCGTACGAACACGCTGGTGCTGCAGGAGGCCCATGGTCGACTCGAGCAAGCAGTCCTGCTCCCGGCTCGAGGTTGGCTGCAACACGCTCGTAGCCTGCAAATCGAAGCCACAGCTTTCTTGGACCAGAAGGTCCTCTATGATCGCGTGAAGCGCACGAGAAGCGAGGCAATGCATCCAGAGTTTGGTAGTAGTGGGATCTCTGGTTTAGTAGTAAGGATACTACTACTTTCAGACTATGAATCAGTAACACTACAACTATAGTAGGTAGGCACTGGCAGTAGTAGTATCACTACTAATGTACCCATGTCGGCAACTTCGTTTAATTAAACGTGAACTACTCTGTCCAGAAAAACTCCCCACTTGAAGCCATTTGCTTCTGTATACTAACGTTTTTTCTGGAAAGAATGGTACTATACCCGTTTTAATATCCAGCGCTCGCATTAAGAGAAATGAACCTTCCCGGGATAATAGAGTACTACGGTAGGGCCGCTGAAGCTAAGGTCGCCAACTTCACTCCTTAAAGTATAATAGGGGGTTTCAAAGCTGGACTGAACCTGTAGACGTAAGAACATAAACAGCTTTTCAACCAATCAAATCGCGCTGCGGTTTTGCCGTCATGTCATGTTTTACTGACGCCAAAATCGAGTCCAAACGACCTAAGAGCCGATTGGCTTGATATCTAAGTGGCCGTTTCAAAGGTTTCCATTTCTTTCTTCCGCCAGAAGCGTGCGCCCACCAAGGCGCCAACTGCGGCTCGACTTCATCATCATCATCGAACAGATCAAAGAAAAAAAACAATGCTTTCACTAAGAGCAAGCGCGCGAATTCCGCGCTTCCGCTCAGGCAATGCGCGTTGTCTGCGTGACACTTGAGGCATATCAGCAACGTCGCGCTGGTGCAGCCAATATCCGGACGACCGCTAAACATGGCCCATGCCTCACGGCTGGTGCTAGACTTGATATCGGCGCTGCTGTTGCTGACCTTGGCCTCCTTCTGCTTTACGGCTTGCCACGCGTACGTGCCCTCGAAGCTCGCGTGTCTCCTGTTGGCCTCCATCGCGACGCCAGTGTAGTTGTACTTGCCCTCGACGACGGTGCTCGTCTTGCAATCCCCGTGGTTTGCAGACTTGCACTTGGCCTGTTTGCAGGTGCTCGACTTACCCTCGGCGCTGATGCTGGTCTTGCTCTCGCCCCTTGCGCTCACCTTGGCTTCGCCGCTGATGCCCGGTGCTGGTGCTAGTCTCCCACTTGGCGCCTTGTAGCAGCCGACTTGTCCTTCTTAGCCAATGTCGTGTAGGGAAACACGAATTTACGTGTCCTCGCCCCTCCTACAAAGTAAGGAGAATGAGCCCTACCAACAACACACGCTTTCCTATTAAGGTCGGCGATATCTCATTAGTCGGGGCCTCTTACGAGGGGGGGGGGGGGGCGAAGTAAAACCTCGGTCAGGAGCCAAATATACTGGAGTGTGTGCCACACTCCCAGAAACTTACAACGAGGTCTCTAATACCTCTAAACACTCGACCACTTATCTACTCTTGGCCTTACCAGGATGAACTCTCAGTCAATGTACCTTAAGTTCACCGGTAGACATAACCCACGTCGACCGAGTGTATCCTAAGGCTACCGCTAAGCTAGCTAGACTCACCGGAGGCGGACTTGACTCTTGTGGCTTGAGGGGGGAAATTTACTCTGATTTAGTGATTAGAGGCCGTGATGCCTCGACTATAACTAATCCCTAATGTATATACAAAGACCAAGTCTAAACCGAGCCTTCGGTCCAACCCTACAACTGGACGAGGATTCATCCTAATTCCGGATTCATACTAAAAGGCAAAGAGTGGGTACAAATATGACTGACCGGAGGTTACGACGGGGTTTGTATTAGAACCCGCCGAGACCCATAGTCACTACAGTCATTACAGTAATTAGTCTGTCCCAGACTAATTTATGTGAGCAGCTTTTTGATCGAATTACATTAAATAGTCTGTCATCACCACGTACAGACTAATTTTGAACACAGACTAATTTTGAGCTCAGACTAATTGTGAACAGGAAAGGAATAAGTATCCATCTTCAAAATTTAACTATATTATTATAGCGCCTTGTTGCCTGCAATATTAAACGCCACTGGGAGCACTATTTCGTTTTCCTCGTGCGTCTCTTAAACGCTGTCTGCTTCTTCATCGACAGCCACGGTGTCTGTGGTTGAGGCTCTTCCATCAAACTCTTTAGGGTACATTTTATGATTTCCTCAAATGCGAGGGCAACTGCGTCGTACGCCAAGCTCCATCAACACGAAGCGATATGCCACCATATCTAGGGCTTTGCGTCTCCAGCTTGTGCCTATTAATCTCCGCATTTAGGGACTCAAACCCGGTCGTCGAAATGGAGCAGACCACAGCTTGATTTTGACAGACTAATTTTGACGTTTTGTTGATAGACTAATTATGAACCTTGGGTTCACCGAGCAACATGAATTAGTCTGTCCTAGACTAATTAGGAATACAGACTATTTTTGAACACAGACTAATTGCTGTGATGACTGTAGCTAGTATATCGGCACTAAAGTGCGTGAAATGTGTGTAGCCAATCAGAGGCCTAGGTCATCTTTCTCCGCCGGGTTCAAGGTCGTTAAGCCTCGGCGCGAAGCTGTCAGTCAAGTCCAAAACTCGACATCACATCAAGGACTTCTGTGCCAGCGAAGGCGTGATGATGCAGTACACAGATGATGATAGCCCCGAGGAGAATGCTATTGTGAGCGTGCCAATGACGTCATTGTGGCTCGCGTGCGCTCCATGCTGGGTAAGACGCGGTTACCGATCTTGCTGTGGGGTGAGGCACTCTTACATGCTGTGGACACGCTGAGTATGTGTCCGTCGAACGCATTGGACGGGTGCAGCTCCCATGAACGACTCCATGTCACAAAGCCTGATCTGCGTGTGCTGCGAATGTGGGGGTGCATGGCGCATGTGCGCATTTCCGATGCATCACGGCAACACAAAGAGAACCCTTAGACTCGTGTGCGAATGTGTAGTCTCCTGGGTTACGCTACTGGCACGAAGGGCTACCAGCTGCTTGGTGTGAAGGCGGGAGCTGTGGTTACCGCTCGTGCGGGGAATATCAGATTACATGAAGAGTTCACAGTCGAGAGTGGATGTATTGACAAGCTGCTGCAGAACACAATCTTCCGAGCTGATCACGAGATGACGTCTCATGTTTTTGTGGTGCGTATGAAGGCTGGAATGCACCCGTACATGCCCGAAGCGGACAAAAGACGCCCACCTATCGCAATTGCGGAGGACGGGTCCGATGCTCGCGCGCACAGTGATGTTGCGGGGATGCCGCCTGAATCGACATATTCTGCTCAGCCCAATCGGAAGCGCTCCGCACGTGATGACATATCGCTAATTTGCAAAGCATTCGAAGAGCTGGATTGGACGCCGCTTCCATCCAGCCGAGCTGCACCCGTGAACCCGCGCGCTTTGGCAAAGCGCCAGCGTAAGCTGTCGGTGCGAATGTGGGACTATGTGGCCAATTCTGGTCGAGTCGACGAAGATGTTGTTGTGCCCACAACATACAAGCAAGTGCAAGCGTCCCCTCAGTAACCACGGTGACTGAAAGTCATGACGAGCTTGCTTTCTTATGGCACATGACAGCTTGTGCCTCGGGCCGCAAAGATATTACCTGTCGGAATGAACGTGGAGAGATCAAACGCTCATAGGCACGGCTTGTCATTCATGGGTTTAAGCAACGCGCTGGGCTAGAGTACACGGAGACGTACGCGCCGGCCATTCGCTTTGAGACCATTCGATCGGCAATCTAATTTGCCCTTCAACGAGGATGGATCATTCTCCAGTACGATGTCAAGACAGCATTTCTCTACGGCCATCTCGACGAGCTGATTTTCATGGAGCAGCCGCAGGACTTCCAGCGCCAACCGGACGTGTTTGTCTGTCGCCTCCTGTGTAGTTTGTGAGCTTGCGCCAAGCTCCGAATGTGTGGAAGCGCACGCTGCACAAGGCGCTGCAGCGGCTGGGATTCTCGCGGTTGGATTCCGACTACGGTCTGTATGCTCAAAAAGTGGGAGACACTGGAGATATATCGATGTTGCTGACTGTGTACGTGGATGGCCTCCTGCTGATTAGTCCGCCTGCTCTGCGCCGATGCGTTGCGCAGCAGCTTGCGAAGGAGTTCGAGCTGACCGAGCTTAGTCCTGGAAGCAGCATGTGTTGGACATCCTGAAGCGGTTCAATATGGCAGCATGCAATGGATGCACAACACCGGATGCCACTGCACCGCAGCCGGTGAAACCTCCCTCCGATCAGTCTTACCTCCCGTATCGAGAACTAGTGGGGGTCTTGCAGTATTTGGTTTATGCGTCCGGACCAGATATCGCTCGTGCTGTTTGGAACCTCGGCAACTACCTCGGTGACTACACGTACGAGTACTACTTCATGGCGAAGTGAGTGCTGCGCAACTTGGCACGTACCTTTGACTTCGGGCTAGCGAATGATGTTGGAAGAGGTTGTCGTGGATCGCTAACGTGCTTCACCGACGCCGACTATGCAAATGACGGTGATGATCGGAAGAGTGTCAGTGGATACGTCACGATGCTGGACGGCAACACAGTCTCGTATGCTTCTCGGAAGCAAGCCATCAATGCCCAGAACACCACCGAAGCAGAATATGTCGCGATGAACGAATGCACCAATTATCTGCTGTGTGTGCTAGGATTGTGTGTGGAGCTTAATTGGGAAGTCCAGGGTCCTGTGCTGTATGGTGACAATCGCGGCAGTATCTATCTAGCTGCCAAGCCAAGCAAGCACTCGAAGACCAAGCATATAGAGAAAAAAGTACCGTCTAGTTCGGCACCTTGTGGTCTGGCCGACTCACGACAGAAAATGTGGGTACAAATGACATGGTTGCGGATGTAATGACAAAGGCACTGGGTCGTTTCAAGTTCGAGCGCTGTAGTGAAATGCTCAAGGTTCTGCCTCTCTCCGAGTTTCGAGAGAAGCACGTTGAATGAGTGGGAGCAGATGGTGAGTACTCAGGGAGCTAATTTGCCTGGGCAAGCGCTGCCTCGCTGCAAGAGATGCTGATATTGGAACGACCATGGCCGCATCGCCGCATGCAGTCTGCCATGGTCAAGTGGGGCTATGAAGTGAGTTGTCATAGCCATGGCTCTCTGCGAGGCAGAACAGATCTGTAGATAGGAGCCTGTGCTGCAGTCAACCATCCTCACTCAGTACGTTGAATATAATGTTGGTGGGCACCGGCCGTCGCACGGCACTCCAACTTTTGAGTATCGGTGCCCCCTGCTAGGCTTTTAGCCCCGCAATCTCTGTGCGATGGTGTCCACCCGCAATACAACCAGACATCATATTATCTCAGTGGTGGCGGGGGCGGCCGTGCCAGCCGTAGATGTCGTGGAGCGGGATCGGCCAAAATCTCGTTGAGGCTTGATCGAGCTACCACAGCGCCCAGACACCGACTAACGGAGGGGGCCCCCCTTGATCCGTGATCAGCTGAACTGTTCTCACCTTGTGTACCCGTCGCCGGGCTGGACCTGCTCTCTCGGGGCTCCGAAGATGCAGCACTTGATGAAGATTGAATGTCTTGGCGAGACGTGGGGATGGGTTGGAACAGCGCGGGAATCTTCGCTCTGCGTCCGGTTATTGGTCTCGATCGAGGTTCTTCGCTCAGATCGAGGGGCCTGGATGCGATCCGAGGCCGGTAGTTGCCTTTTGGTGTGTTTGTCGCTTACTATAGCGAGATCGTAGTCGAGAGGAGAAGCGATCCGCGATCTCGATCTTGGTTGCCCCACCTTCGACTGGGGCCTTGCATGATGCGATCCCCGTTACGCCTTCGGTTCTGTCCCCAGTCTGTCGCCAGCTTCCATATTTCTGCAGCGACCTCGTGGAGCACCTTTCCTTTGGCGGCAGCCACCAATCGGGTCTGGTCTGTGTTGTCCGCCCCGACTCTACCGGATCCGGACCCCTGACGTCATCCTGCTTGCACCAGATTCACCAGATCGCGCCAGTTCGCACCTGCTCCGCATCTGCATCTCCGTGTTGTGCTCTGACCTCGAAATTTCTTCATGTGCTTCACCACACAGACTTGACATGCTTGATGGGGCGAGGGCTCGGTAGCAGCTCGGCGACAAAGGAAGAAAGGCTGCTGGGATACTGGCATGCGTTTAACCAGCCGCTACGGTACAAGTAATAGATGCTGCGCCAGCACGCTGTGGGCAGCATCACCCTTTGAGTATCTCGCGGCTTGTTGCATCTGGACCCGGCTGTCCCTTTGCCAGCTTGGCCGCTGATGGCTGCCCTTTTGTTCGGACGTAAATCCCGCAATGCTGCTCCCGCTATTCGGAAAGATATATCCCCCCCATTTTCGCGGCCGCTGGCCTCTAATAAACTGTCAAATCTGATACTGCCAACATCCAGAGGATAGGTTTAATCTCGTGACATACCCTATTTTCCTCTTTGCCTTTTTATGGCCCACCCTTCACCATTTCTATCCCGTGGGAAGAAATTTCGTTTTCTTGGCGTAATAGATTAAACTTATAATAAGCCACGTGAAGTTGTCCCCTAATAGATGTTGCAGTAGCCGCTCTACTGTAACCGACTCGATTTTTTTATATAGCGTCCGGATAAATGATTCTTAGACGGAATTTGTCGGACATTTGGCAGACACAGCAAATCGATGTATAAGTTTAGAGAAACCCACGGTACTGTACCGGGATTCACCACTGTCTCACTTCGCCATGCACTGCGCGAGTGCTTCGCTGAGTTCCTCAGCACCTTCGTCGTGGTCGTGTTCGGCATGGGTGTGAGCAGCCAAGTGACCAACTCGCAGGACGCCAACGACACGTGGTTCAGCACGCATCGGCGTGCTCATCGGCTTATGCTGCTCAGATGGCGGGAGTGGCGCCAACTTCAACACGCTCGCGCACTGCGTGTACGGCCGCCTGCTGTGGTAGAAGGCGCCCGGCTGCATGTTGTCGCAGCCTTTATCGGCGCCTTCGTCATCAACGTCATGCAGTACCAGAACCTGAACGTCATCGAACCGAACCGCGAGACGACGCAGAGCAGCTTCTCAACGTACCCGAGCGCCAACATCCCCAACTACACGGCCTTCTACACCGAAGAGGTCGGTACGGTCATCCTATTGCTCATGAGACAGAAGGTGAACGCAGCGCAACCGTCCGGTGGTGATGCCATCACGGACCAGCGCAACCGTCCGGCCGACCCCGTGGGCGCTGCGTTCGCCTTCTGCCTCATGAGCATAACCCTCGGCATGCCCTTTAGCACGAACACGGGCTACGCTGTCAACTCGGTGCTTACCTGGGTTCTCGCACCTTCACGGCCGTCGCCGGCTGGGGCTCCAAGGTCTTCACCACGCGCAGCTACTACTTCTGAATTTCGCTCGGGGACAATTCTCTGGGCGGCGTGCACGGCGCGGGTCTGTACCGCGTGTTGGTGGAGATCCAGCACCCGCAGCCGCAGTCTCCGCTGCTGTAGAAGATGACCGTTCCCCCGATGATCCTAGAAGTATATGTACCATAGAAGTCAATGAATAAAATATCGCATCTGTTCAATTCTGTGTTTTACTTGGATGTGATACTCGTTCTTAAAAGTGTTTCTTTCCTTTCCTTTTCGTAAGATGTACGGTTCTCAGTATCTTGCAGCAAACAATTACTTTTGTAAGCCTACTATCTTCACAGGAAACATGGCGACAGAGGATCAAACGAATGCTATTATCGTGAGTTTAAAAGGAAACGTTTGTTGACTACACTTTTTGGAGCTATGTAGATCGGCGTTGATCGAGATGGTTTTGTGCTTCTTCCACACGATTTTAGCCGCAACGCCGTTTTCGTACTGTGTTCTCGCGAATCTGGCGAACCAATCGTACTTAGGTAGCTGTTGGACTTTTGTCTGCCAAATTCGGTGCAAATCGAGATTTGCGACCGTCGCCACCCATTCACACAGTGGGAACAAAACTCGTTTTCCAGAAAATGTCGGACGCTGTGTCCGACTCTTTATGCATTGATGGCTTCACTAGCCAAGCGCCACCGCTACGCGGTGGTGGTTTTCTTATTAGTTGGAGCCGCTCAGCTCACTACTCTCGCTTCGCTATTAAAGAAAGGCTGCCTCGCTACGCTACGGCAGTGACGCCCCCCGCTCCGCTCGCCTGCGGCCTCGCTGCACTACTCACCCAATGGTTCTGCGAGGCCGCCTTCGCTACGCTCGGCAGCAGCCAATTAATTCTACCCAATGAAGGCCGCCTTCGCTGCGCTCGGCAGCAATTTTTATTTTATCCAATCAAGACCAGGCTCAATGTAGTATTTATACCCAATGTATGTCGTAGATCGCCAATTTCGGCCAATCGGAATTCAGGTGACAAATCCGTTACTGACCGACCGACGGACAGCACGCTGCTCTGGTTGATGCTTTAGACTAGCCAAGCGCCGCCGCTACGCGGCGGTAGTTTTATTAGTTGGAGCCGCTCAGCTCACTACGCTCGCCTCGCTAATAAGTACAGGCTGCCTACGCTCCGCTACGGCAGTGGCGCTACCCGTTCCGCTCGCCTCGTCGGCTCGCTGCACTACTCGCGGTGCTATGTTGGTCAGTCTGAGGAAGGGCGGGCCCTGCGGTCCCGCTATATCGACCGATGGGGCCGCCTTCGCTGCGCTCGGCAGCTTATTGGCCAATGAAGGCCGCCTTCGCTGCGCTCGGCAGCAGTTTTAATTTTACCCAATGAAGGCAGGGCTCAATGTAGTATTTATGCCCAATGTATGTCGTAGACGGCGAATTTCGGCCAATGGGAATTCAGGTGATCGGTCCGTTACGGACGGACAGCACGCTGCTCTGATTGATGCTTTAGATTGTCTGCCAAATTTTGGGGAATGATTCTTAGACGGAATTTGTCGGACATTTGGCAGACACAGCAAATCGATGTATAAGTTTAGAGAAACCCACGGTACTGTACCGGGATTCACCACTGTCTCACTTCGCCATGCACTGCGCGAGTGCTTCGCTGAGTTCCTCAGCACCTTCGTCGTGGTCGTGTTCGGCATGGGTGTGAGCAGCCAAGTGACCAACTCGCAGGACGCCAACGACACGTGGTTCAGCACGCATCGGCGTGCTCATCGGCTTATGCTGCTCAGATGGCGGGAGTGGCGCCAACTTCAACACGCTCGCGCACTGCGTGTACGGCCGCCTGCTGTGGTAGAAGGCGCCCGGCTGCATGTTGTCGCAGCCTTTATCGGCGCCTTCGTCATCAACGTCATGCAGTACCAGAACCTGAACGTCATCGAACCGAACCGCGAGACGACGCAGAGCAGCTTCTCAACGTACCCGAGCGCCAACATCCCCAACTACACGGCCTTCTACACCGAAGAGGTCGGTACGGTCATCCTATTGCTCATGAGACAGAAGGTGAACGCAGCGCAACCGTCCGGTGGTGATGCCATCACGGACCAGCGCAACCGTCCGGCCGACCCCGTGGGCGCTGCGTTCGCCTTCTGCCTCATGAGCATAACCCTCGGCATGCCCTTTAGCACGAACACGGGCTACGCTGTCAACTCGGTGCTTACCTGGGTTCTCGCACCTTCACGGCCGTCGCCGGCTGGGGCTCCAAGGTCTTCACCACGCGCAGCTACTACTTCTGAATTTCGCTCGGGGACAATTCTCTGGGCGGCGTGCACGGCGCGGGTCTGTACCGCGTGTTGGTGGAGATCCAGCACCCGCAGCCGCAGTCTCCGCTGCTGTAGAAGATGACCGTTCCCCCGATGATCCTAGAAGTATATGTACCATAGAAGTCAATGAATAAAATATCGCATCTGTTCAATTCTGTGTTTTACTTGGATGTGATACTCGTTCTTAAAAGTGTTTCTTTCCTTTCCTTTTCGTAAGATGTACGGTTCTCAGTATCTTGCAGCAAACAATTACTTTTGTAAGCCTACTATCTTCACAGGAAACATGGCGACAGAGGATCAAACGAATGCTATTATCGTGAGTTTAAAAGGAAACGTTTGTTGACTACACTTTTTGGAGCTATGTAGATCGGCGTTGATCGAGATGGTTTTGTGCTTCTTCCACACGATTTTAGCCGCAACGCCGTTTTCGTACTGTGTTCTCGCGAATCTGGCGAACCAATCGTACTTAGGTAGCTGTTGGACTTTTGTCTGCCAAATTCGGTGCAAATCGAGATTTGCGACCGTCGCCACCCATTCACACAGTGGGAACAAAACTCGTTTTCCAGAAAATGTCGGACGCTGTGTCCGACTCTTTATGCATTGATGGCTTCACTAGCCAAGCGCCACCGCTACGCGGTGGTGGTTTTCTTATTAGTTGGAGCCGCTCAGCTCACTACTCTCGCTTCGCTATTAAAGAAAGGCTGCCTCGCTACGCTACGGCAGTGACGCCCCCCGCTCCGCTCGCCTGCGGCCTCGCTGCACTACTCACCCAATGGTTCTGCGAGGCCGCCTTCGCTACGCTCGGCAGCAGCCAATTAATTCTACCCAATGAAGGCCGCCTTCGCTGCGCTCGGCAGCAATTTTTATTTTATCCAATCAAGACCAGGCTCAATGTAGTATTTATACCCAATGTATGTCGTAGATCGCCAATTTCGGCCAATCGGAATTCAGGTGACAAATCCGTTACTGACCGACCGACGGACAGCACGCTGCTCTGGTTGATGCTTTAGACTAGCCAAGCGCCGCCGCTACGCGGCGGTAGTTTTATTAGTTGGAGCCGCTCAGCTCACTACGCTCGCCTCGCTAATAAGTACAGGCTGCCTACGCTCCGCTACGGCAGTGGCGCTACCCGTTCCGCTCGCCTCGTCGGCTCGCTGCACTACTCGCGGTGCTATGTTGGTCAGTCTGAGGAAGGGCGGGCCCTGCGGTCCCGCTATATCGACCGATGGGGCCGCCTTCGCTGCGCTCGGCAGCTTATTGGCCAATGAAGGCCGCCTTCGCTGCGCTCGGCAGCAGTTTTAATTTTACCCAATGAAGGCAGGGCTCAATGTAGTATTTATGCCCAATGTATGTCGTAGACGGCGAATTTCGGCCAATGGGAATTCAGGTGATCGGTCCGTTACGGACGGACAGCACGCTGCTCTGATTGATGCTTTAGATTGTCTGCCAAATTTTGGGGAATGATTCTTAGACGGAATTTGTCGGACATTTGGCAGACACAGCAAATCGATGTATAAGTTTAGAGAAACCCACGGTACTGTACCGGGATTCACCACTGTCTCACTTCGCCATGCACTGCGCGAGTGCTTCGCTGAGTTCCTCAGCACCTTCGTCGTGGTCGTGTTCGGCATGGGTGTGAGCAGCCAAGTGACCAACTCGCAGGACGCCAACGACACGTGGTTCAGCACGCATCGGCGTGCTCATCGGCTTATGCTGCTCAGATGGCGGGAGTGGCGCCAACTTCAACACGCTCGCGCACTGCGTGTACGGCCGCCTGCTGTGGTAGAAGGCGCCCGGCTGCATGTTGTCGCAGCCTTTATCGGCGCCTTCGTCATCAACGTCATGCAGTACCAGAACCTGAACGTCATCGAACCGAACCGCGAGACGACGCAGAGCAGCTTCTCAACGTACCCGAGCGCCAACATCCCCAACTACACGGCCTTCTACACCGAAGAGGTCGGTACGGTCATCCTATTGCTCATGAGACAGAAGGTGAACGCAGCGCAACCGTCCGGTGGTGATGCCATCACGGACCAGCGCAACCGTCCGGCCGACCCCGTGGGCGCTGCGTTCGCCTTCTGCCTCATGAGCATAACCCTCGGCATGCCCTTTAGCACGAACACGGGCTACGCTGTCAACTCGGTGCTTACCTGGGTTCTCGCACCTTCACGGCCGTCGCCGGCTGGGGCTCCAAGGTCTTCACCACGCGCAGCTACTACTTCTGAATTTCGCTCGGGGACAATTCTCTGGGCGGCGTGCACGGCGCGGGTCTGTACCGCGTGTTGGTGGAGATCCAGCACCCGCAGCCGCAGTCTCCGCTGCTGTAGAAGATGACCGTTCCCCCGATGATCCTAGAAGTATATGTACCATAGAAGTCAATGAATAAAATATCGCATCTGTTCAATTCTGTGTTTTACTTGGATGTGATACTCGTTCTTAAAAGTGTTTCTTTCCTTTCCTTTTCGTAAGATGTACGGTTCTCAGTATCTTGCAGCAAACAATTACTTTTGTAAGCCTACTATCTTCACAGGAAACATGGCGACAGAGGATCAAACGAATGCTATTATCGTGAGTTTAAAAGGAAACGTTTGTTGACTACACTTTTTGGAGCTATGTAGATCGGCGTTGATCGAGATGGTTTTGTGCTTCTTCCACACGATTTTAGCCGCAACGCCGTTTTCGTACTGTGTTCTCGCGAATCTGGCGAACCAATCGTACTTAGGTAGCTGTTGGACTTTTGTCTGCCAAATTCGGTGCAAATCGAGATTTGCGACCGTCGCCACCCATTCACACAGTGGGAACAAAACTCGTTTTCCAGAAAATGTCGGACGCTGTGTCCGACTCTTTATGCATTGATGGCTTCACTAGCCAAGCGCCACCGCTACGCGGTGGTGGTTTTCTTATTAGTTGGAGCCGCTCAGCTCACTACTCTCGCTTCGCTATTAAAGAAAGGCTGCCTCGCTACGCTACGGCAGTGACGCCCCCCGCTCCGCTCGCCTGCGGCCTCGCTGCACTACTCACCCAATGGTTCTGCGAGGCCGCCTTCGCTACGCTTGGCAGCAGCCAATTAATTCTACCCAATGAAGGCCGCCTTCGCTGCGCTCGGCAGCAATTTTTATTTTATCCAATCAAGACCAGGCTCAATGTAGTATTTATACCCAATGTATGTCGTAGATCGCCAATTTCGGCCAATCGGAATTCAGGTGACAAATCCGTTACTGACCGACCGACGGACAGCACGCTGCTCTGGTTGATGCTTTAGACTAGCCAAGCGCCGCCGCTACGCGGCGGTAGTTTTATTAGTTGGAGCCGCTCAGCTCACTACGCTCGCCTCGCTAATAAGTACAGGCTGCCTACGCTCCGCTACGGCAGTGGCGCTACCCGTTCCGCTCGCCTCGTCGGCTCGCTGCACTACTCGCGGTGCTATGTTGGTCAGTCTGAGGAAGGGCGGGCCCTGCGGTCCCGCTATATCGACCGATGGGGCCGCCTTCGCTGCGCTCGGCAGCTTATTGGCCAATGAAGGCCGCCTTCGCTGCGCTCGGCAGCAGTTTTAATTTTACCCAATGAAGGCAGGGCTCAATGTAGTATTTATGCCCAATGTATGTCGTAGACGGCGAATTTCGGCCAATGGGAATTCAGGTGATCGGTCCGTTACGGACGGACAGCACGCTGCTCTGATTGATGCTTTAGATTGTCTGCCAAATTTTGGGGAATGATTCTTAGACGGAATTTGTCGGACATTTGGCAGACACAGCAAATCGATGTATAAGTTTAGAGAAACCCACGGTACTGTACCGGGATTCACCACTGTCTCACTTCGCCATGCACTGCGCGAGTGCTTCGCTGAGTTCCTCAGCACCTTCGTCGTGGTCGTGTTCGGCATGGGTGTGAGCAGCCAAGTGACCAACTCGCAGGACGCCAACGACACGTGGTTCAGCACGCATCGGCGTGCTCATCGGCTTATGCTGCTCAGATGGCGGGAGTGGCGCCAACTTCAACACGCTCGCGCACTGCGTGTACGGCCGCCTGCTGTGGTAGAAGGCGCCCGGCTGCATGTTGTCGCAGCCTTTATCGGCGCCTTCGTCATCAACGTCATGCAGTACCAGAACCTGAACGTCATCGAACCGAACCGCGAGACGACGCAGAGCAGCTTCTCAACGTACCCGAGCGCCAACATCCCCAACTACACGGCCTTCTACACCGAAGAGGTCGGTACGGTCATCCTATTGCTCATGAGACAGAAGGTGAACGCAGCGCAACCGTCCGGTGGTGATGCCATCACGGACCAGCGCAACCGTCCGGCCGACCCCGTGGGCGCTGCGTTCGCCTTCTGCCTCATGAGCATAACCCTCGGCATGCCCTTTAGCACGAACACGGGCTACGCTGTCAACTCGGTGCTTACCTGGGTTCTCGCACCTTCACGGCCGTCGCCGGCTGGGGCTCCAAGGTCTTCACCACGCGCAGCTACTACTTCTGAATTTCGCTCGGGGACAATTCTCTGGGCGGCGTGCACGGCGCGGGTCTGTACCGCGTGTTGGTGGAGATCCAGCACCCGCAGCCGCAGTCTCCGCTGCTGTAGAAGATGACCGTTCCCCCGATGATCCTAGAAGTATATGTACCATAGAAGTCAATGAATAAAATATCGCATCTGTTCAATTCTGTGTTTTACTTGGATGTGATACTCGTTCTTAAAAGTGTTTCTTTCCTTTCCTTTTCGTAAGATGTACGGTTCTCAGTATCTTGCAGCAAACAATTACTTTTGTAAGCCTACTATCTTCACAGGAAACATGGCGACAGAGGATCAAACGAATGCTATTATCGTGAGTTTAAAAGGAAACGTTTGTTGACTACACTTTTTGGAGCTATGTAGATCGGCGTTGATCGAGATGGTTTTGTGCTTCTTCCACACGATTTTAGCCGCAACGCCGTTTTCGTACTGTGTTCTCGCGAATCTGGCGAACCAATCGTACTTAGGTAGCTGTTGGACTTTTGTCTGCCAAATTCGGTGCAAATCGAGATTTGCGACCGTCGCCACCCATTCACACAGTGGGAACAAAACTCGTTTTCCAGAAAATGTCGGACGCTGTGTCCGACTCTTTATGCATTGATGGCTTCACTAGCCAAGCGCCACCGCTACGCGGTGGTGGTTTTCTTATTAGTTGGAGCCGCTCAGCTCACTACTCTCGCTTCGCTATTAAAGAAAGGCTGCCTCGCTACGCTACGGCAGTGACGCCCCCCGCTCCGCTCGCCTGCGGCCTCGCTGCACTACTCACCCAATGGTTCTGCGAGGCCGCCTTCGCTACGCTCGGCAGCAGCCAATTAATTCTACCCAATGAAGGCCGCCTTCGCTGCGCTCGGCAGCAATTTTTATTTTATCCAATCAAGACCAGGCTCAATGTAGTATTTATACCCAATGTATGTCGTAGATCGCCAATTTCGGCCAATCGGAATTCAGGTGACAAATCCGTTACTGACCGACCGACGGACAGCACGCTGCTCTGGTTGATGCTTTAGACTAGCCAAGCGCCGCCGCTACGCGGCGGTAGTTTTATTAGTTGGAGCCGCTCAGCTCACTACGCTCGCCTCGCTAATAAGTACAGGCTGCCTACGCTCCGCTACGGCAGTGGCGCTACCCGTTCCGCTCGCCTCGTCGGCTCGCTGCACTACTCGCGGTGCTATGTTGGTCAGTCTGAGGAAGGGCGGGCCCTGCGGTCCCGCTATATCGACCGATGGGGCCGCCTTCGCTGCGCTCGGCAGCTTATTGGCCAATGAAGGCCGCCTTCGCTGCGCTCGGCAGCAGTTTTAATTTTACCCAATGAAGGCAGGGCTCAATGTAGTATTTATGCCCAATGTATGTCGTAGACGGCGAATTTCGGCCAATGGGAATTCAGGTGATCGGTCCGTTACGGACGGACAGCACGCTGCTCTGATTGATGCTTTAGACTAGCCGAGCGCCGCCGCTCCGCGGCGGTGGCGCTATTAACTACCTTCGTGTTTATATTAGCCGCCGCCACGCGGCGGTGTTATTACTATCTATGTCAGTTTTAATATTAATATTAGCCGAGCCCCGCCGCTGCGCGGCGGATTAATATGCCGCCTCCGTTCCGCTCGCCTCGTCGGCTCGCTGCACTACTCGCAGTGCTATGTTGGTGAATTTGATGAAGGGCGGGCCCTTCGGTCCCGCAATACACGCCGGTGGGGCCGCCTTCGGCGGCGGGGGCCGCCATCGCTGCGCTCGGCAGCATTTTGGCCAATGGGTGCCGCCATCGCTGCGCTCGGCGGCCCATGGGCCGGGTGTGACGCAACGGAGATACAGACAGACGGGACGGTTCCTCTAGTAGATGTTGAGGATTGTCTGCCAAATTTTGGGGAATGGAGATTTTTAGTACACCCCTGATTAGACCCCCAAACCAGCCAAACCAGCCTTGACTTATTAACCCTAACGCGCTTCGCGCGGACCCTACACTGTAGGCTTCAGCGCTTCGCGCGTGGACCGGCTCGCTATTAATACGCTCGCTTTGTTTTACCCTACCGCGCTTCGTGCGGGGCTCGGCTCGCTGCAGCATGCCTTCTGGACAGAAGTATACATGTACAAGGTGTATGCTCCAGTCGGGGACAGCAGTCACCCTCTAAAATTAAAGCTGATTTGTGCGAAACAGATGACAGCGCTGAACTCATAAAAGCGCGAGCTATCCGTTAGTGGTTATCTCGTAGCATTTGAGCAAATGTTGACTTCAAAACGAAAAAAATCACAGGGGGGTGCTGTACATGTGCACCTCTGAAAATAAATTTCAGAGAATTGGCACAAATCAAAATCAGAAAAAAACACGAAACTGCGTAACCCGATTGTAGCCCTACAGACTGTTGGCTACAGTAGTAGTGTAACCATGTGTAACCATGTGTAACCTAGGTTACAATCTCTTGACTGGCGTGCACTTCTCTACTGGTATTGACAATGACAGGCATCAAGGTGGTGTCGCGCAAGACCAAGCGCAAGCAGGAGCGCGATGACAAGAAGCGCCAAAAGAACAAGCGCCAGCGCAAGGAGAACGAATCCTCTGTGTCCGGGAGAGGCGGCAAGGCAAAGGCGCGCGCGCCTCTCGGCAAGAGGCCGGTCAAGCCGCAGCGAAGCGCCATCACCAACAAGTTCCACGAGTTTCTGGCGGAGGCGGCCAGCGCGCAGAACGGTGCGTTCTTATTTATTTATTTATTATTAATATTTATGCTACGTGGTTACGGTTACTAATTGACGGACGTGCTGTTACGGTTCGGGCATGCAGGCGAGCCGCAGTCACTGACCACCGAAGACAAGGAGATCAAGGCTCTGGAGGCCAAGCTCGGATTTGGGTCGTCGTCGGCCAATAAGGCCGAGTCAGCGTTGAAGAAGTTGAAAAAGTATGCAGAACTAGTTTGTATTTATTTTGTGGTGGAATTTATCTTGACTTTTGTATTTTTTTTTGTTAGGGAGTACTCGAAGGACGGTTTGGGCGAGGACTTTGCGGACTTTTTGTCCGAGCTGGACCACATTTCTGAGTACGTAGTTGATGGTGGTGGAGAGTGCGAGCTGGTGCTGATGGTGTTCTGTGTGTGTGATTGATTAGAGTGGTGAAGGGACGACCGAAGGCGGCTAAGGTGGCTAAGCAGTCGGCTTCTGCTGGCCACGATGGAGACGTCGAGAGTGAGGAGTACGATGAGAGCGAGGTTGACGAAAGCGAGGGATCTGAGGCTGGCAGCGGGTTTGGTGACGATATGGAGATGGACGAGGAGACTCGACGCGAGATGGAGCTGCTGCAGGCAGAAGACGCCGAGTTTTTAAAGGGCATGGATGAACTGCCGACTGATGAGTCGGAGTCCGAGTCGGATGACCTAGCGCAGTTCTACTCGGACGGAGAAGAGGAGGAGGAGGATGACGACGTAGCCCGAGCTAATACGCTGCAAAACCAGAAGTTGGCTTCTGCTGCTGATGCAGAAGAGGTCACTGATGGCAGTGAGAAGGAGCACGAGGATATCAGCGATGGCGGAGCTGACAAGCTCGAGGTGGAAGAAGAGAGCGACGAGGAAGTTGCCGAGGAGAGTGACAGCAATAGCGATAAGGTGGAGGAGGAACAGGAGAAGGAGGAGAGTGTCGTCGTCGAGGAAGACATTTACGGCAGGTCCGTCATTAAAACAGGTGATGGCGCCAAGAAGCCGTCGGCGTACTTGCCTCCTCACCTTCGCCGAAAGCTTCAAGCTGAAGCCGAGGCTGCTGCTGCGGCAGCAGCGACGAAAAAGGTCAAACCTTCACAGATGGATGAACAGGCTATGCGGGAGCTCACGCGCCGTATTAACGGCCAGCTCAACCGTATCTCCGAGTCGAACATGGAGTACGTGACCCGACGGTCATTTCGCTTGTGATCTCGCTGTGTACTGATTGTGTGCGTTTTCTCATCAATAACCAGGTCCATCGCTTTGGAAATGGAAAAGATCTATCGTGAAAATGGCCGCTTGCTCGTTAACGAGATCTTGCTTGAAAAGTTGCTTCAAATTGCATGCCATCCGCGACAGGTGATGGCACCACTTATTAAGGTGGGCGGTGCCCTTGTAGCAGCTCTGTACCACAGCGTTGGCAGCGAGGTCGGCGGTTTCTTTGTGGAGAAGCTGGTGCGGAAACTGATGGACAGTGTTGAGAAGGAGAAGAAACAGCTCAGCGAAAATGCAGGCACTCAACATGGTGAGGACGAAGACGACGACGGCAGAACTTCCAAGGAACCTGTGAACCTGATGCTGTTCGTGATGATGCTCTACAACTTCAGCGTTGTGCAGTGCACGCTCGTGTATGATCTCTTCCGAGCGTTTGTGGACAGTTTCTCCTCCACTGACATCGAACTCATTCATCAACTCCTGAAGACCGGTGGCGCTCAACTTCGTGCGGATGATGCCGATGCCTTGCGCCAGATGGTTGCAGCCGTACAGCAGAAGGTGGGCGAGGCGCAGCAAGCAAAAGGCGGTAACCAACCCGAGGAACGCGTTCGGTTTATCCTCGACCTCATTTATGACCTCAAGAAGTCGTCAAAGCACGGTAAGGGCCGCAATGCTGGAGGCAATGGTGGCGTCGGTGGAGGTGCACTGGATGTATCGTCGCTAAAGAAGTGGCTCGGCCGTGTGAAGACGCGGTGTGGAAATGCTAACAACCCGTTGCGTGTGTCACTTCACGAGCTGCTCAACGCCGACGAAGATGGTCGTTGGTGGATTGTTGGTGGCACGTGGGTTGGCTACCAGCAAAAGAAATCGACCGATGATGGTGCTGACGATGCTAACGAAGGTGTGCGGGAGAATGACCGGCTGCTAAAACTCGCAGAAAAGCAACACATGAACACGGATGTCCGAAAGAAGATTTTTGTGGCGCTTATGGGCGCAGCGGATTGCTTCGACGCTTACGAGCGGCTGCTGCAGTTGCATCTTAAGGAGAAGCAAGAGCGCGAAATTGTGCGCGTTCTGCTGCACTGCTGTGGCCAAGAGAACAAATTCAACAAGTACTACCTGGTGCTGGCTGAGAAGCTGTGCGAGATGGACCAACGGTACAAGTTTACGTTCCAGCTTGCCTTCTGGGACATCTTCAAGCAGATCGAGTCGCTCAAGCCGCGGAGGTTGTACAACCAAGCGCAAATGCTGGCTGGGCTTGTGTTGAGCAGCTGTCTGTCTCTTTCGTGTTTGAAGGTGCTGGATTTCACGCAGTTGGAGGAGAAGAGTATTCTGTTCCTGCGGGTTCTGATGGAGGAAATCCTCAAGGCTGAGAGTGAACTGGAAATGGCGCAGGTGTTCCAGCGCTTGCTGCATACGAAGAAGGCCCAGCTGACAATCGACGGTCTGGCCGTCTTCTTCCATCAGCGTCTGACAAGCTTCCGCGGCGAGCCCGACCCGAAGACGCGATCGCTGCTGAAAAAGCGCGTCAAGAGTGTGAAGAGCTTGCTGGATCAGCTCGCCAAGTCTGCCGCGTTAGCTGAGAAGGAAGCTAGCTTCATGTAGTGCAAGAGCTGCAACGAATGCTACGGTACATGCAATAGACCATTGAAATCTTCGCCTATAACCAATACCCGCGGAACCACTACATTCACTTATTCAATGTTTTACTCTTCTTCAATCTTCTTGATGAACTTGGCTGGATTCCCAGCGTACACACACATGGGGGGAACGTCTTTCGTGACCACACTCCCCGCTCCGATCACTGCCCCACGACCAATGGTAACCCCGGGTACAACAGTCACGTTGCCACCGAGCCAGACGTCGTCCTCGATGGTGATCGGTTTGCCCAGTTCATAGCCGGAAGCTCTCGCCTTGGGCCCCAACGGGTGCGTGGCGGTGTACAGCTGCACGTTTGGTGCAAACATGACCCGGTCACCGATGGTGATCTCGCACACGTCGAGCAGCACGCAGTTGAAGTTCATGAAGACGTTGTCGCCCAGTCGGATGTTCGATCCGTAGTCGCAGCGGAAGGGCATCTCGATGAAGCATTCACGCCCCTTGGCACCGAGCATCTTGGTCAGGATCTCTTGGGCCTCCGGGGTCTCCGCTCCTTCGAGCTCGTTGTACTTCTTCACGAGCTGGCGAGTCTCCTGGCGCTCCTTGAACAGAGTTGGGTCCATTGAGAAGTACAGTTCACCGCGCAGCATCTTAGTCTTCTCGGTCTCCATCGTTTTGTCTTGGCTTGTGTTGTGTGGCTGTTGGGGCAGAATGAAAAATGATCTGCGAGCGATTCGGCTCGGTGCCTTTCGTCCCGTTTGGACGGCGCAAGCACACGATATACCCAAAATACTGTTTACGACGTACCAAACGCCTATCGTAGCGGCGGGTTCGCGTCATTTTTGGTGGCTATCGAATGTCTCTTGCAATGCTGGGTCGGTGTATGTACAAAATGCGGCAAATTGCTATGGATGTCACGTCTCAATGCCAACGACGACAATGATGGCGAGGCAACCTCAACTTGAGGTCCGCTTGTCGCGGCTTTGCTCTACACGTGTACATGCACAGTCAACTCGACTGTACGACTGAGTCGAGCCCGCTCATGCTGACGCGTGTCGTGCTGACAGAGCTGACGAATACTGAGTGATCTGCACAACATCCATTTACGATTTCACCTCCGACTGCTTCGCGACAATGGACACCGAGAAGGCCAAGATGATCCGTGGCGAGCTGTACATCGCAGCTGATCCGACTTTGGCCGAAGACCGCCGTGCTGCTCGCGAGTTGACCAAGCAGTTCAACGACATGACCCAGGCCGAGAGCCCAGAGGCCAAAGCAGTGATGAAGCGCCTTCTCGGCTCAATGGGCAGAGACTGCCTCATCGAGATGCCCTTCCGCTGCGACTACGGCTACAACATCAGCGTCGGCGACAACTTCTACATGAACTTCAACTGCGTCTTCCTGGACGGGTGTCCGATCACGATTGGCAACCGGGTGATGCTAGCTCCGAATGTGCAGCTTTACACTGCCAGCCACCCGCTCGACCCAGAGATTCGATCGTCTGGTCTAGAGATTGGCAAACCCATCACGATCGAGGACGATGTTTGGATCGGAGGCAACGTGACGGTTGTGCCCGGCGTCACCATCGGACGCGGGGCGGTGATTGGAGCTGGCAGTGTGGTGACGAAGGACGTGCCTCCCATGTGCGTCTACGCTGGTAACCCCGCCAAGTTCATCAAGAAAATTGAGCCCAAAGAGAAGAAGGAAAAGGTGTAGTTGCAGAATACAAAAAAGACGGAGGAATGATCTCATTGTCGAACATCGGACAGCTTAAGATTTGGGCAGAGACCGCGTTAATTTTGCTATTTCGTCAGCGATGTGGCCCATGAACATTTGCATCTTGAGCAGTGCTTGTGGTCGACAGCAACGCTTATACAAGACACACTTGCGCCACGACAACAAGCCTATCATCTTGTGAAAAGTTCGCGCATTTTGAAGGCGTAAAGCTCAAAACCGTAGCATATCAATGCAACGGAGCGACTTCCCTAGACCAAGTAGCCTTCACGAAAGCAAGCTTTCATGATCGTTTGCAGTCGGAAAACCACCATAGGCGCCGATGGACGTGCTGACGGATCCAGCGACACACATTCCTTGCCCAACTGCACCACCGAAGCAAGGCAGCCCGGAGAGAAAGACACCTGCAGCTCACCCGAGACCGCTTTCTGAATAATGACCGCGTCTGGCGCCTTCTTACCCGTAACGGGGTCGACTCGCACATCAGCGTACGGCAACGTCTGCATATCCAGCTCAGACAACAGCACGCCGAAAGAGAAAATGTCCGCCTTCTCGTCGTAGCGCTGGGCCATCATGACTTCGGGTGCCATCCACAGCATCGTTCCGATGCCGGCGGCCATGGTGTGCTCTTGCCGCTCTCTTGACACACCGAAGTCCGTGAGTTTCGCGTCCAGATTGTCTGTCAAGAGCACGTTCTTAGACTTCAAGTCTCGGTGCACCATGATCGGAGAAAGCGAGTGCAGGTACGTCAACGCCTGTGCGACGTGGTAGGCAATGCGGATTTTGTCTTGATCGATGCCCTGCGGGTGTCCTTGAACGTCGAATTCTTTCAGCAGTGCGTGTAGATCTCCGCCCTTCAGCAGCTCGGTCAGCATACATAGATCAGTGAGCGATCCCCAAGACACGCCGACAAACCGCACAATGTGCGGGTGGTTGAGGCCGGCCATGATTTTTGCCTCTGCGAGGAGGACGTTCACCTTCTTCAGGTCACTGCGAGCTTCCGGGAACAGCATCTTAACGGCTACCGCTTCGCGATTGTACATTCCGCGGTAGATCTCTCCGAATCCTCCGCGGCAAATGAGACTTTGAACATTCACTTGATCTCGAGGCACACGAGTCGCGATGATGGTGCCATCGTTCCAGAGTCCCGATCCTAGGGTCGAAGTCTCGGAATCATCGGTGGGTCCACCCCTCCAAGCGCTTACCTCTTATGATGAACGGATGGTGCATCGATCCAGACTGGTGGCTGCTGTCATTTCGTTTGCTTCGTTTCCAAAGCCAGCACGAGACTGCAGTGATCGCAACAAGAACGACCGCGATTCCGGCGACAATTCCCACAACAGCACCAATTGCGAGTCCACTTCCCGAATCTGCGTTCGAGTCCTGATTTATTCCAGATGTGCTTGTTGAGCCAGACTCGCCAATGTCTGAGCTGAATGTGCTGGAGGCCATTGAAGTCGAGTTCGCATCGTGGTGGTCGGAGCTGGAAGTGTCAGTCGTCGATGCAGCTGACATGTTGTAGAAAACAAATCCACCTTCAATACCGGTGAACGCACTCTTGCAGGTGTTGTTGTTAATGTCTGCAATTGAAACATCGAACTCAAAGTATTCAGGACCAGTTGCACCAGGACACTTTAGCGCACTGCCAATGGAGCCCATGTTCCGAGTCCATACCAACACCCCGTTCAAGGTCGAAATTGTAGCGCTCCTGACTGGAGAGTAACCATCATACAGAGTCTCACAATCGCCACTGGCGCGATACGAAGCCGAATTCCCGTAGTCCGTGCAGTCACCATTATTGTAGTAGTCGTACGCCATGTAGGGCTCCCCGTTGTAGAGCTCATCGAGACCCGCAACACGACTGTCGTGGCAACTCTCATCCACATAACCTACCAAAGCATTGCTGTCGTCGTACTGAGCAACACAGCTGGCACCATTGGAAGCGACTTGGGACACGCAGTCGTTCTGCCTCTGAATGTAGACACCAGTCGGCGCGTCACTACATGAGGCATCTTCGTAAAAACTCCAAAAGCGATGCATCCCTGTCATGACTTGGTCTTTATGGTGAATGAGAGCTGCGAAGCCAGCCCAATCGGTGGTATAAAGGCTCTCTGGCAGACTAATGGTCTACCGGTTAGTCTACTACAAAAGGCCCTGCATGTACACTGTACATTGTACAGGTGCTTCGAAGTACATGTGCAAGTTGCACATGTACTTCCTGTGATGAGCGCCCGGCCATTGTTGACCCTGCGAACAAGCTATAGCGCGCCTTCAGTTCTGCGTGAAGCATGTTGCTCACTTTGGGTACGCTTCCACAGATCCACGATACCGTGTGATGCCCATATGCTCCCTCACCTGGGTACATGTATTGCCTCGCTATCAGCGCTGCAAACATGCCTACTGCACTCCACAACTTGCTATTGCATTGCAGTTTACTGCTGTTCAGAAATCCACTGCATCGATAAAACTCATAAGATCGTGTACCGCGCTTCTGGTGTATGGTTACACTATACAGCAGAGTACTGCAGCATATCCCAACGCAGACTTCAAAAACTACAACTTACTCCGCCACCAGCGAGCCGAACGGGTACTCACCCGTCGACAGCGTGAATGTCGCGCACAGCGGGTTCGCAGCAGCAGTCTCGTTGTACACGTCGCAGTCTGTCTCCGGCTTGATGGCGATCACGTAGTCCGTGTCCTCGGCCACCAACTTGAGGCCCTGGCCGATCTGGGGGTAGTAGACGCTCCAGTCCGCGGCCGTCAGCTCGAACTCGACGGTCTGTGACGCACCCGCGTCCAGACTGATCTTCGAGAATTTCTTGAGCTGCTTCACCTCGGGCACCGAGATCGAGCGGTACGGCTGGGTCAGGAAGAGCATCACAGTCTCCTTTCCAGCCACACTACCCGAGTTCGTCACGGTCACCGACACATTGACAGAGTCCGAGCTGGATGTCACGTTGGTCATGCTGATGTTCATGTCCGAGTACGTGAAGTTGGTGTAGCTGAGACCATGGCCGAAATCCCACTGGGGAGCGCAGTAGTCACCCGATGCGCACTGCGTGCTAACACGGTGTCGGTAGGGGATCATGACGTTGCCGGTGTTCTTGGGGTAAGTGATCGGCATACGGCCGCTGGGGTTAACGTCACCGTAGATGATCTCCGCGATAGCCTTGCCACCCAACTCGCACGAAAGCATACCGTTCAACACGGCGTAGACATTCTCCGGTAGGTCGTTCAAGATGCGCGGACGGCCCTCGAACAGCACCAGAATCACCTTGGTTCCCGTGGCCGCGAGCTCCTTGACGTACTCGATCTGGCCCAGAGGCAGAGTCAGGTCGTTGATGTCACCCGGCTTCTCCTCGTAAACTTCCTCACCAATGACGGCGACGGTGTATTCGGCCTTGCTGGCGTACTCCTTAGCGGTAGCGAGGTCGACATCGGTGTAGTCGCCGGTGATGTTGAGACCGTTGAAGTACGTGAAAGCATCGCTGCCAACAACAGCCTCGAGACCCTGCTTCACGGATACGCCGTGCGAGAACATGTCGTTGCCGGACACGCCCTGCACCTGCAGAGTCCAGCCACCGCACTGACGGCCGACATCGTGAGCGATGGGTCCTGTCAGGAATACCGACGAGGTCTTCGCGATGGGAAGGGTACTATCGTTGTTTTGCAGCAGCACAGTCGACTCACGGGCCAGATTCAGGGCCGCCGCGACGTCGTCGTCGTTGCCGACCATGCTCAGGTACTCCTCACCGGGGAGCGGGTTGTCGTACAGGCCCAGTTTGAGCTTGGTCTTGATGGTACGGCGCACCGATTCCTTGATGCGGTCGATAATGGCCGGATTCTCCTCAATCAACTTGTTCGTTCCGTTCGTGAACGACAGACTCGATGAGCTTGTGGTCAACATCGACGCAGCGGAAGAGGACAGGTCCGATGCAACCATACTCATGTCAATTGACGTGCGCTCCAGGGAGAACTTCATGGCTTCATCAGTGCTACGGGCCGTGCGGTGGAACTCCGTCAGGTGGGTCATTTCAGCGTAGTCCGTCACCATCAAACCTTCGAATTGAAGGTCGTCGCGAAGCAGCTTGGTCATCAGTTTGGTGTTCTCCACGACGGGGACGCCGTTCACGGAAATGTAGTTCTCCATACCCGTCAACAGACCGGCATCCACGGCAGCCTTGTACGGCGGGAAGTACGAGTTCATCATATCGTAGTCCGAAATCGTGACGCCGTCCTTGTCGTGGCCTACAGGTGGCATTTTCGTTAATAACAATCGTTAGCCAAACAAGTCCAGTGACAACAATGCACATCAGTGCGAAACAAA
The DNA here is from genome assembly GCA_033557925.1 of Phytophthora x cambivora. Classification (NCBI taxonomy): domain Eukaryota; phylum Oomycota; class Peronosporomycetes; order Peronosporales; family Peronosporaceae; genus Phytophthora; species Phytophthora x cambivora. The sequence goes on along the minus strand of JAUCEB010000023.1, from coordinate 1,927,727 downwards.
CCTGTGGGGTTCCACGAGTATCCAATCCAGTGCTTCATGCACGCAGCAGCCTCTGGGTAGCTCTGGATGCCCTTGGTGATGGCAACACCCATCACGGAAATGAGGTACGGGTCCTCGCCGAAAGTCTCGTACACACGTGGCCACAACGGGTTGTGCATGTTGTCGAGAACGGGGTCGAACAGCCAAGAGATACCCGACGCCAAAGTGTCACGAGCGGTAATGCGACCCTGCTCGTACACAAGGTCGGGGTTGAATGAGGCGGCACCGTTGATCTGCTGGCCGAAAAACACCGTGTCCGTCATCAGTGCGTTGCCATGAGCGGCATCCGTGCCGTAGATCATCGGGTGGCCTCCGTTCTCCTCCATTGCGATCTCCTGGATGCGGCCCACAAAGGCGCGCATCTCGGCCGTCGTCCAGCCCCACTTGCCGTCGATCTCACCGAGAGCTGACATCGGAGGGCTCAGATACGACCCAACGTGGAGCTTGGCGTACTTGCGTACTGCAACTTCGTCCAGTTGGTACGTGGAGTTGATGAGGCCGTACGCAGCGATCTGCGTCATCTGGCCCACGAGGTCGACGTTGGTGAAGTTGGCCATGATCTCGTCCACTCTGGCGTCCCATTCATCGGCAGCAGCAAAACCGTTGCTGAAGACGGCAAAGCTCAACGCCGTGTAGCACACGGCCGACATCCACGACTTCAACATCTTGGATGTACTTGATCTTGTTCGACTTTTGGGGTTGAAGGCGAATTGAAAAGTGATCTCCAATGGCGCCCAACCTGAGCATTTCGCCGCGCACTCGTGTGCACTTGTTTTTGATCGACAGGTTGCCGATCTTCCAGGACAGCCATGCTAGAACTGCAACCACGCTCGGTTCGTGCCAACATGCGACAGCCATTTGAGTTGATTCACGCGACGATCACTGACTGACTGTCGGCCAGCCCCAAGTCTGGCTGTGGCATGCATGTAGGTGGCGTGAAGGGCTGCGCGGAGACGATCAGGGGAAAGCATTGCCATGTAGTGGCAAGGCTGCACGAAGGCGAAGAGTCGTGTTTAGCAGCAATGATAGCTTGCTGCATTCGTTTATCGACATATTTGGATCGTCGGTGTGGCTTGCTCCGTTTAATCGGAACGCCATTGCACCATGTACAGAAGTCGAGAGGAACATGCAAGCCTTAGGCCTCGCAACAGGGACACCAAAGTTAATCTGCGTTGTTCGTGCCGCATAGAACTTGCAGCAAAAAGTGCCAAGCTGATGGTGAGCCCGCGAAAATCGTGTGGGTTCTTGTTCATGCAACCCGCGAATCAAGTTGAAGATTATCAACGGCATGACTTATGCCGTTGACTCGCGGGTTGCATCCCGGTTTATGGGCGACGCAACACACGATTGCGAAAAGCTTGCAACAACATTGACTTCGAAGCGGGCACTGAAGTCTATTGTAACCCCAGTGCCCGCTTCGAAGACTACGGAACTCTGACCATTTCTCGATGTTTAGAAAATGGCACTCCTGTCTCAATCTCTACACAGCGAGATAAGTCAACGCGAAATCCTTTGCGACACGAGCACCCACGCTCCAGCGCACTCGAGTCGACTGTCGAGGTCCACAGCACTTTCATAGTCACCAGCAAATCCGCAATCGTGTCGGAGGTATCGACAAATGTAACGTTTCTTTGGATGACTATAGTCATTGACTACAGAGTACCGGTAGGTACCTCCTAGGTATACATGTATTCATCGAAGAAAAATTACAGACAGAATAGTCCATTCTGTACATTTAAGTATCTTAAGCTCAGCTGGAACGAATCCGACTTTCCGCGAGCCGATAAAACCGTGAATTTGGCTCGGCGGGAGTTATTGGGTCGGTTGAGGCGAACGCATTTGAAAAGGACGAACTTGTTCCTTTCAAACAAAAGAACATAGTAGCCGCAAGGCTAAATCCGCAGTGTTTTTCGCGCTTCGGGATTGCTGTGCTTTATTTTCATTTGTGGATTTGTCATGAGTTTCGCACGTGTAGCCGCGTTTGAAGCCTAATATCAAAGTCTTCACTCATTTCGTATTTTTACCATTAACGCTGTGAGCCACGATATCCTGAATCAAAGGTATTTCTTGCTTGGCGAGTACCCCTCCCTCTGCTTCACTGTCGCTGTTATAGGACTGCAGTTGAAGTTCAGCTTGAACTGCAGTCCGAACTACAGACAGCACAATACACGCAAGAGTTACGTTTCAACTACATCAAGACACAGTTGTGTTTTGTGCCGCATCTATAGGCAAAATATAGATAAGTTACAGTACGAATATATGCTCCAGTATGAACTCTAATGCTTACGACGAGAATGTGTACTTCTGCTGGGCTGGCCTGGTGGAAGTAACTTTTTGCGGGTTGGGTGAGGGTTCGGACTCGTCGCACTGTACGCCACCTCCGCCCAAGTCATCGCTGAGCACCAGTCATTGATACGGCTGGACAGCAGACAAGAAGTCAATGCTGCGGAAGTCCCAGCTCAGTCTGCTCATTTTGCAATTTGCATCCTACTCAGCAATCCTAGAAGCTCCTACACTCAGTTAACTGTCGCCTCTCCAACTCCATTCGTCATGGTTCGCCGCGCTACTCTCCCTCTCGGACTTTCAGCCACCAACACTGGAAAGTATTGCGATGAGGACGGGATCAATGAACAGAACGCCGTCTCCAACTTTGCTGCAAGCTTAGGTTTGTCTTTGGCTGATGTCGTCCGACGCCGACGAGGCGAGTTGGGTGACGACACTCGTCCTAATAAAGGTCTTGATCCCGATCGACTTCAGTTTGTGCTCCGCGGGTACCCTCTCGCTGACTTAGTGGTTGAGATCGCACGCCACGGGATCCACCCTACCTGGATATCAGATCTCCCATCGCGTCGAAAGCCGCCGAAGAATCACAACTCTGCTCTCCGCTTCAAGTCTTCACTAATGAAGAGCATTCGTCAAGGTCAAGCGAACGGAACGTACTTAGTTGTCAACTTAGCGCTACTTCAACAGTGGGGAAATATCCAATGCAGTCCATTCGGGGCCGTGGAGAAGAAAGACGTGGATCCACGCGACGAAGTTCGGCCAATTCACGATCTATCATTTCCTGACACAGCATCCACAAATGAGTACTTTGACGTCGACTGTCTTCCAGAGGTTGAGTTTATTTGTGTTGTCGCCATCGCCCGCCGAATCGAGACATTATCGAGCACGCATCCAGGTATGGTGATCAAAATACTCAAAGGAGACGTCAAATCCGCGTTTCGACACCTGATGCTTCACGCCGACCACGTTCGCTGGATGGGTGCCACTTTTCCTGAAGATGACGCTCTCGTGATCGACCTCGCAGCTCCGTTCGGTTGGTCAGGCTCTCCTGCGTTCTATAGCGCGTTCGGAAGGGCGATCACCTGGCTGGTGAGCAACAACTCTCCTGCGTCAGTCTCCGATAATGTCGACGAAGAACCCTTCTTTGGCTACGAATGGGTCGATGACCATATTTTGATTGAGCCTGACTGCAATTCTCGCCTCGAACTTGCGGAAGCGACACTCCGTCTGAGCATGATGGCTGTCCTTGGACCAGATAGCATCAACGATGCCAAGTTTTCTGAGTGGCCAACCGAGCTCCAAGCCCTCGGTCTCATCTGGAACACCACCGAGCGTACCGTGTCAATGCCGCCCGCGAAGATCCAAAAATGCCTCGACCGAGTGGTGGACATGTTGGTCGCTGACAAGGCAAATAAACAGCAGCTTCAGAAGATCCTCGGCAGCCTGAGGCACATTACGTCGTGTCTCCGCGCAGCGAAACCTTTCTTTCAGCAGCTCCAAGTGGCATGCAATCGCCTTCGTCCATTCCAGTCCGTTCGATTAAGTGCATCCATGCGACTTGACCTTCAGTGGTTTCGTCACATTCTCTCGGATGGCCACCTAGAAAAATTGCCGCTTCGTTTCTTCGGCGATCTCCCTACGCCAACAATCAATATCTACATGGATGCCTCAAATACCGGTCTGGCTGTACTTCATCCGGCGCGAGACGAGTTTATTCAGCTGCGATTTGATGAGGACGAGCTCCACCTCATCGCGGACGCGGAAGCATCAGGCTTTACCATCAATGTGCGTGAGCATTTCTGTATGGCCCTCGCGGCTGGGTGCTGGGGCCACCAGTTCCTGCGAGATTTCAGTTATCCCCACGTTGTCTGCTGGAGTGACAACGTCTCCGCGGTATCATGGATCAATCGCCTGCATTCCAAGAACAGCTTTGGTCAAGAGATCAACCGTGCGATTGGGCTCGCTGAAGCCGTATTCAAATTTCGGTTTTCCGCCAAGCATCTCCCGGGAGCAACTAACCGCATGGCAGACGCAGGATCACGAGCATCCTACTCACCCTACTCACATGTGTGGTCTACGTTGTCCTCTTCGTGGCATCAGGTGCAAGTGCCCGAGCATTGGAGGAAAATTTACAAGGTATTCTCCGCGAACTACAGTCCAACTCGCTGGCCAAGTCGTCCCAAAAACGGTATCAATCCTCCTGGAAGCAGTGGCGGAGATGGTGCGCCGACATGGAATTCAGTCCCTGGCTCCCCAACGACCAGGTTATCGCGTCAAGACAACTCGCACTCTTCGCAGTTTACTGTCACCGGTACGGTAGCAGCCCCGCGGCCTCCAGAGGAAACTCATTACAAACCATCCAGTCCAAGATCTGTGCAGTTGCGTGGTATCATCGATTGGAGCTCGGCTATAACGTCAGCCTCCTCCCCCATCACGCCATGGCAATCAAGGGCATCCACCGTCTCCAGCCATCCCCACGACCCAGGCAACCAATCACACTCGCCATTCTGCGAGTTCTCCACCAGCTCCTCAACTTCAAGTCAGCCCACGATCGTGTCTTATGGGGGGCTACGATCATGGGCTTCTTCTTTCTCCTAAGATGCGGCGAGTACTTGCGCAACGGCAACCAGCAGTATCATTTCGCTATCCGCCGATCTGATGTAGTATTTTATGATCAAGATGGAAAACGCTGCACCCTCCAACAAAACGCTAAACGTGTCGAGATCAACTTTCGCGGTGGCAAAAACGATCAAGCAGGAGTGGGTGTCTCCAGGTCGCTGACAGCATCATCCCTGTCATGGTGCTGCCCGGTTCGTGCCATCTGGTTCCTCGTCGAGCATCATTGCTCGGTTAGCCAAGACCCCGACGAGTTGTTGTGCAAGGTGCGACACGGTCAATTTTTACAAGTTCGAGACGTCAATCAATGGATCAAGACAGCGGCCAACACTGCGGGCCAAGACTCAAGTCGGTTTTCAACGCACTCTCTCAGGATTGGCGGAGCGACAGCTCTCTTCGCGGCAGGCATTGATAGCCTGACGATCAAGTTATTTGGACGCTGGAGGTCATCGGCTTTTGAACGGTACACTCGGATTGACGAGCAAGTCACAACAACGATGGCAAGACAAATGGTGCAGTCGAGTTCCAACGCCGCTCAGTATTGCCACCATCTTCAGGGGCAGCCTCCTCGCCGCACCCGTGCAGGAGGCAATGTCAATACATCAGCCTTTATGCCCCACAACTGAGCGAAATGTGTACTTCTGCTGGGCTGGCCTGGTGGAAGTAACTTTTTGCGGGTTGGGTGAGGGTTCGGACTCGTCGCACTGTACGCCACCTCCGCCCAAGTCATCGCTGAGCACCAGTCATTGATACGGCTGGACAGCAGACAAGAAGCCAATGCTGCGGAAGTCCCAGCTCAGTCTGCTCATTTTGCAATTTGCATCCTACTCAGCAATCCTAGAAGCTCCTACACTCAGTTAAAAACCCTCCTCGCCGCACCCGTGCAGGAGGCAATGTCAATACATCAGCCTTTATGCCCCACAACTGAGCGAAAAAAAATCATTCTGGATAGATACACTTTTTCCGAGTACTTATGGGGCGTATTTAGGATACACCCCATAAGTACTCGGAAATCTCACCACTGCGTCTTTGCTTCGAGCTGGCCCTTTCCTCAATCTGCCTAATGTCGCGAGACACCAACCACTTTACATGTGCCGGTACTCATATCTCCTAACAATCAATAGGGGGGGGGTCATCTATAACGCAGCCAGTTCAAGCCTTATTTTGTAAGGACTCGTTGTTGTGTTTGACCCTTTAAGGGGTTAATGGCTTGCGGCAACTGGCCGTCTACTACTTCGTGCAATGCTAAAAGAGCTCACTCATTCGCTTCTATTCTCCAACTCTCAACAAGCAACAAATTGATCCTGTATCGACTCCATTGTTGTGCACTGGGTAGCAAGTCATGGATGACGCGACAACTTCAGAAACATGGGCTGTCAAGGCGAACGGTCGAGCTATAACCAACCAAAGCCCGTGCAGTCAAACGCTTTAAGGAAACCAGAACAGAAGTTACGAAATTTGCATAATCTCTCGTTCATTTCAAGCCAAATTGACACCCCGAGCAAATTGGCGTTGGGCTGCGTCAATCGATTCAAGCGCGAGCCAAAATGAAACCACTGCTTATAGTCCTGCTTCACGATATTAATACTTCGAGTAATAATACATGATCTTCATGCTGTATCACCTGTCTTCTATCCATGCCGACTATTTCAGGGCGTATTGACTTGAAAATGTATGAAACATATTCTTCGTAGTATGAAATTGGTGTGACACGAAATATGTCCTGACATGTCCGCCGACATTGTCCGGCACGGATACGTTATCAGAGTACATGTAAACTAGACAACAGACGAAGACCCACCAAGAGCATTTCAGAGCTTGTCGGTGCGCGATCAATACGGGCGCACTTTCATGTCGTTCAAAGTACTTCCGGGTAGTTAGTGATCCGACCATTCCGACTTGCTCCCGCCAGCAATGCCTTCATTTATTTTCCATTGACATTTCTGCATTCATCTAGCAAAGGCTCACATGTCACGACACTTGCCAAACTGCAACGCGAAACTTCATGTAGCTTGTCAGCATTCCCCTCGTGCTGAAGTACTTTTAACGTCAATCTCCACGTCACAAAGGCCGCTCTTCCTGCACACTCATGATGGGGGCAATATGGCACGCGACGGAAGCAACCGGTGCCTTCTCCTTATCAATCAACTGTTCATGAAGTTCTCGCCACGCCGACAACCGCAATCTGTCTCTCGGAGACCGCCTGGGGATCTGCAATAGCCTCCGCCGACGGATCTCAATAACTGTAGCAATAAAAACACACCACAACGTCAGACCGGGAATAACAGCAAAAAAACACTTCGCCAACTGAATGAACAGTTTTGCTCTCACATTTCAGACGGATGCAGTAGTGCAACACGAGCAGCACTATGAAGACCGGTATGCCCAGCAGCCAGTACAAGTACCGGATGCTGCTGTTGCTGGGTCGGTTCACTATGATGGACGGGCTGGCCGTGTACGGGCTCCAGGACGAGTTCAAACCAGAACTCTGCGACGCCGACGCCGAGTCCGAGTCGTCGCACAGTGAGACTGTGCGCAGCTTCCAGACCAGCGGGTCGCAGCTCAGGACGCAGACGCAGCCGGACGCCCCTACGCAGAACTTTGTGGTCTTGGCCAGGTAGTTGTTCTGCATCGAGTAGTTGACGGCGACGGTGTTGCACTCGAGGCACGCGGGGTCCGTGGCCTCGCAGTACGTCGAGTTGACCGCCGGGTACTGGTGGTACAGTCCCCCCGAGAAGTTGTGCGGGCTGCCGCTGTCGGCGTTCGGGCCGGTCGTCACGCGGTAGTCCAGTGAGGAGTCGTAGAAGACCATGGACTCGCAGTAGCCGAACTGCGACAGCACGCAGCCCTCCGGGTCGTTGGCCACCGGCACGTTCAGGCAATCGTAGCAGCTGCGTTGCTTGAAGCACGTCTCGCCCGGCTCCAGTCCGTAGTACGCGCAGGTGTCCGAGTCGGCGTTGGTGCGGCTTGAGCTGGTGGAGGAGGCCGCCGACACCGTCGCCGACTCGCTGCCGACAGTGCCGGCCATGTCGGCGCTGCCGGAGCTGGAGCTCGAAGTCATGAGGGACGGGAAGTGGCGCGCCTACCTGTGTGAGTATTATGCCGGGGGGTGCTCAAATCGGGCGCGTCAAGCAGGCAGGCAGACGCTTGCGGCCGTCAAGACGGCATCTGATCGCCCTCGGTTGGGGCAGGTGCTGGTGATGCGGATGCTAAGGGAGTTGAAGTGATACCATTGGCGGATACTGCGAATGGAGACACGTGATTGGTAGGTAAATAACTGAAGCGCAAAGAAAGGCCGGTCAAAGTGGCATCGAACCGGCTAACGGACCTCAAGATCGACTTTTGGCTCGCTCACTCACTTGCTGCTCTCCATGGAGGCAACATGAATTCTTGGTCGTGATACGGTATCTGCCTTCGCAAGTATTACGCTCTATGATTCGGATACTTGGAGCGGAGTGGCTTCAAGCTCATTACATGTAGTCTGCTTGACCTTGGTAGCGGAGACCGCTGCACTACCATACAAAGTGACACTGTTGAGCAAGGCGAGCAGAGGTGGACGGGCTCAGTTCTTACTGTGCGACCCGCCTCGCTTTCATTAATTTATACTTGAAGACCAGACCATCTAAGCGCACGGCCAACGCGCGCACCGACAAAACTTTGCCAAACGGCGGAGAGACTTGATAGAAGCTGCTCTCCTCTCCTCTAAACGGCATCCCGGCGAGCCTCGAGCATTGCGACTGTGGACAACGCTCGATCGGCCCGCGCGTCTATCCTCTCCTCATAAGACCCCTCGACGACCACAACGTCGCTGTCGACGCTTGCCCCCTCCTGATGTGTGGGGAGACTGTCATTGCGCTTTCTGCTACATGTGCTTGCAGCGGTGACCGGGTCGTCCTGGACCTCCGTGTACGCAGCTCGAGCGGAGTCATTGTTCCGTGTAGCGTCCTGCGGCGACAGCGGCCGCTCCGGCGCGGTCGTGTCCTCCTCCACCTGCGCAGTCGCGCCCTCCACTCTTGGCGACGCCATGTACTGCGGCTGCTGCATGGCGCGCTGCTTCTTCTCGCGCTCGATCAGGTTGCTCTGCATCTTGCGCCACCCCGAGAGCCGCAGTCGGTTCGAGGGTGATGTGATAGCGTCGACGTTGTTGTACGGGCCTTCTGGGCGCGCCGGCCTCTGCGGGGCCATCCTCCTGCAGAGCCCGCGTCTGTACATGAACACGGCGAGCAGCGCCACCTGCAGCACCAAGTAGAAAATGAGCATGGTGCTGTAGCTGGTGGCGTCCGTCGACGAGTTGTTGGTGTTGCCCGAGTTGGAGCCATCGGAGTCGCACTCGGCGGGCATGTTGGTCTCCCAGTGGTCCGTCTCGCAGGCCATGACGCACACGCAGCCGTCCGAGCCGAGACAGAACTGGCGCTCCACCTCAGCCGACACGTTCTGCGTGCCGTAGCCCCAGTGCGAGGCCTGGCCCAGACTGCCGTTGTTCACGAGCTCGTCGCAGAGCACGCAGGCCTCGTCCGCCGGCTCGCAGTACGTCGAGTTGACGGACGGGAAGTAGTTGTACCAGCCCGTGAGCCCCAGGTCCTCCCCCGTCGTGTTGCGGCGGAAGTCCAGCGTCTCCTCGTAGCTCGACATGTCCTCGCAGAAGCCCGAGGGCGCCAGCAGGCAGCCGTCGCCCACGCCGGCCACGTCCGAGTTCAGACACTCGTAGCACGTGCGCGGCTGGCGACACGACTCGCCGTCCTGCAGCGCGTGGTACGAGCACGTGTCTCCGTCCGAGTTGCCCACGCGGTACGGGCCGTTGATGGTCGCGGAGCCCACGGCGTCGTCTAGAGAGGAGGAGGAGGAAGAGAAGCTGCTGCTGATGCGGGTGTCATGCTGCGGGCGCGAATGGGCCGACGACATGGAGTCGGGGAGAATGACTGACAACCCGTTCGCGCCGCCGTCCGACGTCACAGATGTCGATACGGAGAGCTCGTGCCGCGCAGCTCTTCCCAGCGACGCAAACTGACTCGTCTTGAATTGGTCCGATCCCCGAATCGTCAATCGGGCGCGTGCGGCATATAACCCACCGTATGGCATGGGTGACGACAGCCGGTTTAAAGAGGAAATGTATGTAGGAGGCACCTGCTGTTCGGCATGAACTGCGTCGACGCATGTGTCTGCATTGATTATGCACGCGCTGGCACGTCACGATGGAACATACATACCCGATAACTTTTACATACGGAATGTAATATTGTCATTTTCACCCAAATTTGTAGAACCTGGAGGGAAATTGGGAGTCCTTTGAATCGATTCCAACTGGTTTTGACCAATCAGAGGTGGCGTATGTCTCGTGGACTCGGACACACCATGAGATGTGCGCCACCTCAGACTCTGAGTTGGGGTTGGTGGTCGATTGGTGACTTCTGATTGGCTGAATATCGCGCGAATCGATTTGAAATCGATTCGCGAAAGCGATTCGATTCAGGCCATCCTCACAAATTCGAATGAAACTCACAATACCTCGTGAACATGATCGTATCGGATTAACCCGGATTACAGGGACAGAAAACTTCACTACAGAAACCGCCCTCACTTCCGGTACCCGGATTTCAATCTTCTTTCCCGGGGCATTAAAATATACAGGTTATGTGACCGAAGGCACAAAACAAGCTTGGCGACTCTCGCCGAGGTCGTCCCAGAGGCGGACCACGAGCGGCAGCGGCAGGACCGAAATCATATCGAGGATGATCAGAGCCGTGAGCACCATATTGGGCTCCAACCGGTGTGCAAGCACGGCAGCACCGACGGCACCGACGTGAAGATGGACACGAAGCGGCGGATGACCAGGTACAGACACCTGGATGGCGCCGCCTCGCACAGGGATTCGCCCACATTCTGTGCGCACTTCTAGCGGTAGCACCACTAGCTTGCATTAATTGTTGCATCGCTTTAACCTATTTTTTAAATTAATCACTAGCTATACTTCCTAACGCACGCCATAACGGGTAGATATGCACTTCAGATTGATTAAACGGGTGTTCTTCGGCAAAGCACAGCCACTACGTCTTCACACTCAATCGCTGACCTTTGGGCGATGCTACGGGGATCATCTTCATCTCAAGGAAGAGATCAAGCCACTGCATCATCATCTGATGATTCATCAACACCGAGCGAGAGCGCGTCGTCGGCGATGACTCGGCGGCGAGTAGTGGCGTAGCTATCTTGTCGCTGGTTTTTGTGGAGTTGGTCAGCGTCGGCTTCACCACCACCTCGTGTGTGTGCGTGCACACGCCCCACTTCAACCTTGTGACCATCACTCTACTCGTTGAAACGATTTGATCTGTGATGATCGGTTTGAACAGGATATGCGAGGATAGTGGAAACGGAAGTGAGGGCGGTTTCTGTACTGGTAACTTGAAAAATTTAGAGAGAGAAGTATGAAGTACAGTACTAAGTTAGATTATTAACAGCTAGGATGGCTGGTCGGGTCACTTATGCGGGCAGAGCAAAACCTCCAGCAGGTCTCCGAAGGCACTGGCGACCACCAGCTCAAGCAATTGGTGATCGATTCGATGCCGCTCAATGAACGAAGCGTTTAGCTGTTGCTGGCAACTGTGAACGATATCATCTAAACCAGCTCGATGACCTCCCTCGAGACTGCTTCTGACGCTGATAAGGCGACTCTGGTGGACGCACTTGTTCGCGCGGTGTGTCGGGAGTGCACGAGTCGCTTCAAGATTGAGCGCAATGCGTCGTTCAAATGCAAAGCTGTCGAGTCAAACGGTCGAGTGGATCTGCTGCGTGATGGAGAGACGGAAAAAGCGGTCGTTGTGGAGTGCAAGGAGCACAATTTCGACATGGGCGTTGCAAGGGAAACTTGAGAAGGATCCGGAAATGAAGGAGAGTGTTTACGAGGTCGTGTCGGACTTCTTGTCGTGGCAATAGATGGAGCTGAGTGTTGATGGAGCGCGATTCTGCAAGTTTGTGGCCGACGAAAACAAGAAAAGGCGCCAGGTTGTTGGCCTTGCTGCAACGGAGAGAATCATGGGAAGTTTAGTTGTTGCCAAGATTGTGTGTGCTAAGCTGCTACCAAAGCGTAGTGGCGAACCAACTATTCCTCCTTTTCTTTCAAACCCACAAATTGGCATTTCCTGCAGAGCTCGCAATTGGCGAAAACCGGGTACCCGCACCCGCCCGATCGCTTCCCCCGACGTCATTCGGGTACCCGTACCCGCCCGACATGAGTTTTCGGGTACCCGCGGTTACCCGTAGCTGCGGTAGGAATTGCGTTCGGAACCCCCCCCCCCCCCCCGATTCAATCACCGTAGCAGTAAGCAATACGAGGGAAAATTGAAGTGTATTTGAGGTTTGTGTATAGGTCTCAGTGACAGAACTTGAAAGTACTAACCAACAAGGCCGCTGTTTAATTTCACTACTATACCCCGTCTACATGTAGCATCGATGGCTTCAGAGATCTCGTTGCCCTCCATTGCTCCAGGAGTTGACTGTATCAACGTGTAGCGCACTGCTACATGTATATGATCGCGGCACCAACGCCACGACTAGGATAATCCGTACAAGTCTGATTGGGGTTATATTGGTCACGAACTCGCACATTCTAGAAAAAACAGTTAGGCTCGGGTATACCCAGGCCTCTCTAATTGAGGGAAATCGGACCATTTCCCTCACAGTACCTCAATTAAGAAGCCCGATCATACCTCAGCTAAGATGGCCGGAAGACACCAGAGCATGAGCAACATCAGTCAAGTGCTTCCCTATTGATAGAACGTAGCGGCCTCGAGTGCTGGGCACGTTTTCCGTAAGTCTAAAAGTAGATATATCGCCCGTGCATGGTGTTTGCGGTCTTCTTTCGCTTTGCATTGGGCTTGGACTCACGACCAAACTTGATGCAGAATCTGCACGACACGGACTTCACTCTTGCTGAGTCTGGGTGCCTTTCTGCGATCTGTAACCCGTACTTGAGCTCGTGTCCAGGCTGAAACAGGGTCAGCAAGTCCCGGGGCATTTTGTGCTTGAACGCGCTGAACGAGCTGGCTGGTTGAGGCGCCAAAATGGATTGTGAGTCACCAGGAAGCGTGAAACCTGGCGATATATCTACTTTTAGACTTACAGGGGAGAACGTGCTCAGCACTCGTTGATGCCCAATCGACCCGCCCCATTGCACTTAGTATCTTAACGCCAAGCCAACACAGCAATGGATACATGTACAACGTCCACGTTTCGTCGCCGAAGTTGTTTCAGCTGCTGGTTGGGTATGTCAGCGATGGTGCCTCGTTTCGATCTGCGGCTGCTCATGTACGAACCACACAGAGGGTGCTGACGATTGGTTGTCTCCGAGGGGTCACGGATGCGCGTTGCGCCTCTTACATTCGAGCGGTCTGTGCTGGGAGTTTAGATCGCATCCATCATCTGCTCAAAACGTGCTGGGCGTACTCGCTCGCGCTTGACGTCGGCAGTGTCCAGGGCACGTCATACCTCGACATCCGCGTGCGTTTCCACACTGTATGTGGTACATGCACCTGATTGCTGCACTCGAAGCAGTTCACGCAATTGAATGCACTAGCCGTAGCGGATAGCTAGATTCTTCTTAATTTCACTATAGTTGCACCTTGGACCTCACCGGACCTCACTTAACTTGCCGTGGCATACCTCCATTAAGCTAATCGAGGGAATGAGGTATGATACCTCGAATAAAGAGGCCTGGGTATACCCGTACCCGCCCGAGGTTGCGTTCGGGTACCCGTACCCTACCCGACTTCGGGTATACCCGGACGGGTACAAATTTTACCCGGCTTCGGGTACCCGATTTCCTGTGCATTACCTACGCACCAGCAACTCACGCACAACCACAACACCGCCCTTCCCACTGCGCTCTTACAGGCCAAGATGTTGCACCAACTGCGCCAATAGTTCCGCATCAACAGCATTACTGGGTTTAGATGCATTGTCTGCTCCAACCAAGTCGACATTTGGATCGTAGCACCAGCTCATAAAAAGAGTAAGCGATGTGCGATAAAGAGGACTTGGAGCAAGTAGACTCATCAAGCCTTTCTGCAACCCGCAATTGAATGGAGTGCTCGACCCTCCCAGCCGCTGCAATGCCAAATTCGTTGGTTCCCCCTTCTTCATGAAATGATCGATCCACTCGTCATCAAACAAGTGCGCAAGAACGAACGCGGTGCCGTTGAGTGGGTGCTCGCGAAAGGGCAAAAACAGCAATTTATCCAGCCCTTGTGCTTTGAAAATGGTCGGAAGAGGTATCGGCATCAACCCGTTCTCGAATCCAAATGCCGCGCCGAGGACATCGTCAATCAAGCGTTTATTGCTCCCCGGATCAAAGTCCATCATCGACGCCCCAACCACTTGAGTGGTCCAGTTCATGCTGTAGCCATAGTGCACACACCTGCCATACATCGAGCAGCGACGCGCGATATCATGGAAATCTTCTGGCAAAAAATAGTCAACCAAATTCGACCACGACATCGTTCGCGGACGCATGAGCGCAATACGCGCGAGCATTTTCTTGTTCACGGGGTCATCTGCAGCTTCGCCTCGTACAGCCTTGATAACACCATGGTGCACCTCAATTGTCAATTTGTGTGCCAAGATCAGCCCACGAAGACGGTTCAGGTTCTTCATGATGTGGATTACAAACAGGTCCACCACCGACAGCCGATCACCAGAATGCTTCTCCTTATTTTCACGCTTAACATAGTCCTCCAGTAAGTTCGTAAACTCTACCGTGTTGAACACAGTATCGTCTCTGAGAGGCGGAGCTCCTCGAGGCACATTCCACATCGTAACATTTCCAACCACTGGTGCCAAGGTAGGAGTTGGCACGGTGCCTTTTGCCACATTTTTCTTCTTATTCTTTTTCTTCTTGTTCTTTTTGCGGTTCCGCTTCGTTGTGGGCTCCGATTGACCTGTTTCAACCGAACCGGTTTCAACTGTATCGGTTTTCATGCTGGCCGCACCAGGCTCTTCCTTCTCCATCAAATTCATGACGTTCGAAGACGCTCGGATCTCTCCACTCAGCATATACTGAGTTAAGTCAAGCCGGTCATTTTCGCGTCGGAAGCTACACAATGCGGTAAAAGCCATTTTGTTGTGTTTCTCCAAGTTAGAAAAGAACCCAGAGCGCGCTTCTGCTGCGGAAATCGGCCCAGCTGATGCCCAGAGACTCAAATACGACATTATCTTTCGGCTTTCGTTCCGCTCGCGCAGTGATTCCAACACCGCGTTCACACTTTCCCGAAAATCTTTCAGAGTGGTCTCACCCCACGTCGAAGAGAGCCAAACCTCCATCACACTTGAAATTGGGACACTCGAACACCCAAGCATGTGCGCGACAACCTTGCACTTGGCGACTACAAACTCACTCGAATCCAACCCATTTCAATGGCGAATTGCTGTTGGATTCGTCGGTAAGTGTGGCAGCAAGAAGGCTGCTGAAGTCGTTAAATCCGATGGCAACGTGAGTCGTGCCAAAAAAGTAGAACTCAGTACGGCTGGGGCTGTTAGCAAAGCTGGAGCGAGCACGAGATTCGTACTTCGGTACATAGTTACTTAGTGCTTCACGGCCGTCCACAATTTCACCACACTTCACACTCCCTCTCGCTCTGAGGATCTCCAATACTCCCATTCCATGCCATCGCTTTATCATGTCGACAAAATCCAACCCTTCAAAAAATGACCCGTTGCGCATTCGATACGCATCAAGCCATGGGCCCAAGGTGGCTTGCAAGTACGTGCGATAGAGCACCTTACCGGCAAATACAGAGTCAATGCCGTCTGGCCATCCCCGTAACTCAGGAAACTCGGTGTGAATTTGGGGAGGCGGGTCTTGTAAGAACATCCTAATCTCACGTGGGATTTCTTGGAGCTGGAAGTTTCGAGAATTTGCCCTGCCATAAGCCGAGCGCAAATTTCTCACGAGCCTGTCCATACGTGTGATGCATTCATCGATACTTTCCTCTTCGCCAACTTGTACCCCTGCAAATCGATTCTCTTCGGTGGACGGCCCACTTGAAAAAGGCATCTGCGTAGCTGTCACGGCGCTGATCTCGCTGTGCCTCTGTAGACACTTGATGAGTTTTGAAACCGGCCGATTGCTGGGATCGCTGGTGAATATCAGTATCCATGCTACGCTGAAACTCATTGAGCCACTCCATAGTATCTTTCGAGAATACCGACATTGATACGACGCTGGTGCGAACGGCTTGCAAGTCGCGGATACATGCCTCTTGAGTAAAACCCAATTTCTGCAAACACCGGGCCCGACGAAGCCACGCCTTGGAATTGAGTGGGTCAATAAGACCCGCCACCGTGCAGTTCAGAAGTGCAGCCTCAGCACGAGGGATCTCGTCTTCGGAATTCTCAGACCCGCCACCACCACCTTCAGTATCTCCACACAGCATTAAGTGCACCGCCGCAACGTTGTTCAGCACGATCGACACGTTTCGACTGCTTGGTCGACTCGATTGTAGTCCCTTTCGATAGCATTTTTCAGCAGCACCAAAATCACCTTTGGCAAAATAGGCTGATCCTTCCTTGCGCCATGCATCCGCAGTTTTCGTCTCTCCAGCTAAACCCCCTTCGGCGAACACAGATCCTGGTGTCTCCAACTTCATGCACCAATCTGCAAATGAATGGAGCTGCGGGGGCTTGACAATTCTGTTAGAAGAGGCACCAGTTTTCAGTGTACTGTTGAGCATTTGTAGTTCCTCAAACGACATTCCCGGTAAAATTCTGCGCGCGTGGGCAATAACGCGAGCTGTCAACGACTCCAGTTTACATTCAGCAGCGGCAGACGCAAGGCAGATCCAACCTTTGACATAGGTTGGGTCGAGGTGTACAGCTGCCCCCGAGAGCTGGATGGCTGTCCCATAGTCTCCCATTTTGAACCGACAGGTTGCGAGATTATTCAGTAACAGCACCAACGTATGAATCTCAGACTGCTCATCCTTTAAAGCACGTTGGTAGCATGTCAATGCTCCACGACCTTCATCTCTTGTACTCCGCACACTGAAGAATTCATTGCCAAGCTCCTTCCAAGTAATCAAATCGGTCGGCACCTCTCGCCACTGGAGGATTTCCTCAGGTCGATCAACACGAATCCCCTCGGACCCATCCATCCGCGCCTTGTAATACGGCTCGATCACGATTATGGGCTGACCCTTTGGGAATTGACGAGACAGAATACACTGCCGCTCATGCGGTGGTAGGTCGGCATCAACCAAACCATAGGCAGCAATCTCCACCAAATACCCCGTCACATCTTCAAGAATGAGCGACGTAGAGGCAATGCCGAAGAATGCATCGTCGACTGCCACCCACCCACAGAGGTATCGACCTCGGTGAGTTGTACCGAGTTCTAATTCTTTGGCAGTCATGGGTTTGAGCGACTGCAGCGGCTTCATCTCCGAGTCAGGCTTGGTCTCGTTAATGGTAAAACTGCGGACGTTGACATTTCCAGCAAATATTTGCTCGCCAAAGATGCCTCCAGGCTGGACAAATCTGGCACGCATCGCTTTAAACCGCCTAGCCATCCCTTCCTGTGTATTTAATGGGTAGGCGCCTTCGTCGACCTCGTCTTCATCATCCGAAGCGTCCCACGAGAAGTGTTCATCATCAGATTCACCTTCAGACAGACCTGCCAAAACACTCAGTGCGAAGGCGGGATCCAAATTCATGGGAAACGGGAAAGCCATGACGGACGCCACTAAGTGAAAGAGCTATTGCTGTGAGTGAGAGCCTCTCTCGATCTCAACCGATTAGAAAGTGACCCTGTGAGCAAGGGTACAACGGCAGCATCTCGTTCGGTCATGCAGAAAGTTCTTTTGATCCCGTTAGCTTGAGGGTGCTGTGCGCACTGGTCCCAGGGCACAGAGAACAGAGAACTCTTTTTTTATCTGTACGCTCTAAGCACCTCCGGAACGTGCAAAGGTTAGCGTGCCAAACTGTAGCAAACCTCATCTTGTTTCGTTATATTGCAATGCCAGAGCCTTTGTCAAGCGAGTATATGTCTGCGAGTGGCTTTGGCTTTCTCCACCAATTCTTAGCAGATACGCCCCCAGTTCTTACAATAGATAGAAAACGAGATGCGTTACTGTTGGCACTTTTTAATCGAGAAGTCCATCCCAGCCGACGCTTATTCTGTAGCAATCAAGCCGCTGATATAGCAAACGACAGCATCAATACTGATTCTACTGCTGGGATCAAAGCGGCACATACGCTTGACGAATTCCCACTCCCGTTCTTCCATCTCAGCAGGTTGCTGCGGTAGTTCTCCTCGACGCACTATATATATGACGGCATTTTCAGGCATATTACGACCCCAGGGAAGTGTGCCCGAAAGAGCTTCAATCACACACATCCCGAAAGAGTAGATGTCAGCGGCAAAGGAAGGTTTTCCGCCGTCTAAAACCTCAGGTGCTTCCCATCGAATCGCACCAAAAACCCCATCGTAACTCTCGATTGAATCAGCAAACACGCTCAACCCGAAACTCCCCACTTTTGTTTTGCCGCTATCGAAAACGAGACAGTCGTTGCCTTTGAGATTCCCGTGGATAACGCCACATGAGTGAAGGTATTGCAGCCCTAAAGCAACGTCTAACAGGCAGTGCCAAACCTGTGATTGGTTCTCCTTTTTCTTCAGGTAGTCAGTAAGACACCCGTTCGTAGCCATTTCGCAAATGTAGAATGGATCGTCAACGTGGCTAGCACCGTACAGGGGAACAATACTCGGATGATTAAGTGCGGACCAAATGTTAACCTGACGCCGGAAGATTTTCTTGTCCTCTCTTCGCAGAGATTTTACGGCAACTTTACCACCATGCCATCTCGCGACCGAAACACACCCAAATGCATCGCGATCAATATCGCTTCTAATATCCACCTCGTGTGAAGGAATGAACCACTCGGGTACTTCTCCAACTCGATCGGATAGGATTTCTCGTCTCCGAAGAGCCATAAATCGCTGCAGAATTACTGCCTCATTGTACTCTGCGTCCTGTTCCGCAGATCTCTCCAATGCATCCGTCCCGGAATAAAGCTGATACAAAAGACAAACGACCGCACCAATATCGATCCTGTCGTTGGGATCGTATTGACACATGCGCTTCACCAGCCTTCCCTCATCACGGTCAAATGCTTCCAACCCTGATGGCAGTAATTTTTCGTCCACTACATGGCGCACCACTGAAGGATCAGGTATATTCCCCCACGGAAATTTACCCGTCACTACTTCCACGACGCACATTCCAAAGGAATAAATATCGGACGCGAATGTGGGCATAAACCCTTGGATGCATTCAGGAGCTCTCCATCGGATAGCACCGATACTTCCAGGCTTGTCGACTGGTGTAAGTACAGGCTTAGCAATAGCACTCAGACCAAAATCGGCCAACTTCACGAAGTTGTTGTCACAAACCAAAACGTTGTTGCCCTTGAGATCACCGTGCACAATCCCTCGCTCGTGTAAGTGACGCAAGCCCTGAGCTGCAGTGTAGAGCGCACCCCAAATTTCTTCCGCAGGTTTGTCTTTTAGAAACGATGACAGTGTGCTATGGATTGCTTGTTCGCACACAAACACAGGCTGCTTGTTATTTTCGTGACACGTGCCGTACAGTTTAATCACGTTGGCGTGATTCAACGAGAACCATAACTCGACTTCATGTCGGAACTGTTGGCGGTTTCTGCTCTCGTGCTGGTTTGTTAACACCTTTTTCACAACCACATCCGTGTCCAGCCACTTTCCCCAGTACGCAGCACCGAAAGCACCATGCGCAATGCGTTTGAGTAGCTGCACTTCGTCTGTCGGAAGTAGCCACCGAGTGTGATTGCCACCAGCAGTATCATAATCTGCTTCCTCGTCTTCCAGTACTGTGTCCATCATTTTCTGGGATCGCAGTTGAGCCTTCTTTCTGGAATGCTCCTGCCACTGATGAACGGCGCTTTTGCTGCTCAAACAGCCCGAATTCCAGATTAATTCGTCCAGTAGATGGTGCGTGCTCTCATTTCTGTCGGACTTTTGCCAAATGATGGCACTATTTTGATAATTCTCTGGATTTTAATCCAGAGTTGTTACATTGATCTCACCCGGAGGTCTGAATCTTTATATGATTGCAGCACTTGGCGAACAAAACATGAGCTATGAGATACTGACATTTAAGCACATAAGGCGATGTTGCTTGTAACTCAATACACCTTCAGTGGAATGATGGTCATGATACTCACTCACACGAGCAACACTCCTATAGATATTACAGAAATGACCATTTGCTCTCGAAGTCAAGTTCTCAGATTTTGTACAGCGGCTGCACTGCAGCCTGCAGTGGCAGCGCGCTGCTTCGGAGATGTAGGACGGCGACTCTGCACCTACTGGCTACCATCGCACCACAACACATCCGATTAATACACGCATGCGAAACCCTACTCTAGTGGGTAGTCATCAGCGCCGAGCGCGCGGCGCGCCACTTCGTTGACAGCTTAGCTTTTGGCCGTGGCCTATAAGCGCGACGAGGACGCGTGCGCCGCCATCAAGGGCGAGGAGGTGGACTTCGCCGTGCTACCCATCGAGTAATCCAAGCTAGGCAGTATTCATACCAACTATTATACGACTTGCTGTCCAAGTACGGCCTGCATATCGCTGCAGCAGCAGCAGGAGGCCGCCCGCGACCATGCAGGCAGGTTGCTGAAATAGTACACGTCGGTTATACTACTACTACTACTACTGTACTTTTAAGTACAGTAGTATACTTTAAAGTATACATGTAGAGCGGTACTCAATATGAGTGTTACATTAGTAATATCATCAGCTCAGTAATAGTTAGTACTCTTCAAGTAATACTTTTGTAGGACCCTAAACGAGGCTCTGCTTGGCGAGTGCGATCGGACTCGCCAAGCAGAGCCCAAACGTGGCCATCCTCTACAACAACCTTGTGTCCATTTCGCTCAACGTCTCACTCGACATCATCAAGGTGCTGCAGACGGATCGCATCACGACGGACGCGAACATGGTGTATGAAGGGATCCACGCCGTGGCGCCACCTCGGAGCTCAACAAAGAGCTCGGGCAGGTCGAGTACGTCTTCAGAGACAAGCACGCTCACGTGCAACGTCATGGAGTTCCGATCTCCATCGACCGTGCCTTCTTCAGATTTCGCCATCTCGTGTAGCACTTTCAAAGCAGCTAAAAAACGAATCAATTTCACGACTACCATCGGGTTTAGTCGATGCGAGAACGCACAACGGAGACGCATTTCTTCTTGCTCTCTTCAATCTAGTTTTCCTGTAGTAAAGTTCCATACGAGTTGTGAGCTTCTCGTCGAAGAAAACGAGTAATGGTTTTGAACAATACACTCTTCGTTATCGTTGCTATCCCAGCCTATGCTACGAGCCCTAGTATTATTATAATACTACAGACTCAAAACTTCCAAAACATATCCTATAGGACCCATGCAAAATCCAGAGCTTCCCCGGGCGCAGCACGGCTTTGTCTAGACAAACGATGATGACCTTCGCCAAATGATGGCACTCCGCTGTAATAATGGCAATGATGGCACTCAAGGTATTTATGATTGTCAGGCTGCAACACGTCCGTTAACTATGCGTGCCAGGATCAAAAGCTGCCGTCTTCAGACCAGCATTCTCCCATCACGAGGACCAGCTCTCTGATCTGCCACAAGTACCTGGGATTTTACCATGGATGAATTCTCCGTGATTGATACTCAAGGGAAGCCTTTAACACTTCGTGTTATGATGAACTTTGAATCTTTGAAGGCTGCACCTGCTCACATAAAGAACTCCGTGCTGACTCAAGGGAAGCGTGTCATCCAATGCCGTACCCGCACCGGAAAGGATAACCCCGTGTAGTCTGCACTAGCAAGAGTGATTCCTCGTTCATAGCAGTCGTCTTAAGATCTAAGAGACAGCAGAGCGAGGGCTACTTCCTGAGTTCGTTCTTCGCGCAGCACAACGGCTGCACCGTGGAAACTGTGGTGGCTTCTGTCGCGTGCCTCCTCCTGCCAGGGGGGTCTGGTACGCTGGGGCTCTTCAGGAACAGTGTCGAGGAACGGTAGCGTAGGTGTGAAGCTCGTAGGAAGGTTGAAGAGGGATGTAGAGTATTTAAGATGCAAAAGTTCTTTCTTGTTTGGTTTGCTCTTGACAGGGGAAGTTCACGACTGACTAGCTAACACACTAAGCTACCTTACAGATCTCGTCGGCTCTGCCCGAACGTCCTTGGAGACCACCATCACGTCCTCCGGACCTCGACGTGACAGCCCCTCCTCGAACATAGCACACAGTATCTAGACACGCGCTTGACATCCATCCTCGCGGGAACTCGAGGCTTCCTTTGACCACGGAGGATACCACTCCAGAGGACGCCTCGCGCCATCAAATCGACGGGTCGCCGGCACCGAACGGCACCTAGGCACGGCGCTCGAAGGAATCTCTCGAGGGCCCGGTGGGTACGCTGCACGAGCCCAGCACACGGTCCTCCGACACGCCCCTGTCACGACAGGGTTCGGGACATCCTCCCCGACTGCGAGTTTGCCGTCCTCGGCGAACGTCCGGGTGCTGGGCGAGCTCGTGGCGGAGGAGGTCCGAGCGTTCCTCAGCAGCACGCAGCTCAGCCGAAATTGCAGCGGGGGTTCTTGAGGGACCTTCGTCAATGATCACGGGGTCATCAGAACGGGCATCGTCATACTGGGGAGGTACCTCAGTGTCGGCACCGCGAAGCCGTTCCAGATCTTCAGTTTCGGTGCGCGAGCGGTCAGCGGCACGCTCTCGCACCTCTTTCAGTCCTTCAACGATGATAGCCGTAGGAGAGAGACGTTCCCGGTCCGACTTGTCCTTACTGCTACGCCAGATGTGCGTCACGACGCCGAGGGTGACGAAGACCACCGACGCAGCAACACCCAGCGTAGTCCACTCGAAGTAGTAATTGAGTAGGTTCATCATCAGGAGGGCGAGGGCCACGCCGGCCTCACCCAACAGCGCAAATTCCACAAATTCGTAGACAGCCATAGGCACGAAGAACGCCAGGGCCATTAGGAGCTTGAGAATTAACAACACGATCCGCAGCGCCTCACCCGCCCGACGTCGACTCGAAACAGCAGCGTCCTTGGTGGCGAGGACGTAGTTCCGGATAGAGCAGGCCGTCTTGAGCCCGAGGTCGGGGAGGTACGCGTAGTACGTCTCGTAGGCGGCGATCCACCACTTGCGAAGCATGCGACCGTAGTCGCCGTAGCGTTGTTCATTGTCGGCGAGCACTTGCATTGGTACGGCGAAGACCGCACCCCACAGCGCGTAGGCGTACGCTACACCACGTAGTTGGCGTACTTCGTCATTGAGGAGCACGCAGTTATACTGCAGCAAGCAGTCATTCCACAAAGTCCCGTTGAGGCTGGCGACGCGCCAGACCTCGCCGGCAAAGGTCCATCCGACGTTCCGCAGCGGGGTTGAGATGACCCACGCCAGCACGCAGCAGATTCCGGTGCAGCAGTAGGCAGGAAATAGTTCGGGCGTAGCGTAGGTCCGTAGCCATCGAGCAACGGTCTCGAGCAAGACGCTCATGGTCGCCCAGAAAGTTCGTGAATGAGTACTTTCTCGTCGTCGTTCTCTGAGAACGGACGAGTGAAAGGAGTACGCCAGCAGAGACTAGTGCTAAGACGGTGGTCGAATCCATCACTCAGTCGGCACCTTTCTTCTTATCCGGGTACGGCTTGCCTCGCCGCCAGATTGAAGTGGTCCGACCACGGCGCGGGCTCGGAAACTCGCCATTCTCCAACTCGCCACCGACAGCTGAAGACTCTGCCCCGCACGCCTCTCCGTTCCGTCCAAGTTGCTTCCGCGCGTCCTGCTGATACGTCACCATGAGTGACTCGCACGCCGACATGCTCAAGAAGTTCCAGACGTTCCTCGAGCAGGAGGAGAAGACCAGCACGCCCGGGGGTACGACGACTGCCGCGCGCCTCGCCAAGGAGGAGCTCTGGCGCGATATGCGACAGCTTCTGGCGGTAAACGACTCGTCGGTCGGACTGCGCGTCCTGGACGACATGGCTGCCGCGCTGATCAACGAACGTGGTCGAGCAGCCGCCGCCCTGGACACGCCCGTGGTCATCTTGCCGCTGCCGTCGAAGATGGCGTCCACGGTGGGCGCCCTACCACATCCTGACTTCACCGATGCTGTCGTTCCGACTGGAGCAGTCGCTGCGCCTGCTGCAGCCGCTGCGTCCGCTACTGCCGTACCCGCCGCCGTGCCCCAGAAGCGTGCTTCGTCGGGGACTCCTGCGAAGGGATCCAAGTCCAAGAAGGCGCGTTCGTCCACGGGGTCGGCCAAGTCGAGCAAGTCGGACTCGGGGTCTTCCACTGAGACCACTTCGTCCGGGCTGGACTTCGAGTTGTCGCCGGATACGCCCGCCGATGTCCGTCAGGCGATCGAGACGATCTACGCGAAAGCTGAGGCGGCCAAGCGGACACCGTACCAGCTAGCGTACCCGTGGGAAGATATCCCCTTGTGGTATGAGCCAGAAGACTATCCGGGCGTTCATGTGGCGCACTGGCGCCTCTGGAACGCGTTTCGCTCTACGTTCTTCGAATGGGCGTTGCACGCTCCCCTGTCTTCTTCCTCGGCGCAGGCTCAGCGTCGCAAGCGCAAGATGGCCGCCATTCGGGAGCGTTTGTGCTTCCTGAGTCTCTGCATTGAGACTTGGGGGTACTATAACTTCCTCAGGCTCCTGGAAGCTAAGGGCAACAGCGACTTGATGTGGTGGGGCGGGCAAGCTGGTCGGCGTACGCCGGAGGCGAAGGGCTACACTTGCTCGCCCATCCGAGACCTTCTCGACCTCTACGAGAACGAACCTGCTGAGTACCGTCGCAAGGTGCGCGACGCGTTGAAGCCGTTCCAGCTCGATGCCGGCAGCTTCAAGACGATGACGGAGTTGTTGGAGAAGACCGACGCGCTGGACCCCGACCTCGCCGAGAACGACAAGCGGCTCAGCGACACGGCCCTAGCGCGCATCATCGTGGACATCACGCGGCCCATGGCCGTACCGAAGCATTGGGTCCCCAATATCACGAAGGGGGTTTGGCGTAAGCTCCTGGACGACAAGCGCCTTAGTGACCTGGCGTTGAAGATTTCGCGGCAGTTGCAGACCGACAAGTACGACGGCCCGCTCGTCCCCGAGTACAACCCGAAGGAGAGCAAGATCAAGGGCTTCACGCCGTTCATGCGTCAAGATGGTACGCCGACTGCGGCGGGTCCAGTCACGGAGGTAGACGACGACGACCCGAAGTACTGCCGGACGCCGGATGAGGAGGTGGCCGAAGCCTTGGCGGACTCGGAGGCGAAGGATGCCGCGAAGAGTGCAGCTCTGGAAGCCGCGTTTGCCGAAGAAGATGACGAGGAGGACGAGGAGGAAGATGACGCCACGCAGAAGTCGGCCGACGAAGACGAAGACGAAGACGAAGATTGAGTCCTTTGGAAGCGTGAGAAGAGTCCGGCGACGGAGCGCGTCGCCAATCAGCAAAAGAAGTCGTCGTAAGTAGTTGTCTGCATTTTCCATAAGTAATACGACTTCGCTTTTGGTCTCTTCCATCTTGTCTCGAAACCGTACTTGTAGAACTTGAAGGAGGTTACGGTCACTCACCGTACCAAAATGTAATCCATGAATCCAAAGTAGAAGTAGTTTGAGTAGAAGTAAAGTAAAAGTAAAAATCAAAGTTGCGGGGCCTGCAAATGTTCAAAAGCAGCGTAGTCCACCGTTCTAGAGTCGAACGGTGGCCCCGTAGACCACGAAGGAAGCCCTTAGAAGAGCAACTCGTCCTCATCGACGGTCGCGTTGGCATCCACGAGTCGCGCACTCCGTCGTAGTTCAGGCCAACCACCGGCCGTCCGTCTCTCATCTTCGTAGATCTTGATGAGAGGAGCGTAATCAGGTAGCGTAGCAGCGACGAGGTAGGCCGCCAGCAAGTCTCATAAGACGCAGTGAGCACCAGGTACTGCTCCTGTCGGCCCTTCACCCTCTTAGCCAGCACCTCCACGATGGGGTTCGTGACGCCGGAGAAGACTGTCTCTTCACCGCCCAGCGTTAAGCGTTCCACGAAGCTGGTTGTAGGTAGATCGTCCACAGAGAGGGGGCCAGCGTCATCGGCGTCAGGTAGCCGTTCTACGCCGGCGGGTACTTCGTTCGGGAAGGGGCGGCTCCACCGTCCCGCGAACTTCTTCAGGCGGTTCACGTTGACCGACACGACTCGGTCAGGGTGGCTTGGAATCGCGATCTTGTATGTATTTTCACCAAGTGGGCCGACGACACGGTAAGGACCGTGCCACGAGAAGGCTAGTTTCTTTGTCTTCTTTTCGCCGCGTCTTGCCCTGAAGTACTGGTAGACCCAGACCGCGTCGCCCTCATTGAACTCAACTGCCACTTGATCGGAGCGTCGGCGAGCGTTCCGGTCCTGTGCTTTCAGAAGTTGTCGTTCCACGAGACGACGAGTGTCTCTCATAGACAGGTAGAGTTTCCGGCGGTACTCCGCCACTTCATTGCTTTTCCAGTCGTTCTTGGTGTTCAGGAACGCCAAATCTAAGGGAAGCACAGGGTCTCGTCCGTACAGGCTGAAAAAGGGCGTGTCGCCCAGCGAATCATGGTACGAGGTACGGTAAGCGAATAGCACTCGTGGCAGGTAGAGATCCCAGTCACTCTGGGCTTCGCTCACGAACATACGTAACATTCCAATCAGCGTGCCATTAAAGCGCTCCACCAAGCCCTGCGT
The DNA here is from genome assembly GCA_033557925.1 of Phytophthora x cambivora. Lineage (NCBI taxonomy): Eukaryota > Oomycota > Peronosporomycetes > Peronosporales > Peronosporaceae > Phytophthora > Phytophthora x cambivora. The sequence goes on along the minus strand of JAUCEB010000023.1, from coordinate 1,901,007 downwards.
CTGAGGGTGATAGGCAGCACCAAATAATTTCTTGATTCCCAAAGTTTCGTAGAACGACTTGGCCAGCTCAGAAATGAAGTTAGTGCCGCGGTCGCTCAGCAAGCGTTCCGGCACTCCGTGACGGCAAAGCACTTCATCGACCATCACTTTCACGAAAGTCAGCGTGTCCAACGCTTCCACGGGGAACGCTTCCACCCACCTCGTAAAGTAATCAGCAAATACCAGAATGTACTTGTGGCCACGTGGAGTGGTCACGAGAGGTCCGATAGCGTCCACCACTAGTAACGAGAATGGCCCTGAGAGCTCCTGAACCGGCATCCGTTGCATACGACCGTTCCTCCAAGGGCGATAGCCCTTCCCGCTTCCACACACCGTACACGACCGAACGTACTCGATCACGTCCTTCTTCCACCCGTGCCAATAGGCATGCTTCCGGACCTTCTCCATCGTCTTGGACTGGCCCACGTGCGCAGCGAAGACGTCGGAGTGGCAATAGTGCAGTACGGTTTCAATGAAGGGGAGGGGTATCACTGGGACGCTCAGAGAACGAGCAGGTCCTCCTCTAGCCTTCAGATGCACCCGTCTCATTAGCATACCGTTCTTGACCGTGTAGTGTGGAGCCATTAGAAGTACCTTGACACGTAACTGTGCGTCGAGAGCGAGAGCACCGTCCTCCAGGAACGCAAGGAGTGCTTGGATCCAAGGGGAACGCTTCTGTTCCTCTTGGAAGCGTTCTCGATCCAACCCGAACAGGTCCACAGAGGACGAGGCGGCCTGGGCGACGTCGTCCTCGGGTAGTTCGTCATCAATGGCGTCGGCAGGTGCGCCGGGAGCTCCATTAGCAGCGTCGGGTTCGGAGGTGGCGGGCGGAGGGGGAGCCGGAGGCTCCCCGACTTCGTTCAAAGCGTCCATCGCCGCACGTACGGCTTCGTCCAAGGCACCGTCAGACACGGGAAGGCTCGCAGCCGAACTTTCGCCGTTCTGGTCCGGGGAGGAGTCCTCCCCGACTGGGACGGAACTCCCTTCGGGCGACGAGGGGTCATCGTTGAGCAGGTCGGCGATTGTGAGCGCGCAGATCGTGTCGGAGTGGAGTCTGGAGAGGCCGTCAGCGTGCCCCATCGCCGTACCAGGTTTGTGGTACACCTTGAAGCGGAGTTGTGACAGCTCCATCGCCCACCGTGCCAATTTGGCGTTCGTGGTGCGGTTATTCTCATTGAAGACCCACGTCAGTGCTTTGTGATCGGTGTAAAGGTCGAATTCGGTACGGTCGAGATAGCACCGAAATTTGCGGGTGGCCCAAACAATACCCCAGCACTCAATCTCGGACGTACCGTCCGTCTTGTAGATCCAATTCTTTTCCGAGCCCACTAGCAGCTTACTAGCGTAGGCAATCACGCGTTCTCGTCCATCTACCGTCTGCATCAGACACGCTCCCACCGCGAGGCGAGAGGAGTCCACGTAGAGCTTGAAACGCTGAGAGAAGTCGGGATAGACGAGGATAGGGGGTTCAACGAGGCGTCTTTTCAGCTGGAGGAAGGCGGCTTCGCAGTCCGCATTCCATACGAACTCCGTTCCTTTCACTTTGAGACGCTCGATAGGAGCCGAGATGGCGGCGTACCCGGGTATATACCTTCTGAAGTAGCTCGTGAGACCCAGGAACGCTCGCACCGTGTGAAGGTCGTGCGGCCGGGCAACGTTCATGACAGCCTTGACCTTCTCGGGATTCGGTAGTATACCCGTAGGAGTTACGATGTGACCCAGGAACGCTACCTGGTCACGTCCCCAGCGGCACTTCTTCATTTTCAACTTGAACCCAGCGTTCCTGAAGCGTTCCAAGACTTGGCGCAACCGTACCAGGTGGGTAGGAAAGTCGGAGCTGAATACCACGCAGTCGTCAAGGTACACCAGACAGGTACGCCACTTCAGGTCGACAAGTACGTTCTCCATGAGTCGTTCGAAAGCAGGTACGGCATTGCAGAGCCCAAAGGGCATTACAAGCCACTCGAATAGGCCGTACTTACACGTAAATGCAGTTTTCTCCACGCTATCGGGGTCCATAGGAACGTTCCAATACCCAGAAGCAATATCCATAGTCGAGTACAGTTTAGCCCCTCTCAGTACGTCCAGAATATCATCAATGAGGGGCATAGGGTATCAGTCCTTGATCGTAACAGCATTTAGGCGACGGTAATCAATACAGAAGCGTATCCCACCGTCAGGTTTCCGTATCATGAGCACAGGACTCGCCCACGGGCTAGTTGACGGCCGTACCAGGCCAAGTTCGAGATACTGGTCGATTTCGGCCTCCATTACGTCGCCTTCAGCGTTCGAGACACGGTACGGTCGCTGTTTAATGGGCGGATGCGTACCAGTGTCAATAGAGAACTTCAGTAAGTCAGTACGCCCCGGCTTGAGCGAAGACTCGACGAACATGTCTCGGAAGTCGCCCAAAAGTGAGCGTAGCAGCTCTTGCTGCTCTCCACCAAGCTTCGAATCGGTAAAGTCGGCCTCCATCTCGGCGCGGTACGCTTCCTTCAGCCCCGGCATCGCCACTCGAGGCGTGTCGGACGCCTTAGCGGCCGAACTAATCACCGAGTCGACGCCTCGCGTACCAGGTTCACTCCGGTACGCTGGTTGAGTGGGTAGGAACGCCGTCTTCGGCACAACCGTAGCAGCGGCGAGAGCCGTACCCTTCTGGATCACCATCTCTTCCTCGGAGGCGTTGCAGACTTCGACGATCGTCTGACCGTTCTGGACGGAACAGAGCGACCGAGCGACCTTCAACAAGGGGTCAAGCTCAGGTAGTCCTTCCACCAGCACCGTAGAGTCCTCCGGCGCCTTACCCATGAGGTTGGCGACCACCAACGCTTGCCCTCCAGGGCACAATCGTACTGTAGAATTAATACGAGACACGTACATCTCCTCGACTCGAGAATCACCCAAACGGAACGTCTCGCCAGTCTCCTTGAGCGTCATTACGCTCTCCTCCATGTCAATGACGGCACGGAACGCCTTGAGGGCGTCTGTTCCGAGAAGAGCGTGCACATGTAGGCGGTCCACGACAGCGAAGGTGCGCAGCTTTTCCAGCGTACCTATTCGCAACGGGAGCTCAATCTCTCCCCGAATATGGAGAGGATGACCAGACACGCCGTTCAAACTGCCGTGGTACGGTCGCAGAGGGGCCTTCGCCAGGCCGAGCTTCTCTAGCACGCGAGAGTCGACGAGGCTGGCAATGGCCCCAGTATCGATGAGAAGTTCAGCTGGGAGGCTGTCGATGAATCCCACCGATGTGGCCTCAAATCCCTCCACCGAGCAGATGACACGCTTGCCTTCGGGTACGGGGTCCTCCACATCGTTGGTCGGGTCCCCCTTGGTCTCCGAACGGTTCGTCACCTTCATCAGGCCCGGCTTACGCTTCTCTTTCGTAGCACTCCCGTCTTTCACGAAACACACGTAGTTGAGCACGTCGTCCGGGTCTTCGACGCGGCCAGTATGATTCCCTAGGGCCTCCGAACGATTCGCCGCTAAGGACGAGCAGTCGAACCGTACGCGTCGAGGCTGAAGCGGCTCCCGAACAGGGCGATCACACCAGCAAGTCCGTCGACGCTCGAGTCTCTTAGCGAGGGTCGAGCTGACCGATTCGAGGTAAGTCCTCGAGATCTCGCGTAGCACTGCCTGCAGCACGCTGTCTCCTAGTACGCCCGCTCTCTCAACGACGAGCTCACGAGCTCGGGTCATGAGTACGGTCGAGAAGGGGCCAGGAGCGAAATGGCCACGTGGCTCTGCTTCAGGGGGGTATTCCTTGGGGTAGTGGCACGTACGGCAGCGTTCGCCGTTCTTCGCCTCCTCGTCCAGGATGAGGAGGAACACCACAGATCGTACCAGGGTACGCAATCGGAAAGGAAGCGCTTGGGGAGTGTCTTCATCCTTCCGTCCCAGCTCAGCGCGAGGAACGCCAATATTGGCGATGACTCGGCTTTCGTTCGCAGTAGTTGCGGCGACGCGACCCGCAGGAACGATGGAGGCGACGACCTCGTCCATGACGGTGGTGACTCCACCGCCCTCATTTTCAAGCTCAGGAGGTCCATTCGGTCCCGGCTCGGCGCGAGTCTCTCTCTTGGTCGGAGGGGTTTCAGCGCGGAAGTCGCGATTGGCCCTTTTGGCTTCGGCCGACGCCGCCAGCGTCTTCTTGAACCAGCCTAGCCAGTACTCAGGCGTAGATCGTTCGCCAGGAGAAGCTTCGCGCGTGCGTTCAAGGGTCTCCACAGGTAGGTTTAGCATGACGCTCAGTTCCTCAAGAGAGGGCTCTTTCGCTTTAGCAGCGTTCCGAACCACTCTCTTCTCCAATTCGACCTCGTCGAGGGGGAACAAGCGTTCCTCCAACTCCTTGTCGTACTCCTCCAATTCGACGCTCACTGACGAGGGCGTCTTCGCCTCGAGAGCCCCCAACTCTTCCTCCGTGAAGAGTCGAGTGTGAGGGGGAGGAGGTTCTTCGGGTGGTACGGCCGCATCCGTACTCGCAGCGGATTCGTCCGGCCTCTCGTCGGACTCTTCCGTCGACTCGACGTCCCCTTGACCGTCCTCGGGCGCCTCTGCGAGAACGCTGGGTTCAGCATCTCGATCACACTCGGGCGGCTCGGGCAAAGGTACGCCAATTCCCGCGGCCGAGGGGTCGGACCCCTCGCTGTTGGTCTTCTTCTCAATATGGGCGACCGACTTCTCGCCTGCTGCGCTCTTCGAGGGCAGGAAGCTCACGCGCTCCTTCACAACAGGTAAGGCTTCGAGGCAGCGGCACCGGGCCCCGTTACACACGTTCACAGTAGTTCTTCTTGTAGTTTCTTCATCATCTCCAGTAGTAAGTTCGCCGGTAGCGCTCTCGCTCGGCTTCTCCATTCGTAAGTAGTCGTCTTCCAGGTAGTGAGCGATCTCTTCCGTAGTAAGCACGCCGATAGCGCTCCCGCTCGGCTCCTCCGCTCTCAGATAGGGTTCTTCCAGGTCGAATGCGACCTTCTCAGTAGTAAGTACGCCGGAGTCTCTCTTGCTCGGCTCTTCGTTCACAATCTCATCATTCTCCAGGTCGTACGCGACCTCATCATTCACAAGTACGCCAGTAGCTCTCTCGCTCGGCTGGCTCTCCTCAGTAGTTGTAGCGTACCCCACAGTCGCGGGGCGTTCTTCTTCAGCAGTCTCCATAGTAGTAAGTTCTTCTTCATAGCGTGCAGCAGACGCTTCTTCTTCACAATTCCACATATCCACATTTTCATAGTTGTTCACAGCAATTTCTTCGTTATAGTCAAAAGTTAGCGAGGCCTCGGCCTCTTCCGCGTTCACGGGTACGTTCCAGTCTTCATCCTCAGTCTCCAACGAGACTCGGGCAACATACCCCCCAGTGTCGTTCCACGGGCGAGAGGGAGGAGCGACACTCTCCTCCCCTCCCTCATGCCCTCTTCATTGTTGGGCACTGGTCGGGCCTTGTCCGGCGGCTCCAGTCGGAGCGCTCGGGGCTATCGACTGCTGGAATGCCTTCAACGTGGGACACTGGACCGCGTAGTGATCGGGGCTGTTGCAGGCCCAGCAGGACCTGGACCCTCCAGGACGGCGGTTTTGACCGTAGTTTCCTCCACCGTTCCCATTGCTGCGCTGAGGTGCCTCGCACTCGGGTCCAACGTGACCGCGTGCCTTACAGTGCGGGCAAGTAGCGTTCGCTCGACGACAGTTGATCCGGCTGCAGCCCAGGAGGTGACAGCGTCCGCACACCGTGCGTCCATCCTGAGTGTACATATCCGGACCTTGGCGGATGCCACGGACGGACCCTTGCGGCACGCTAGCAGGCGTACCCTGAGGGTAACTCGGCGCTTGCGTCGGAGGTGCAGCGTTCTCGAACGCAGCAGCAGCGTAGTTTGAGCGTCTCGGCGACCGCGGAGACTGTGCTAGCTCGCGCTGTTGTTGGAGGATCAGGTTCTGGTTCGCTTGCAGCATCTGCATCATCTGAGAGAGCAGCGTGCCCTCAGCGGCGTTCTTGGAGGTACTCGCGACCACATCAGCGAAATCAGCGTCGTCTTCCACCGGGATATGCATGTTCTTGTACAGTAGAACGGCTACGGCCTGCTGGATAGAGTTAACCATCGCCGTACTCAAAGCCGTCTTCCACTCCCTGTTCTGTAGGCCCGACAGGAAGTACTGGTAGCGCATGCGTGGGTCGAAGCACTGCGCTTCGTCACAGAGTCCTTGGATGAGGTCACCCCACACCTCTGCTGACATCCCTCGGGAACGCTTCGTGTTCTTAAGCCGCTCGATCATCTGGAGGGGCGTCAAGCAGATGAACTGGTTGTGGAAGCGTACACGCAGAGTCTCGAAGTCCTCGATCCTCGAGTACATCCACCACTCCTCACCAGGCTTGCCCTTGAGGCACTCACGGAACGCACTGAGACGCAGTGACTCGTCCAACCCGACGGTGGCGCGCTCGAACGCCTCCCAGAACGCTCGGGCCTTGTCCACAGTGGAGTTCTCGGAGTAGAACGGCTGAATCATGCGTACAGCGTTCTTGACGTGAGAGGGCATGCCGCTGAAGCGGTACGCCGCTGCAGCCGTACCCGTAGCAGGGGTCGGAGCGTTCGTCGCCGGAGGTTGCGCAGGAGCTGGCGGCACAGTGCTCTTGGGGTCGCTGGGAGTAGCCACGTCTTGAAGAGCGTAGCCACCGTACGAGGCAATAGCCGTCCGCATGCGCGGAGTCGGCCACGAAGCCGGAGCTCGAGTCGCACTCCCATAAGCAGGAGTCGTAGTCCACGTAGGCACCGAAGGGAGTTGAGCAGCACCTGCGCCTCCCAAGCCGAAAGTAACGGCACCATTGCCAGCATAAGGGGCGGAGGCATCGGCAGCGGAGGGGGAAGCAATTCTCAGCACGTCGCTGTCGTTCCCTGGCGCCGATCCACGTTCACTTGGGTCCCCTTGGACGGCGGTCGTGCTGGCTGCAGCAGGAGCGGATCGAGGGCGAGCGTCGGACCACGCTCTTTCCGAGGCACGATCGGCGTGCCTGCTCGTGATGTCGAGGGCGCGTTGTAGGATTCCGCGGGCCATTGCCAGGCCTTCCGGTGTCGACATGTCTGGGTCCGCCAGGTCAGGGCGCGCTGGGTTCGTCGCGATGGCGCTTGGCCTCTCATGGCGAGCGCGTCTTCCGTCGTCGGCGAGTCCCTCGGTTTGCGCCGCAGCAGGGAATGGCTGAGGGTCGCCTCCTGCCGACTCTGTCGAGTGGAAGCCTTCACTCATCCGGTCATCTTGTTCTCCGTTGTCGCCGCGCGTCATGGTCTCGTCAATCGGGTCAATCACCAACCCGTATCACCCGTAAGTAAGACACGCTATATAAGTCTCTTAGCGTTCCTTGGGCGTCCGTTCTCGCAGTAGTTGTCGCAATCACAGAGAAGAGTCCCTCTCGACAGTTCTTCACAAGAGTTCCTTCTTAGCTAGCAGCGTACCCTGCTTCTCCACCACGTGTCGCGTGCCTCCTCCTGCCAGGGGGGTCTGGTACGCTGGGGCTCTTCAGGAACAGTGTCGAGGAACGGTAGCGTAGGTGTGAAGCTCGTAGGAAGGTTGAAGAGGGATGTAGAGTATTTAAGATGCAAAAGTTCTTTCTTGTTTGGTTTGCTCTTGACAGGGGAAGTTCACGACTGACTAGCTAACACACTAAGCTACCTTACAGATCTCGTCGGCTCTGCCCGAACGTCCTTGGAGACCACCATCACGTCCTCCGGACCTCGACGTGACAGCCCCTCCTCGAACATAGCACACAGTATCTAGACACGCGCTTGACATCCATCCTCGCGGGAACTCGAGGCTTCCTTTGACCACGGAGGATACCACTCCAGAGGACGCCTCGCGCCATCAAATCGACGGGTCGCCGGCACCGAACGGCACCTAGGCACGGCGCTCGAAGGAATCTCTCGAGGGCCCGGTGGGTACGCTGCACGAGCCCAGCACACGGTCCTCCGACACGCCCCTGTCACGACAGGGTTCGGGACACTTCGGTCAAAATACGCGCACGTGCGCAAACCAGGAGCCTAGTATACTAGAAGAGTAATCTTGCACTGAGCTAAGTGCCATCAATACAGCGGAGTGCCATCATTTGGCGAAGGCCATCATCGTTTGTCTAGATTATCAAAATAGTGCCATCATTTGGCAAAAGTCCCATTTCTGTCAGCAACGGTTAGAGCGACGCTCGTCCTCATGACATCACTGGCACTGAAATCGGAATTCTCAAGTCGACGCGATACTTGGATGTGGTAGCTCTGTACCAGTCCAACGAAATCTTCGACAACAGTAACTAAAAGCGGTTCTTCTGTGTTCTCGAGTTGGCAATAGATATCTAGAAGCCGATCCACCACGCGCCTATTATCCTCCTGAAATCGATCACTAATTTCCTCTAGCTCTTCTTCGATTTCGGCAAGGACTTCTCTCAGCTTCCGTCCGGACGAAGAACAGATGACTTCACTCACATCTCCCAGCACCTTCACTGGTGCATTTTCCACAGGTGTACCAGGAGCTTCTCTTGCTTGTGCCAATCCTTTCATTTGAGAGATAAACTTTGCTACGTCTGCTCTGTCAACTGACGTTACTTTGCACAAACTACACAGCAAGTTCCATTCATCTTCTGTCACCTCATTTGAAACCCCCACTATGTCAGCTTGAATGTCATCACTCGCAGCCAGGGATTGACAGTAGTTTGATTTTCGTCTGAACTACTATATTAATACCCGAGCAGAGGCGAGTAAACTACTACAGTAATATTAGTATTACTTCAGAGACCTCCGCTACTATAGTAATATTAATATAGTAGAGGATAGTATTTCCTAGTATTTCGGTGGTCGACACCCTGATCCATGACCCATCCTAGTAGTTTCGGTGGTCGACTTCCTGATCCATGACGCTCCATACGCTCGGTTATGCTTGAGAAGCACCTGTATTTCAGCGTACGGCTTGCACGACTTCTCTTAAGCACACAAAAGGCAAACGTGAGTGGCTTCCTCGTTGACTTTCGATGATGTGGCGTAGCCAAACGTTGCATGATGGCCCACATGTCGTGGCGGCTACCGAGTTGCCGGTAGTGAGGAATCTCCACTCGGATCCCAAAGGCGTCAACAGCAGACGAACCCAACGTTAAGTCTCCACACATGGCGCCGAGGACACGGGGGTTCCAGGATCGGACGATTGACTCAGCGGAGGCGACGAAGCTTGCGAATTAGGGTCACCCGCTTCTTGAGAAGCGATGTCACTCGCTGCAGGCGTCGAAGCAGCCGAAGCGAAGGCCTTCCACTTGGAAACGCAGGATGCGCTGCAAAAGCGCTCGGAGAGATTGCCAGAATCATACAGCTCGTTGCTGCAGAGATGACGAACACCGCGCTTGCAGACGACAAAGGGTCGGTCGTCGTGGGTGCGGACGGTTTTCGAGTACATTTTGGACGATTTCCAAGTACAGGCTTAAGTTCGCACCTGCGACCATCAAAACGGCCGATGGCGTCGAGTACAGGATAAAATCGGACGATCTGTCGAGTACAGGTAGAGTCGAGCAGAAATCTAGACTCGATAGCGAAGTCCACTGAGAGAACCCAAGGGTAATACTTTGCTACGCTGCGCTTCTCAAAGGCAGTCGCTGCGCTCCTGCGAGAAAACAATTCTCTCACCTGGCGAGCGCAGTGCTCGGCTCGCTGGAATGCTCGGCGCTGGGCCCGCCTACGCAAATACCGCGCGGCCCTGCTTCGCGGGCACCCCGCGCGGGTTTGCTACGGCTACGCGACCTCGCAACCGCTCGCCTCAGATGGTGTTGCATTCTGCTTCTTGCACCTACCTACTTTGGTATACTTCTAGCTGTATAATACATGTACTCGATCGATCTGCCGAAGCGAACTTAGCTGTACTCGAACCCCGTCCGTTTTGTTATAACCGGGCCTGTACTAGGAGATCGTCCGATTTGTACTCGAAAGTCGGCTCCTCCCGGTCGTCGTTAGCTCAGCGTAGGAGAAGTCGGGATCTGCGCTCTTCATGAGGACGTCAGAGACGTGTGAGTTCTTGGTTGTTGCGGTCGGTTTGGGGGCGTCTGGGTTAGCCGGAAACTTGAAGAATGAAAGCTTAAGACAGAATCTTTGGGGCCTGGCCCTCCGAAACAACTCTCTGCGGCAAGCTTCTTGCTCGTACGACGATCTCGCTCTTGCGAACGTTGTCAAGACGCACGCCCTGCCATTCTATCAAACCAGGAAACGCCTCAAACGCGTCGAAGTAAGCTAGAATGCAATCGAACCAGAATGCCCCTCCCTTGTAGATTGCCACACGCCCCTGGATTTCTTCAGGCACGCACTAGTAGTCACTATTAATATGTGGCCTCGATCTGATCTACTAGTTACTATAGTAATATTAGTTTCGCTCCGTCCCAAACTAATAATTACTATAGTAGTTTGCGGCATCATTTTAATAGCGCTATTAATGGATAGTAATCCAAAACAAACTGCTGTCAATCCCTGAGCATAAGACACCATGAAGTTCACCATTCGCCATCGTCACTAACATAGGCATGGGGCCAACGTCGTCGCCGGCGCAGACCCAATGCCGACCGTCTTGCCGCCGTCCAAGGTGCTCGAGGTGGCTCAGCGTGCCTCCGCCCCTGAAGGCGTCGAGTTCAGGGGCTCCGGCACCAAGGAAATCATCAACGCTCTGCAGACCCACGACGACGTGTACGGCGACAAGAAGGAACATGGGGAACTGGCTACGGATGCGGACTCGACGGTGGTGGGGTGGTGCGATGTCCTGGTGGGTTGTTCGGTGTTGCTTGCTGCAAGTTGTGTTGTGTCGGGCGACGGGTCTGCAGAATTGCGGGTCGGTCGGTAAGCATCTTTCGTCGGCGACGGTTGATTCGCTTTCCGACTGTAGATACCCTTGAAGAGGTTGGTGTCGTTGATAGTCTATCTGTCGCGTCGGCTGCTGATACGTGGGACGTTGGGTGCGTTTGTTCCGCGGAGGGCAATATGTCAGAATTTTTAGATGTGCACGCAACTGCTGTGACTGTAACTGCTGTGAACTGCTGTGACGTGGAGTACACTGTAGAGTGGATCGATACAAGGAGATTCCTTGCACACCTCCATCAAACGAACGACACGTGAGCAGGGATTGACAGTAGTTTGATTTTCGTCTGAATTACTATATTAATACCCGAGCAGAGGTGAGTAAACTACTACAGTAATATTAGTATTAATTCAGAGATATCCGCTACTATAGTAATATTAATATAGTAGAGGATAGTATTTTCTAGTAGTTTCAGTGGTCGACTCCCTGGTCCATGACCCTCTCGCGCTCCATACGACGGACCTCCGCTCAGTTATGCTTGGGAAGCACCTGCATTTCTGCGAGCTGGTTGTCCGTTCTCGTCCGAAGGTTACTTATCACGAATCCTCCAGTAGAGAAGACACGCTCTTGGAACGCGTTGGATGGACTCCGCTTCAACCAAACGCGTGTCAAAGCCGCGATAGAAGGAAATTGTACTCGGCCGATATCGCGAAACAAGTGGAGGATGTTCGCTTCCTCGCAGACTGCCTCCACGCGCCAGAAAACAACTCCATTGCGGTGAACCGGTAGAAATCGAGTCAAGTCATCCTTGGCCATCCCATCCTTCCCTGATTGATGCAGTGCGACGGGTCACTTGTGGACGACACAAGGGTCGGTCGTCGTTAGCTCGGCGTAGGAGGAGTCGGGATTTGCGCACTTCATGAGGACGTCAGACTCTGACTCAAAGAAGTGTGAGTTCTTGGTCGTTGCGGTCAGGTTGGGCGCTTCTGGGTTAGCCGGAAACTTGAAGAATGAGAATCTTCGGGGCCTGGCCTCCTAAACAGTCCTCTGAGGCAAGCTTCTTGCTCGTGCGACGATTTCGCTCTTGCGAACGTTGTCAAGACCCACGCCCTGCCATTCTATCAAACCAGGAAATGCTTCAAACGCGTCGAAGTAAGCTAGAAAGCAGTCGAAACAGACTGTCCATCCCTTGCAGATTGCCACACGCCCCTGGGTTTCTTCAGGCACGCACTAGTAGTCACTATTAATATGTGGCCTCCGATCTGATCTACTAGTTACTATAGTAATATTAGTTTCGCTCCGTCCCAAACTAATATCTACTATAGTAATTTGCGGCATCATTTTAATAGCGCTATTAATGGATAGTAATCCAAAACAAACTACTGTCAATCCCTGCTCGCAGCAGTAATCTCCAAAAGCGGTGGCCAGTCGCGCTCCCGCATGACCCGAAACCATTCTTTGCTGAGCTCTTGTACATATTGCAATCTGGGTGCGTCATCCTTGGATAAGTCGCGTACAGCTTTCGTGGATAGATGCTTGAGTGCTAAAATCTGAAACGCAATCAGACCGAGTGCTAACACGTTGGAGGCGGCAGACTGTTTCCTTTGGGTATCGTCGAGGTGATCGATTGTCTGGTGTACTAGACCTATACCGCTGAGCACTGGTTTGCCATCCCACGTCACACGGAAATCTGCCAACGACAAGGACGTATATGCAAGTCCTCGACTCAGTATGTACTGCAATCCATTCGCGTAACCAAGCAACAGTCTCCACACGTCTTTGTCTTCGAAGGAAAGCTTCGCGTTGAAAGCAACTGTTTCGTCGAGGACAACAAAAGGGGTGCGACCAACATGATAGGCACCGTAGAACTTGCAAACATTCGGGTGGTTGAGTTGTTGACAAATTTTTATCTGCTGCACGCACGATGCCTCATCTCCAGAGAGCTCGGATCGCTCTGCAAAGGACCACTGACTCTCTGACATAGCAAACCAACTCGGAAGTGAAATGGTGTTGCCATGTAACTGCTGCTCCAGTTTCTTGACAAGCGACAGGGTAATATTGCGTTCGCTCGCGCTCAGTTCACTCGCGCATTCGTTGCGTGAGTAAAGCAAGACCGTATATATTTCGCGAACTTGACAATTGTCACCCATTTCCAGTGTAATGCGTCTGCTATCCGCCAACAATTCCTGGTAGAGGGAAATGCGTTGTTTTCGTTCATCTTCGAACGCTTCAAGCCACTCCATCTTCGCAGAAGTTAACTCCAGAATACCAACTGCTGACTCAATTGCACGATTGATGACGCGAACGATGTAACCGGTATGAGCCCATCGCATTAGCAAACGAGGCTCCGATTTGTACGGGTCAAGTTTATTTTCCATGTCCCGACGCAAGAAATTAACGGCAACGGCATTTTTCGTGTACTGCTCTTTCTTCCGCAATGCCTCGAGAAAATGTGCTCCCAGGGCATATTGACCCCCATCGGTGTCATCGATGACATCTCCGTTGGGATCGTGAGCGCTCATTTCCTCCCAAGCCGCCATAATCTCTTCTCGATGTTGCCCGGTCTCCTCCTGTCGTAGCAAGTGCCTCCAGCTATGAAGCCGCGCCGTATGTAGCAGATTCGGAGCTTGGTTCATCAACTTATCTAGGTCATGGTGAAATTCGTAGTACATGTCATTTGAGTGTGTCCAATCAGAAGAATCAATAGCAAGCAACGAATTGATAGAAGACGCATCGGAGCTCATTTCCGATGCGTCTTCTATCGATCGAAGATAATAGTGAAAGCGGCTTAATATTCCAGCAAAATCCTCAATCAAGCGAATTGACCCAGTTTCGCGGTATTCTTCAAGCTGCTGATAAATATTTACCAGTCGATCGGACACAGAACGATAGTAAACAGCATTTTCCGCTTTCTCTTCACAGAGTTGATCTACAAGCTCCAAGATATCCGATATCGTACCATCTACACTACCGAATGGTGTGATCCTCTCACTCGGTGTCACCATAGTTATTTCTTCCAGCGGATTTCGTTCTTCTAGCGTAATGAGACTTCTCATCGTCCACACGACCTCTGCCATAAATGGACGATCAACCGAACTGATGGAGCACATCGCACAAATCAGTTTCCACTCGGGATCATTTAAACAGTCGGGCTTTGAAGCAGGAAGCTGTCGGATTGCAATGTACTGTTCATCTACTTGGTCTCCCCCAACTTTACGCGTGTGCCATAAAATTTCCAAAAGCGCCAAACCGAACGACATCACATCAGCTGCTCTATGGAGCTCTCCATCCAGGCCGTCTCCATCGATTCGCACTAGTCCCATGCTACTCACCACAAGCTTCCGCTCTGACAAAATCCAAACGAACGTATCCATCGACAACGACTCGTATACAAACCCTCTTTCGTGGACATATCCGATACCGGCCGCTAACCCCAATAGATCTTTCCATAAGAAATTTTCTGTTGGAATCGCAGTATGAGCTTCGTGGATCACAAACGCCTGTCCAACGTGGCAGGCGCCATAAAACCTCAACACATTGGGATGGCGCAGCGACTTCCAGATCGAAACCTGGCTCAGAAACGCCCCCTCCTCCATCTCCACCTCAGTCTTCACACTGTCCGTCCACAGACTCGTCGTCGTCGCGAACCAGCGAGGGATGACCCCCACCACCAACCCCGAGCGACGCACCATCTGCGTGTACAGCTCCGCGATCACATCCGTCTCCCTCTCGGTCAGCACCGCCCCGTAGATCTCCACGTCGTGCCTCATGAGCGTCAGAATCTCCAGCTGCTGCGTCTCGTCCCCCATCTCCTGCGTCAACTGGGCGTCGTCACTCAGCAGAGGCTCGTAGATCTGCTCCATGCGTCGCGCTCGCTCCTCTGCCAGGGTCCGTCTCCACCGCGTCAACCTGCTCACGTGCTGCGTCTCCTGCTCTGTCTCCTCCTCCTCCTTCTCCTCCTTCTCCTCCTGCTGCTGCTCGTCACTCGCTGGAGCGACCTCCGCCGCCGTCCTCGCCGCCTGCAGCAGCACAGTCACCACTCGACCCGTGTCCGCCAACTTGGCCAGCAGTCGGGGCTCCCGCTCGTACTCCACCAGCTGCTGGGCGACCTGCCGCCCGCAGAACGCGACGACGGACGCGATGAACTCGTCGTCAGCTTCTTTATCGGCCTCCCGCAGCGTCGCCACGAGGGCGTCGCCGATGGCGTCGGGCGTCGTGACAGGTCCACGGTGGGACGAGTGCCAGCGACTCTCTTCGGACACGAGGGGGTCCACGAGGGTCCCCCACGCGCTGCTCATCGTCTCGCTTGAGTACTTCCTCACCCCCAAGGGAAAATCGGAGAGTGCGGAAGTCCGGAGATCTTCGTGCAAATCTGAGGTCCCGGATGATAGAACGGATAACCTGTGGAATGGAATCTGACGCCAGGTGTCTGATAGTGACTTCAAGTCACTGACTTGGGACTCTCGATAACAAATACCCGCTGGGAATGTATTCGTAAATCATTTCTGCAAATCTGTGACTCATTTGTACCCATCTCTAGTTGAAGCGGATGAGCCAATCAAATCACAGCACTTCTAAAAGGCATGGAGGTGCAACTACTTGTTGAATCCCCAACAGTATGGCCCATACCTCGCTATATGTTGCCAGATCTGCTACTACTACTACAAGACCCAAGCCACACGAGCCAAGCATTGCTACTACTAGAGGAGCATCCGCGAGCGGTTGCTTAAGGGGCGACTAACTGAAATTATATGTGTGCACACAATTTCGGTCGACGCCCCCTCTCGCGAAAGATCATGCAACCAGGGATTGACAGTAGTTTGATTTTCGTCTGAACTACTATATTAATACCCGAGCAGACGCGGGTAAACTACTACAGTAATATTAGTATTACTTCAGAGATCTCCGCTACTATAGTACTATTAATATAGTAGAAGATAGTATTTCCTAGTAGTTTCGGTGGTCGACTCCCTGATCCATATCCTAGTAGTTTCGGTGGTCGACTTCCTGATCTGTGACCCCGTCCTCTCGCGCTCCATACAACGGACCTCCTCTCGGTTATGCTTGAGAAGCACCTGCATTTCCGTCCGAAGGTTACTCATCACGAACGCAGGATGCGCTGCAAAAGCGCTCGGAGAGATTGCCAGAATTATACAGCTCGTTGCTGCAGAGATGATGAACACCGCGCTTGCACACGACACACGACACAAGGGTCGGTCGTCGTTAACTCGGTGTAGGAGCAGTCGGGATTCCAATTTGCCGTCTCCCGCTCAAGCCCCAGTCCAGCAGGTCCAATGATGCGCACTTCATGAGGACGACAGAGAAGTGTGAGTTTTTGGTCGTTGCGGTCGGTTTGGGGGCTTCTGGGTTAGCCGGAAACTTGAAGAATGAAAGCTTAAGACAGAATCTTTGGGACCTGGCCCTCCGAATCAGCTTTCTACGGCAAGCTTCTTGCTCGTACGACGATTTCGCTCTTGCGAACGTTGTCAAGACGCACACCCTGCCATTCTATCAAACCAGGAAATGCCTCAAACGCGTCGAAAGTAAGCTAGAATGCAACCAAACCAGAATGCCCCTCCCTTGTAGATTGCCACACGCCCCTTGATTCGCCCCTTGATTTCTTCAGGCACGCACTAGTAGTCACTATTAATATGTGGCCTCCGATCTGATCTACTAGTTACTATAGTAATATTAGTTTCGCTCCGTCCCAAACTAATAATTAATATAGTAGTTTGCGGCATCATTTTAATAGCGCTATTAATGGATAGTAATCCAAAACAAACTAATGTCAATCCCTGCATGCAACGTTTCCAAGCTAAAGATGAAGTCGACCACGGACACACGCGGCAAGCAAAGAGAGAGTGAAGGTAGTATATTGGGTACCCGGCCCTTAAAGGGCCGGGGGATTCGCAGTTCTCAGGCCAAGGGGCCCTTGGCAAAGGCCTACGGCCGCGTCCATGCGCATGCCCGCCTGGAACGTACTAACAGATTGCTGTGCGTGGTGTGTGCGTGTGTGTGGGGGGGGGGGCAAATTGAGGAGTGCAATCTGTGCCCAATAGTACGACATTAGGTCGCTCGTGCGCGTGAAAGGAGACAACGCCGACGGCTTCGACGCTTCGGGTAGCCGGGTGGTGCGCTTCAAGTAAGATATCCAAGAAGCTGGAGATGGTGGGCGTCAAGGAATCGAGTTTCACGCGTTCCCGGACATACATGCATGGAGCTGGACGGCGTTACCTAGTGGCTGTAGCGCATGATCCCTGAGATCGAGAACTAGTGTGATGATGGCAAAATTTGACAAGACGCATTTAATGCGTCTTGTCCTCGTCATGGTGCAGACTGAGGTTGTTCAACAACAACACTGGAAGCTGTTTTAAAGCGGTTACCAAGGATTGATAGTATTTTGTTTTGGACTACTATCCGTATTAAAATAGTGCTATTTTAATTACTAATTTCCATACGGTATCATTTAAAAAAAATAATGCCGTATGGAAATTATTAGTTTGGGACGGACCGAAACTAATACTAATATAGTAACTAGTAGATCAGATCGAGGGCACATATTAATAGTGACCACTTGAGGGGTGTGGGGCGGTCTGGTTCGATCGCTTTCTAGCTACTTCGACGCATTTAAGGCATTTCCTGATTTAATAGAATGACAGAGTGTTCGTCTTGACAACGCTAGTAAGAGTGAAATCTCCGCACGAGCAAGAAGCTTGCCTCAGAGGACTGTTTCGGAGGGCTAGACCCCAATCTTTAGCTTTCATCCTCAAGTTTCCAACTAGATTTGATTTGATTTGAAGTGAGGTACATTGATGTCATTTAGTCTAGACTAGCACCACCTAACAAGTTCCAATTAGCCCAGAAGCCCTCAAATCATCCGCAACGACCAAGAACTCCCATTTCTCTGACTTCCTTTGAAGTGCGCAAACCGTGGTTGCTCCTACACCGAGCTAACGACCCGTGTTGTCTGCAAGCGCGGTGTTCATCATCTGTGCAGCAATGGGCTGTATGATTCCGGCAATCTCTCCGAGCGCGTTTGCAGTGCATCATGCGTTTACAAGTAGAACCCCATCACTGGACGAGAACGGACAACCAGCGCGCTCTCAAGCGCGGGTCATGCATGGATCATGAAGTCGACCACCGAAACTACTAGGAAATACTATCGGCTACTATATGAATATTAGTATAGTGGCGGAGATTTCTGAAGTACTATTGACATGTCTTAAGTAGTTTAGTCGCATCTTCTATTTTAAAAAAATATAGTAGTTCAGACGAAAATCAAAGTTTTGTCAATCCCTGGTGGCGACGCTACATATTGAGACCTTTCAGGAGCATAATATGCAATATTATTGCTCGACGTACACCAAACAATCAGCGGAGGGCAACTTGCTCAAGATCGCGTATATTCCTCAATATGAAAAACCATCGCTGCTTGTCAGACACCCCCATTGCTTTCACGTCGGACAACACTGAGACCCGTTGACGAATGAAGGAGGACGGCGTCACGCGCGTCGTGGCCTTCTTGCATTACACCCAGTTGTCATGCACGAGAGCATGAACCACCTGTAGCGCGAGCTGGGACTCGGAGTGGTCGCTTATTTGACCGCTGGAATACACACCCGGACTACCGTGTCCAACTGAGTGAATTGTGCAACGGTCACAAAACAGTGAGTAGTTCGATATCCCGATTAGACGGAGGGAACAAAGCGAATGTCAGTGACACCTCCAAGCTCCGACAAGTCAGTCTTCGAGGACATCGGATATTTAGGAGGGCATTAAAGCGGCGGCGACAGGCTCTTCGTCGTCGCCGAGGACAAGACGGTGATGCACGTGTCGTCGCTGTCCTCGCTCGAGCGGTGTAGGTGCTTTAGTAGCTTCAGCTCCGTGCGCAGCTGCTTCTTGATGTATGCCACGAACCACACGATGGTGAGCACGGTGCCGCCGACACGAACGATGAGTCGTGTGGCACCCAGCTCCACGGTGCTGTCGTCGCTGCCCACGACGAGCTCCTTGCTGTGGAGCCCAATGTACGCCCACAAAAGCTGTCCTGCATGTACTCAGTGATGTTGTCCTTGCCGAACCGCTTGGCCGCCGAAAACGCAACAAGCTGCCCAAGGCACTACCATCAAGCAAGTGTCGGTCACGATGCCGAACATGGATCCAGACAGAATCTCGAACCCAGACCCCCAGCGACGCATGCCCACGCCACCATCGTCTCACCATGACCGCTGCTTCATATCTACAGGGTGTCTCTAGAAGGCGCCTGGTCACTGGTGCTGACACCTGCTGCTACGACGCTGGGGCTCTCGTTGCTCCTCCTCTACAAAAAAGTATAAAAGAAGTAATAGTGTGACGCCCTAACGCACTGCAACTTTTCACTGTTTTGCACTGATTTGCACAAGGTCGCTCTTATGTTCTGGCGGTGCAACTTGAGATATTGTGTTGCGGTAGTGCAACTTAAATACGGTGCACCGAATGTTGCACGATGTCAAGGGCCAAACTCTCCTGGGCCCGCCTAACACAGTTCTTCGAACTGCGAATTTAACTATGCGTTATTGGCTTCCTGGTATAATCTCAGACGTTTGGATAGCGCCATCTCTTTGTGTTGGAGCCATGGTGCTGGGGGTGGAGTGGGTTCCTCTGCTCGAGGTGAGGTATATGCCTTGAGTTCGCGTTTCTGGCCGAGCGCTTTCCTTTTTCCGCGGCAAGCAAAGAGCAGTCAAACGTAGCGTATGCCTTTTCTGGTTTGAACAATAGGGGGTTTCAAAGTTGACATGAACCTGCAAACATATAGACCTAAGTATATCAATACTGAGGACTATTGTCCGACTAGTACTCTGTCGTGTTGAAGTGCAGTGGGGACTCAATACACTTAGCACGAGACAAGAGATGCATCGTTCCTGCAATAAGGTTTTCTCTAATCGAAACCATGCATTTTTGACGATCGCTTGACGTGATGGAGTATTATTACCTCTGCTGACAACAATGTTGCGTGTGGTGGAAAAACAGTTTTCCGTATTTGAGCTCATACATGTAGAATTGATGATAACTTGGATGTACCTAGCACAACCACCACTTAGCGATGCGTTTTAGCATCATGGCGGCATTGCGGTCAGCGGGCAACGTCTGGCTTGCACGCCGGGTACACAATGGCACGGCACGCCGGCTAATCATCGCTGCCAGGACGGCAGACAGCGTTCACATCACTCACTATCTTTATGCTCCTCAACGTACGTTAGCTCGTCCCCTGCAAAGAGCATGATTGATTAACATCCGAGGTTGTATCAGTGCAAACCGCAGCTTCCTTACCTTCTTTAGCGTTCACCCAAGGTTCCAATGTGGCCACCAACACCATCAAACTTGCTAGAATCTTCATGGTTCACGGAGATGGGTCACTCCTGCCTGTATGTATATGCATCCAGTCGAGCGGTTAGTGCACGTTCGAGATCCTTTTCAAACAGCCTCGATCTAGAAACCTACCTTTCCGGTAGCGGGCTTTGTGGTAGTCGCGAGCACTGGATCGCGAAGCAAGTAGAGAATTAGAGCCATCTATGACATATCAAGGAGACGTATCACCGTGTGAGCTATGGTTGTCTTAAGAACATTTGATTCATAAAATTCAAACAAACCTTTCGAGCTGCAATTTCGTCCCTCGCCTTCTTAGGCATCTTTGGTTCCACCGGTTTAACAGCTGCAGCGGACAGCGCCAAACTGCATATACAAATAAGCAGGGTTAGCCAAGCCTACTTTCTTTGGCAATGCTTCATCCAGCGAAGGCGTACCCAGAGAGTTCCACGAAAAGCGATGCAATAACGGGTGTCCGAGGTCTTCGGTCGGTGACGACGCAACAGTCCATACACGACGGGCCGCAAAATGTGGCAGACTTCTCCAGCCACAAGGAGGTCCTCTCGTGAGCCTTCCGCAACTTCAATCGTCGCGTCCTATTCAGCATGACGCAACAAGTTCGACCCATGGTTAACCAGCGTATACAAGTACACCAACTTCCCCTCGACTGACTTCAAACATGATTTTGTTGGAGTCTTCCTCGGCGCTCTTCTCCTTCGTCGGTTCAGGCTCCGACACTGCAGCTATGGAATCAGAGATACAAATAAATACCATACCAAATGCTTAGAACACACGGCAATGGGTTTCGAATTAGCCCTTCAGCCACTCACGTTTTCCAAAGGTTTTGCCCGTCCTGCTTGCTGTCGGTGCGCTGGCTGCTGTTCTTCATGCGTCGCTGGGACGCGGAGACCCTCGAGGAGGTCACCAACACGGCATGCACCGGTGCCCCGACGCCGCTTAACCCCGTCAGGCTGGCCGCTCGGCAGCTAGAAGATGAGGATCATCACGAGTCCGAGCAGCGCTCCGAGCACGAGGTTCATGAGCACGACGCCCATGGTGAAGGCGATGCTCTCGGGCGACACGTCGAGCTGGCGCAGTAGATGGAGGCGACGACGCGCGAGACGGAGAAGGGCACGAGCACGACGAACTCGGCCGTCATACACGTGCCGAGCGCCAGGTGCGTGCAGGGCCCGACGCTGTTGAGCTCGATCTTGAGCGCCATGACCGTGGACGGCGACACGCGCACCGAGATGGAGGCGAACATGAGCGCGATGCCCAACTGGCAGCTGTGCGCCAGGTCCGAGTAGAAGAAGGCGCCGGCGGCCAGCATGAAGACGGTGGTGCCCAGCGTCATGGCCGTGCAGTAGTAGGTGGCGAGCAGCGCCAGGATGGACTTGATCTGCGGCCGCAGCTCCGGCAGGTAGATCTCCTGGCCCGCCTGGAACGAGATGAAGCTCAGCGCGAACGCGTTGACGTACGAGCCGAGCATGTCCACCACGTCCTCGTTGACCAGGAACGGGCCCGACAGGATGCCTGCCACGAGGTACCTGGTGATGAACGGCAGGCGGAAGAACTTGGGGAAGAACAGACCCAGCGGGTGCGCGCCCAGCAGCAAGCACGAAGGCGATCAGGTGGCTCAGCGTGTCGGGCACGTCGCTCCACGAGTTGAAGGGCACCGTGTGGTCCGCGTCCGCCAGCAGCCGCGTGGACTGGAGCAGCGAGTCGAAGGAGTTGCTGGCGTTTGCGGGCGCCAGCGCCGCAGCAGCTGAAGCTATCTTGCGCAGCACAACACAGCAACAATTATTAATTCCGTCCTCGTAGCAGCCGACCAACTTCAACTCCAGACACTTCACGCACTTGTGACTATACAAGTGCAGCAGACCCACCAGCGAGTAGCCGAACTGCGTGGCCACTTCTGGCTCCATCACCCGCTTCTGCAGCATCAAACAACAAAGGGATACATTTAAGAAATCCATCGGCATACATATCTTTTAAGATCGCTCGAGTTGAAGCTACGCACCGGCACCAGCTGCGGCGCCACGTACAGCGTCGTCTCCACGTTGCGCGCCAGGCCCGAGTGGCTGCCCACCCACGCCTCGTAGGCGCCGAGGAGGACGAGGTCTTGGAGAGCATCGAGGCGGTGGACGCGGGGGCCTCGAGGGAGGGGGAGGCCACGCGCGTGGTGGTGGTCGTGGTGCGCGTGACCGTCTTGCTTCTCCACCTTCTCCCCATGCGCCAGCCCCGCGTGTGGAGCGAGTCGTCCGCGCGGAAGCGCAGAGGCCGCCGCCGTCTCGCTGCTGCTTCCTGCTGTGCGACTCTTCACGTGATGCCACCGCTGTGAGCCCTCTTTTTACCGAGACTTCTTACGGAGAGACTTTTTACGATAAACTCTGACAGGTTCTGCTTCATTTTAAGGGCTCATATGAGAGCCTAAGGCTCCATAGAACGGCCAGTACGTCAGCAAAATTCGCTGTTTTAGCTCTTTTCTTAGGTTCGCGATAGTGAAACCGGAATTCCCTGTTTCTTAATTCGGGGCCCTCACTTTTATGGCTTTGCTAGATTGAAGCGTCGCTTCAACATGGGGTTGAAGGTGTTTTTTTTGTAACCGTCTTAATGATCAAAACATTTCTAAACCCAGGTGTTTTTCCACTTTTTTGGCCCCAGGGCACGCGATTCTAAATGTTCACCCTAACCCTCTTCAAGAATTGATGTATCCACTTGGTAAAAAGTAAATAAGAGAGTAAATAAGAGAGTAATCAAAGACTAAATCGGAGTCACGTGATTATAGGGGGGCTTCGCCCCAACGACGTCAAGCAAAATAGTACTTAATCAGTAGCGAAGTGCAAATCAGGTGCTCGGATCACC
This sequence comes from Phytophthora x cambivora, assembly GCA_033557925.1. Taxonomy (NCBI): domain Eukaryota; phylum Oomycota; class Peronosporomycetes; order Peronosporales; family Peronosporaceae; genus Phytophthora; species Phytophthora x cambivora. The sequence goes on along the minus strand of JAUCEB010000023.1, from coordinate 1,877,970 downwards.
CAACGTCTCGATTTGAAGGTGGATGTCGTCTACGTGGAGTGACGCGACTGAAAGACTTTCGAAAGAGCGTGGACGAAGTATTAGAGTCTCTCCTGGGAATAAGTACCCTGGTTACAGGCATCGCCTGGATTTACTAAGCGTCAACCATGATGTCTACTTTGTTGTCCGATTTTGAGTCTGCGCAAGTATCGGGTCCCAAATTCTGGGATGCTGCCTGCCTCGTAGTGTCAATGTCCGGCTTCACGGCCCTGCGAAAGAGCGGGATAACGCCCTCCTACACTGTTTCCATTGTGTTTAGAGCTGGGTCGCATTGTCATCACGAGTCACGAGTAGCCCGGGTTTTCCTGTGCTTCGCATGTGGAGATTCAATTCAACTCGACATCACTTCGCTGCTTCCGTTGCAGCCGTCTTCCGCGCCGGCTACGTTGTCTTCGGCTGCAGCAGTGGCAACGTCTCAGTGGCAGCTACATTCGCGTTTTTGAGATGTTGTTTCGGCACGTCAGTATCGAGCCATGGTTCGGTCGGGAATGAACGTGTTAGCGGTCGCGTCATTCTCCTTGACCACGAGGTGCTCGAGTGCATGAGCAGCCTCCTCCTTTTGTTCTTCGGTCCCTTCTTCCGCCATGGCAGCCAGAGGCTCAACGGCTCCTTCCTCCACAATTGCCACGCGGTTCAAGTCGTTATCGTAAGCTAGACATCTCAGTGCGAATGCTGCCCATTGCTTCTGCTCGCCGTCCCCAGTCTTCAGTAGCTTCACCAGCGGTGCAATAGCTCCTTGACGCCCGATCTTGGCACGTCTGGAATCGTTGGTGGCGGCGAGGTTCCCCAAAATATACGCTGCATCCTCCTTCTGGGTGTCGGAACCCATTCGCACGAGATCCACGAGCGGCAGGATAGCTCCATCAAAGTTTGTCGTCGTATTATTACCGCACGCTAGGTTCCCCAATGCAAACGCTGCTCGCTGCTTCTGCATGGCGGTTCCCGTTCGAAGAAGTTCAATCAGCCGTGCAATGGCACCTTCAAGCATGATTTCCTCACGGTTCGCGTCGCTGTGGGCGAGATTCCCAAGTGTATGTGCGGACCACTTCTTCTGTGCTAGCGTTCCCACCCTCAGGAGGTTAACAAGAGGACGGATAGCACCTTTCAGCGTGATTTCCTCCCGATTGGCATTGCTGAGGGCGAGATTCCCAAGAGAATATGCGGACCACTGCTTGTGAGCGCGTGTTCCCACTCTCAGGAGGTGAACAAGAGGAGGGATAGCACCTTCTTGAGCGATCAGCACGCGGTTCTCCTCGTTATTAAAAGCGAGACACCCCAGCGCGTACACAGCCCACTGGTTCTGTGAGTCCGCTACCGACTTCATAAACGCCACCATGGGAGGAATCGCGCCTTCGCGAGCGATTTTAGATCGATTCTCGTCGTTGTTCGCAGCCAGATTTCCTAGCGCGTAGGCTGCTTCCTGCTTGTGCATGTCGGTTCCAGATCGTAGCAGCCCAACTAGCGGCGGGATGGCCCCTCCACGCGTAATCGCCACACAATTTTCATCACTGTCGCTGGCAAGTGTCGCCAGCGCCTCCGTCGCCCACAGTTTCTGGTTGGCGGTGCCATTTTCCAGCAGACCGAGTAGTGGCAACACCCCAACTCGACGTAGTGTGTCTCCAGCCCCGCCGGTTGCCATACACGAGCACTGCAAAGCTGCACGCTCTTTCACTTCATCATCGTCACACTGCAGTTCGTGCAGAAGCGAGAGCATTTCCGTGTGCGTTGGCTCTCGAACGCAACCAAGTAGCGACTCAAATTCGGATTCACGCAGCTTGAAGAAGGAAAACGTGAACCATCTCAGGCCGTGAAGCGCATACAGCTGCGAGGGGAAAGTCCCGCCCTTGCGTACCAAATTCGTGAGTACCGGAATTCCTTTGGTCTTGTAAACATGAACACGGTTGCTGTTGGTGACGCACATGAGAAGGAGATCCAGCAGAGCCTCTTCTTTTTGCTGCGGTGTCTTATCGTCAGAACTCAACCGCTGGATAAGCAGCGGGACGGAAGAATGGTCCGAACAAGCGGAAACTTGCTGCTTCGTGCCAGCCACAACGTCAGCTGTACTCGGAATATCGCGGTGCATGTCCTCAAGCTTCGCAAAGAGCCCGGCTGCATTCGAAGACGCAGCGGCTGTGCCGTTCATCCCCGCCATGATATAGCAAACGACAGCATCAACACTGATTCTACTGTTGGGATCAAAGCGGCACATGCGCTTGACGAGTTCCCACTCCCAGTCGTTCATCTTGGCAGGTCGCGGCGGTAGTTCTCCTCGACTCACTTGATATTTGACGACCACGTCTGTCATAGTACCCCAGGGATATGTGCCAGTTAGAGCTTCAATCACACACATCCCGAAGGAGTAGATGTCAGCGGCAAAGGAAGGGTTTCCGCCATCTAAAACCTCAGGTGCCATCCATCCAAGTGCACCATGATCCCCATCGTAAATGTCTTTGGAACCAGCGAACACGCTCCACTCACAGCTCCCTACTTTTGTTTTACCACTATCGAAAACGAGATAAGCGTTGCCTTTGAGATTCCCGTGGATAACGCCACACGAGTGAAGATATTGCAGCCCTAAAGCAACGTCTAACAGGCAGTGCCAAACCTGTGCTTGGTTCTCCTTTTTCTTGAGGTAGTCTGTAAGACATCCGTTCGTAGCCATTTCGCAAACGTAGAATGGATTCCCAACGTGGCAGGCACCGTAGAGGTGAACAATATTCGGGTGGTTAAGCGCATACCACATTTTAACTTGACGCGGGAAGGTGTCTTGTGTTTTCTCGTATCTTTTTCGCAGAGACTTTACGGCAACAACACCACCGCATCGCGCTTCCCAAACAGACGCAAATATACCATCATCAATATGGTGAACAAGCTCCACCTGGTGTGAAGGAATGAACCACTCAGGTAGCTCTCCACCCCGATCGGACGGCATTTCTCGTCTCCGAAGGGCCATAAACCGCTGTAGGGCTACTGCCTCAGTGTACTGCGCGTCCTGTTCCGCAGATCTATTTAATGAATCTGACCCGGAATAAAGCTGATACAAAAGACAAACGACGGCGCCAATATCAATCCTGTCGTTGGGATCGTATTGGCACATGCGCTTCACCAGCTTTCCCTCATCACGGTCAAATGCTTCCAACCCTGCTGGGAGCAATTTTTCGTCCACTACATGGCGTATTACGAAAGGATCAGGTATACTCCCCCACGGAAATTTACCCGTCACTACTTCCACGATGCACATTCCAAACGAATAAATATCGGACGCGAATGTGGGCATAAACCCTTGGATGCATTCAGGAGCTCTCCACCGGATAGCACCGATACTTCCAGGCTTGTCTACTGGTGTAAGTACAGGTTTAGCAATTGCACTCAGACCAAAATCGGCCAACTTCACGAAGTTGTTGTCACAGACCAAAACTTTGTTGCCCTTGAGATCACCGTGCACAATCCCTCGCTCGTGTAAGTGACGCAAGCCCTGAGCTGCAGTGTAGAGCGCACCCCAAATTGCTTCTGCTGGTTTGTCTTTTAGAAACGATGACAGTGTGCCATGGATTGCTTGTTCGCACACAAACACAGGCTGCTTGTTATTTTCATGACAAGCGCCGTACAGTTTAATCACGTTGGCGTGATTCAACGAGAACCATAACTCGACTTCATGTCGGAACTGCTCGCGGTTTCTGCTCTCCTGCTGGTTTGTTAACACCTTTTTCACAACCACATCCATGTCCAGCCACTTTCCCCAGTACGCAGCACCGAAAGCCCCATGCGCAATGCGTTTGAGTAGCTGCACTTCGTCTGTCGGAAGTAGCCACCGGGGGCTGCCACCTGACGTGTCATAATCTGCTTCCTCGTCTTCCAATACTGTATCCATAATTTGGTGATTTCTGGAATGCTCCTGCCACTGATGAACGGCACTTTTGTCGCTCAAGCAGCACGATTTCCGCATTAACTCGTCAAGGAGATGGTGTGTGCTCTCATTTCTGTCAGCAACGGTTAGAGCAACGCTCGACATCATGACATAATTGGCACTGAAGTCGGAATTCTCAAGTCGACGCGAGACTTGGATGTGGTAGCCCTGTACCAGTCCAACAAAGTCTTCGACAACAGCAGCTAATAGCGGCCCCGCTGGGTTCTCCAGTTGGCGATATATATCTAGAAGCCGATTCATCACGCGCCTATTATCCTCCCGAAATTGATCACTAATTTCCTCTAGCTCTTCTTCGATTTCGGCAAGTAAATTTTTCAGCTTAAGTCCCGACGAAGAGCAGATGACTTCATTCACATCTTTCAGCACCTTTGCTGGTGCCTTTTTCACACGTGTTCCAGGAGCTTCTCTTGCTTGTGTCAATTCATTCATCTTAGAGATAAACTTTGCTACATCTGTTCTGTTGGCTGACGTTATTTTGCACAAACTACGCAGCAAGTTCCATTCATCTTCTGTCATCTCATTTGAAACCCCCACTATGTCGGCTTGAATGTCATTACTCGCAGCACCAATCTCCAAACGCGGTGGCCAGTTGCGCTTCCGCATAACCCGATGCCATTCTATGCTGAGCTCTTGTACATACTGCAATTTGGGTGAGTCATCCTTGGACAAGTCGCGTACAGCTTTCGTGGATAGATGCTTGAGTGCTAAAATCTGAAACACAATCAGACCGAACGCTAATACGTTGGAGGCGGCAGATTGTTCCCTTTTGGTATCGTCTAGATGATCGATCGCCTGGTGCACTAGACCTATACTGCTGAGCACTGGTTTGCCATCCCACGTAACACGGAAATCCGCCAACGACAAGGACGTATATGCAAGTCCACGACTCAGTATGTACTGCAATCCATACGCGTAACCAAGCAAAAGTCTCCACACGTCTTTGTTTTCGAAGGAAAGCTTCGCGCTGAAAGCAACGGTTTCGTCGAGGACAACAAAAGGGGTGCGACCAACATGATAGGCACCGTAGAATTTGCAAACATTCGGATGGTTGAGTTGTTCACATATTTCTATCTGCTGCACGCACGATGCCTCATCTCCTAAGAGAACGGATCGCTCTGCAAAGGACCACTGACTCTCTGACAGAGCAAACCAATTTGGAAGTGAAATGCTGTCGCCATTTAACTGCTGCTCCAGCTTCTTGAACAGTGACAGGGTAATATTGCGTTCGCTCGCGCTCAGTTCACTCGCGTATTCGTTGTGTGAGTAAAGCAAGACCGTATATATTTCGCGAACTTGACAATTGTCACCCATTTCCAGTGTAATGCGTCTGTTATCCGCCAGCAATTCCTGGTAAAAGGAAATGCGCTGCTTTCGTTCATTTTGGAACGCTTCAAGCCACTCCATCTTTACTGACGTTAGCTCCAGAATGCCAACTGCTGACTCAATTGCACGATGGATGACACGGACAATGTAACCGGTATGGGCCCATCGCATTAGCAAACGAGGTTCCAAACTGTAAGTGCCAAGGTTTTTTTTTCACGTCACGACGCAAGAAATTAACGGCGACGGCATTTTTCGTGTACTGCTCTTTCTTCCGCAATGTCTCCAGAAAATGTGCTCCCAAGGCATCTTGACCCCCATCAGATGTTTCACGTGCATCAATCACGTCTCCGTTGAAATCGTGAGCGCCTTTTTCCTCCCAGGCCGCCACTATCTCTTCTGGGGGTTGCCCGGTCACCTCTTGTCGTAGCAGGTGCCTCCATCTACGAAGCTGTGATGTATGCAGCAGATCCGGGGCTTCGTCCATCAACCTATCTAGGTCAAGGTGAAAGTAAAAAAAGCAACGCGTGCCATCCCTGCGTATCCAATCGGAAGAATCATCCAACGTCGAATCGATAAGCTTAGAAGAGGAATTGGACCCCATTTCCGGTCCAAGGAGCTCGGAAATGAATACTGCGTTAGCTAGGATTTTTGCAAAATCATAAATCACAGATTTTAGCACAGTTTCGCGGCATTCTACAATCTGCTGATAAATATTTGCCAGTCGATCGGACACGGAACGGTAGAAAACACCTTTGTCTGGATCCTCGTCATAGAGTTGATCTACAACCTGCAACGCCAGCGATGCCGTACCATCTATATGACCGTATTGTGTGTAGTACTCCCACGCTGTCGTCATAGTTCTTTTTTCATCAATTTCCAACAGATCTCGTTTTTCTAGTGTAATGAGATTTCTCATCCTCCACATGACCTCTGTCATGGATGGACGATCTGCTGAAGTCACTGAGCACATCGAACAAATCATTTCCCACTCAGGATCATTTAAAGAGTCAGGCTTTGAAGCAGGAAGCTGTCGGGTTCCAATGTACTGCTCTCCCGTTTGGTCCCCCCCCCCATCCCCACGTGTGCGTTGAAAAATGTCCAAAATCACCAAGCCGAACGACATCACATCAGCAGCTCTCTGGAGCTCTCCAGCCAGGCCGTCTCCGTCGCTTCGCACTAGCCCCATGCCACTCACCACAAGTTTCTGCTCTGATGAAATCCAAACAAACGTATCCATCGACAACGACTGGTATGCAAACCCTCGCTCGTGAACATATCCAATACCAGCTGCCAACCCCAGAAGATCTTTCCATGAGAGATTTTCTGTTGGAATAGCCGCATATGCTTCGTGGATCACAAACGCCTGTCCAACGTGGCAGGCTCCATAAAACCTCAACACATTGGGATGGCGCAGCGTCTTCCAGATCGAAACCTGGCTCACAAACGCCCCCTCCCCAATCTCCGCCATCACAGTCTTCACACTGTCCGTCCACCAACTCGCTGTCGTCTCGAACCAGAAAGGGATGGCCACCACCACCACCAAATCCGAGCGGACTATAATCTGCGTGTACAGCTCATTGATCACATCCATCTCCCTCACGGTCAGCACGGCCTCGTACATCTCTGTTTCGTGGTTCAACAACGTCAGAATCTCCAGCTGCTGCGTCTCGTCCCCCATCTCCTGCGTCAACTGGGCGTCGTCACTCAGCAGAGGCTCGTAGATCTGCTCCATGCGTCGCGCTCGCTCCTCTACCAGGGTCCGTCTCCACTGCGTCAACCTGCTCACGTGCTGCGTCTGCTCTTCTGCCCCCTCCTCCTCCTTCTCCTGCTGCTCTTCACCTGCTGGAGCGACCTCCGCCGCCGTCCTCGCCGCCTGCAGCAGCACAGTCACCACTCGCCCCGTGTCCGCCAACTTGGCCAGCAGTCGGGACTCCCGCTCATACTCCACCAGCTGCTGGGCGACCTGCAGCCCGCAGAACGCGACGACGGACGCGATGAACTCGTCGTCGGCCTCTCGTGCGGCCTCCCGCAGCGTCGCAACGAGGGCGTCGCCGATGGCGTCGGGCGTCGTGACTGGTCCACGCTGGGACGAGTGCCAGCGACTCTCTTCGGGCACGAGGGGGTCCACACGGGTCCCCCACGCGCTGCTCATCGTCTCGATCAAGTACCTGCTCACCTCCAAGAAGACAATCGGAGAGTGCGGAAGTCGGAGGATCTTCGTGCCAATCTGTCGTGGGGGTGGTAGAACGGATAACCTGTGGAATAGAATGTGACGTTAGTTGTATGATGTCGACGTGGGACTCTCGATAACAAATACCCGCTGGGAATACATTCTTGTATCATTTCTGGACATCCGTGGCTCATTTGTACCCATCTCTAGTTGAAGCGGATGAGCCAATCACATCATAGCACTACTCAAAGGAACGAAAGTGCAACTGCTTGTTGAATGTCATAGTGTGGCCCATACTTCGCTACATGTTGCCAGATCTGCTATTACTTTGCAACTCTGCCCACAAAAGAGCAGCCGCCACTACTTCGTGGGTCCAGGAGGCCTTGACGCAGCTCCGGGCCGCTCTTATCGCCCGTGCAGTACCCCACGTGCAGCGTCAGAGATCAGGCCGACTGCAATTAGCTGCAGCTGCGGAGTACACGTGCGCTCGCGTCGTGCATATGCAAAGCTGTCGAGTCAAACGGTCGAGTGGATCTGCTGTGTGGCGGAGAGAAGGAAACAACGGTCGTTGTGCAGAGTGCAAGGAGCACAATTTTGACATGGGTGTTGCACAAGTGGCCTTAGTAGCGGAGACGGTGTTGCTGGAGGGACTTGAGAATGATCCGGAAATGGAGGAGCATGTTAACGGAGCCGTCTCGGACTTCTTGACGTGGCAATTGATGGAGCTGAGTGTTGATGGGACGAGATTCTGCAAGTTTGTGGTCGACGAAAACAAGAAAGAAGACAACTTGCGCCAGATTGTTGGGGCGCTTGCGGCCTTGCTGCAAGGGAGAGAATCACGTGAAGTTCAGGCTGTTGCCAAGTTTGCGTGTGCCAAAATTCTGTTTAAGCTGCTACCAGAGAGTAGTGGCGGAGCAAACTATTCCTCCTCTTCTTTCAAACCCATGCTCCAGCAACTCACGCACAACCACAGCGCCGACCGCTTCCACTGCGCTCTTACAGGCCAAGACGTTGCATCAACTGCGCCAATAGTTCCGCATCAACGGCATTACTGGGTTCAGATGCATTGTCTGTCCCAACCAAGCGGGTACTTGGATCGTAGCACCAGCTCATAAAAAGAGTAAGCGATGAGCGATAAAGAGGGCTTGGCACAGGCATATCCATCAAGCCTTTCTGCAACCCGCAATTGAATGGAGTGCTCGACCCTCCCAGCCGCTGCAATGCCCGGTCCGTTAGTTCCCCCGTCTTCATAAAATGATCGATCCACTCGTCATCAAACAAGCGCGCAAGAACAAACGCGGTGCCGTTGAGTGGGTGCTCGCGGAATGGAAAAATCAGCAATTTGTCCAGCCCTGCAACCTTGAACATGGTCGGAAGAGATACTGGTATCAACTCGTTCTCGAATCCAAATGCCGCGCCCAGAACATTGTCAATCAAGCACTTACTCTTCCCCGGATCAAAGTCCATAATCGACGCCCCAACCACTTGAGTAGTCCAGTTCATACTGAAGCCATAGTGCACACACCTGCCATACATTGAGCAGCGGCGCGCGATATCGTGGAAATCTTCTGGCAAAAAATAGTCAACCAAATTCGACCACGACATCGTTCGCGGAAGCATGAGCGCAATACGCGCGAGCATTTTCTTGTTCACGGGGTCATCTGCAGCTTCGCCTCGTACAGCCTTGATAACACCATGGTGCACCTCAATTGTCAATTTGTGTGCCAAGATCTGCCCACGAAGACGATTCAGGTTCTTCATGATGTGGATTACAAACAGGTCCACCACCGACAGCCGATCACTAGAATGCTTCTCCTTATTTTCACGCTTAACATAGTCCTCCAGTAAGTTCGTAAACTCCACCGTGTTGAACACGTTATCGTCTCTGAGAGGCGGAGCTCCTTGAGGCACATTCCACATCGTAACATTTCCAACCACTGGTGCCAAGGTAGGAGTTGGCACGGTGCCTTTCGCCACATTTTTCTTCTTATTCTTTTTCTTCTTGTTCTTTTTGCGGTTCCGCTTCGTTGTGGGCTCCAATTGACCTGTTTCAACCGAACCGGTTTCAACTGTATCGGTTTTCATGCTAGCCGCACCAGGCTCTTCCTTCTCCATCAAATTCATGACGTTCGAAGACGCTCGGATCTCTCCACTCAGCATATACTGAGTTAAGTCAAGCCGGTCATTTTCACGTCGGAAGCTACACAATGCGGTAAAAACCATTTTGTTGTGTTTCTCCAAGTTAGAAAAGAACCCAGAGCGCGCTTCTGCTGCGGAAATCGGCTCAGCTGATGCCCAGTGGCTCAAATACGACATTACCTTTCGGTTTTCACTACGCTCGCGCAGTGATTCCAACACCGCGTTCACACTTTCCCGAAAATCTTTCAGAGTGGTCTCACCCCACGTCGAAGAGAGCCAAACCTCCATCACACTTGAAATTGGGACACTCGAACACCCAAGCATGTGCGCGACAACCTTGCACTTGGCGACTACAAACTCACTCATCTCGAATCCAACCCATTTCAATGGCGAATTGCTGTTGGATTCGTCGGTAAGTGTGGCAGCAAGAAGGCTGCTGAAGTCGTTAAATCCGATGGCAACGTGAGTCGTGCCAAAAAAGTAGAACTCAGTACGGCTGGGGCTGTTAGCAAAGCTGGAGCGAGCACGAGATTCGTACTTCGGTACATAGTTACTTAGTGCTTCACGGCCGTCCACAATTTCACCACACTTCACACTCCCTCTCGCTCTGAGGATCTCCAATACTCCCATTCCATGCCATCGCTTTATCATGTCGACAAAATCCAACCCTTCAAAAAATGACCCGTTGCGCATTCGATACGCATCAAGCCATGGGCCCAAGGTGGCTTGCAAGTACGTGCGATAGAGCACCTTACCGGCAAATACAGAGTCAATGCCGTCTGGCCATCCCCGTAACTCAGGAAACTCGGTGTGAATTTGGGGAGGCGGGTCTTGTAAGAACATCCTAATCTCACGTGGGATTTCTTGGAGCTGGAAGTTTCGAGAATTTGCCCTGCCATAAGCCGAGCGCAAATTTCTCACGAGCCTGTCCATACGTGTGATGCATTCATCGATACTGTTGGTCAGCAGCCTGTGTCTGAGGGCAAGCAGCAGCTCCCAGTCAGTGGGTTGTGCAAGTAGTGGGTTGCGTAGGCAGGTACGGGCTCGAGATGAACCTCCTGGCTCCATGATACGTAGTGCACTAAGCTTCCTACTGATTCTTTCTGGTTCCACTGTAGGTCTGGCACGCAAATAAATCTTTCACTTCAGAATACACAGAGCGACCCGCAAAGCTCACTCGTCTTCTCTCGTGCTGCAAATCTACAGATTAAGAGTCTTGTTGCTTCCACCGACAAGCAGACCCATGGCGACCCGCACGTCTCCCCGAACGAACACTCGCGCGTCTAACGCCGGCACGAGCACCGCAGTCACGCCGTCGCGCACCAAGGGGACTCCATCTCGTGCCAAGCGAGCTGCCAAGACTCCTCCTCGCGCCAAGGCGGCCACCAAAGTGACCCCCCTAAGGCAGCGACAAGCAGCTCGTCGCGTGACGATCTCGCCAGCGCCAAGCAGAACGAGGTCCGTGGTCGCTGCACGCACGGCGGCTTCTCGACAGCAAGTGCAAGTGGGCTCAGGTTCCGACTCAGATGCAGACGGCATTGCGCCTGACCAGGGCGCCGGTGTCGACAGCGAGGACGGGGCAAATGGTGGCGATGCCAGCGACGGAGACAACAGTGATGACGATGGTCCCGAGAGCGACGGATACGACAGGAGCGATGACGACGTCTCGCGCACGGACAACGACGACCACCCACTCGCCGTGGCCGTCCGGACGCTGGAAGTCGGGGGCAAGCCGAACCTGAAACAGCTCTCCATCGACCCGTTCACGGGGCGAATAGAGCCCGGCGAGTTCGACAGCAAGGTGCGAGCATGGTGGACCGAGTTCAACGGCCAGATGTTGGGCGCCCAGCTTCGCGACAACCACCAGTGGTCCGAGCTGATCAAGTGCAGCTTTCTCCAGGCCTCGCTCAAGGGAGACGCGTCCAAGTGGTTCAACCGGACATGGATGTCGAAGCCCAGGATGAGCCTGCAGCAAGCCGGGCAGCTGCTGATTCGCCAATACTCTACGAAGATTGACGAAGATGCCATCCGCGACAAGATACGCGGAGCCACCAAGAAGTCGAACGAGAGCTACGAGATGTTCTCGCAGCGGCTACAGAACATGGCGGACTCGTTGCCCGGCGGGGTAGGCAAGAGGTCGAATGCCAAGGCTGCGTTGTCGGCCTTCATTAAGAAAGCGTGCCCCAGCCAGGCCACGCAGCTCGACTTCTGGCTGTCGACCCAGAACCAGAACGTTCGACCACGTGCAGCCATGAACAAGTTGGTGGGTCTCCTCGGCCGGCTCACGAGGTCGGACGGCGTGGCTGCAGACTGCGACGTGCACAAGAAGACCAAGACAACCGCCGCGCCAGCCACAAAGGCGATCGCGGCAATGGCAACCATCGTTGACCGGAAGCGCAAGAACGGAGGTGGAGGAGGCGATCGTCCGTCCAAGTATGGACCTTTCGTGCAGCCCGCGTGGGTTACAGAGACCACGTTGTGCCACAAGTGCAAAGGACGCGGCCACATCGCTCGGGACCCTGCGTGCCCCAAGAACACGAAGGCGAAGAAGGAGTCGCCGCTGGAGCTTGCGGCCATGAAGGCCATCGCCGAAGATTCCGCGTGAGGGGCCGGCGTCAGATGGCACCGGATCCTCCTGGATTCCGGCGCGTCGTACCATCTGACGGGCCACCATCACGACCTTTGCAACACAAGGGAAATCTCCCCACCGAAGAGCTTTACGGTGGCGGACGGAAGGACGGTGTCGATCAGCACGGTGGGGGAACTGCACATACAGACGATGGTGAAAGCAGGCAAGGACAGGAAATATTTTAACCTGGTTGTTCCCAACGTCTACTACGTACCGGGCATCTCGACCACGTTGCTCTCCGTGTTCCGGCTCGTTCAAGCCGGCGACCATGTCCTGTTCGACAACAAATCCTGGTCAGTGACACGAGGGAAACAGCGGCGACCCATACTCGAGGCTATACCTGTGGACGGCGTCTACGAGGTGGTGACCCCAACGTCCAGCTTCCACAGCGAGGCGAGTCAAACGCTTGCAGCCGCTACGGCACCCAAGCCTGAGTCACTCCTCAGTTGGCATCGCCGACTCGGCCACCTGAATTACAACGCTTGCCGCGCGCTAGCGAAGAGCAAGGCGGTGACAGGTATGACGCTCGCAGCTGGACCGGACCCACCACCGTGCGTACCGTGCGCGAGGGCCAAGATCACAGACGCCCCAGCGCCCAAGTCGCGAACGAGCAACGAAGCCATGGCCTCAACCGTTTGCCACGTCGACCTGGCCGGGCCGATCGAGCGCTCGTACCACGGCTCCGAGTACTTCATGGTCGCGGTGTATCAAGGCTACGTCAAGATCTACGGATTGAAGACCAAAGACGAAGCCGGGGAGCGCACGGCCGAGTTCCTGGCCTACGTGCAGCGCCAGTCCCGCGTACTGATTCGAGACTTGAAGGTGGTGAGGACGGACGGCGGCGGCGAGTTCAAGACCACAGACTTCCGGCAACTCGTGGCGGAGCAGGGGCTACAGCACCAGCACTCTGTGCGCTACCGCAGCAGTCAGAACGGCGTGGCTGAGCGGGCGATTCGCACTGTGACAGAGATGGCGTGCGCGATGCTGCTCGACTCCCAACTTCCGCACTACCTCTGGGAGGACGCACTCACGCATGCTGCATACGTTCGCAACCGGTTGCCAAGGAAGGGATCGGCGACAACGCCACACGAGAAGCTATTCGGAGAGAAGCCCTCACTTCGCCAGTTGCCCGTGTTCGGACAGTCAGTCGTGATCAGAGTACCAGATCAACTGCGCCGTAAACGCTTCCGCTTCGACGGACGTGGCGATTTGGGTGCCTTCGTTGGTTTCTCGGAAGCCATTAAAGGTTATAGAGTCTATGTGCCGGGCAATGCTCAGCGAATTAGGGAAAGTGCTGGTGTGCTGGCCCTGGACCGGATGCTGTATGACGAAGTCGTTCTGCCAAGCGACGATATCGCCCCGCCGCCGGCAGAAGGGGGAGGAGAAGATGAACAGGTGCTCGAAGATGTGGAAGTCAAGGAAGGACTCGAGAGACCAGCCGCACCCAAGAGCAAAATCGCAAGGAGCCCTCAAGAAATGGAAGACGTGCAGCGGGAAATGCGCAACACCCACTGGACACGTGCCGAAGTTGAGGAAGCGAATGGCTCCAGCGAGCTCACGACTAACCGCAGGTCTGAGCGGCAGTCGGCGAAACAAGTGAGCAAGATTCTTGAGCGGCGGACGTCACGCCGCCTAGCAGCCAAGCCTATCAACGCGGCGTATCTTCTATTGACCGAGATAATCCGAGAGCCTCTGAACCTGGCCGAGGCGCGCCGGACACCACAGTGGCATGAGTGGGAAGCTGCCACATGGACGGAGGTACGGGCGCTAGAGGCCAATGACACGTATGACCTGGTGCATCTCCCACCCGGTACGCGTGCTCTCGATAACACCGTGCAACTGCGGCTGAAGCTGGCCGCAGACGGCAGCATCGACAAGTACAAGGTGCGCGTATGCGCGCGTGGGGACCACCAGGAGTACCTCATCGACTACGTCGAGACTCACGCCCCGGTCGTGGACCTCGTGTGTGTGAAGATCTTCTTGGCGATCGTCGCGAAGTACCGCATGACCATGAGGCAGGGCGATGTGCCCGCCGCGTACCTCAAGGCCAAGCTGAAAGAGACGGTCTACGTCAAACAAGTAAGAGGCTTCGAAAAGCCAGGAGAGGAGGACAAGGTGTGGCGCCTGAAGAAGGCACTGTACGGCCTGAAGCAGGCAGGACGCGAGTGGAACAAGGAGATTGATAGATTTCTCCGGGCCTACGGCCTACGCCCGACCACCGGAGACGCATGTTTGTACTACATGCAAGTAGAGGGTAGCCTCCTCCTTGTCTGCCTCTACGTGGACGATGTCTTAATCGCACACCGTGGAGAAGAGCACGTGCTGCGACTACTGGTGGCACTGAACAAGGCGTACCAGGTCAAGAACCTCGGGCAACCAAGCAGCTTCCTCGGCATGAAGATCCGACACGAGGCGGATACCATCTATTTGTCTCAAGAAACGTACATCAACGAGCTATTGTATAGATTCGCCATGGACGAGGCTCGACCTACGTACACACCCATGATCCCGAAATCCCGCCTCGATAATCTAACCGACGACCCCACCGAGAGCGAGCGCGAATACATGCACAGCAAACCGTATCGGCAAGTGGTGGGCAGCCTCTTGTACCTTGCCCGAGTGTCACGACCTGACATCGCCTTCGCGGTGAATCAACTCGCTCGCCACTGTTCGAAGCCCAGGAAGGACGCGTGGAATGCGGCGAAATACCTGCTCAGGTACCTTGGCCAGACACGCAACCTCGAGCTCAAGCTGCAACCAACCGAGGAGGGCATGCGCGTCGCGAGCGACGCGGACTGGGCGAACGACGTGCAAGACAGGAAGTCTGTGTCAGGATACATGGCGTTCCTGTTCGGCTGCCCCGTTCACTGGGGCTCGACAAAACAGACCGTGGTGGCGCTATCCAGCACCACGGCCGAGTTTATCGCCGCGAACGACGCGCTCCAGCAGGCCGAATGGATCCAGCTCGTCACGGCCGAGGTCCTGGCGAACGCGAACCCGCTACAGCTCACCCTGCAGGTAGATAATCAGCCGACCATCCACCGGATCAAACGAGAAGGAAGCTCAGGCTCGCAGAAGGCGGTGGACATTCGCTTCCACGCGCTCAAAGACGCATGGCAAACAGGACTCATGGGACTCGAGTACGTGCCTACGCACCACAACCCGGCCGACCTCATGACGAAGGCGCTGTCGCGACCGGAACTCCTTCACAAGCGTGGCCTGTGTGGTCTTTGCTCGGAACCAGGTGACGATCTGGGAGCCGCCGCTTGTGGGGGAGGTGTTGGTCAGCAGCCTGTGTCTGAGGGCAAGCAGCAGCTCCCAGTCAGTGGGTTGTGCAAGTAGTGGGTTGCGTAGGCAGGTACGGGCTCGAGATGAACCTCCTGGCTCCATGATACGTAGTGCACTAAGCTTCCTACTGATTCTTTCTGGTTCCACTGTAGGTCTGGCACGCAAATAAATCTTTCACTTCAGAATACACAGAGCGACCCGCAAAGCTCACTCGTCTTCTCTCGTGCTGCAAATCTACAGATACTTTCCTCTTCGCCAACTTGTACCCCTGCAAATCGATTCTCTTCGGTGGACGGCCCACTTGAAAAGGCATCTGCGTAGCTGTCACGGCGCTGATCTCGCTGTGCCTCTGTAGACACTTGATGAGTTTTGAAACCGGCCGATTGCTGGGATCGCTGGTGAATATCAGTATCCATGCTACGCTGAAACTCATTGAGCCGCTCCATAGTATCTTTCGAGAATACCGACATTGATACGACGCTGGTGCGAACGGCTTGCAAGTCGCGGATACATGCCTCTTGAGTAAAACCCAATTTCTGCAAACACCGGGCCCGACGAAGCCACGCCTTGGAATTGAGTGGGTCAATAAGACCCGCCACCGTGCAGTTCAGAAGTGCAGCCTCAGCACGAGGGATCTCGTCACCGGAATTCTCAGACCCGCCACCACCACCTTCAGTATCTCCACACAGCATTAAGTGCACCGCCGCAACGTTGTTCAGCACGATCGACACTTTTCGACTGCTTGATCGACTCGATTCTAGTCCCTTTCGATAGCATTTCTCAGCAGCACCAAAATCACCTTTGGCAAAATAGGCTGATCCTTCCTGGCGCCATGAATCTGCAGTTTTCATCGCTCCAGCTAAACCCCCTTCGGCGAGCACAGATCCCGGTGTCTCCAACTTCATGCACCATTCTGCAAATGAAAGGAGCTGCGGGGTCTTGGCAGTTCTGTTAGAAGAGGCACCAGTTTTCAGTGTACTGTTAAGCATTTGTAGTTCCTCAAACGACATTCTCGGTACAATTCTGCGCGCGTGGGCAATAACTCGTGCTGTCAACGACTCCAGTTTACTTTCAGCAGCGGCTGAAGCAAGGCGGAACCAACCTTTGACATAGGTTGGGTCGAGGTGCACAGCTGCCCCCGAGAGCTGGATGGCTGTTCCATAGTCTCCCAATTTGAACCGACAAGTTGCGAGATTATTCAGTAACAGCACCAGCGTATGAACTTCAGACTGCTCAGCCTTTAACGCACGTTGGTAGCATGACAATGCTCCACGACCTTCATCTCCTGTACTCCGCACACTGAAGAATTCATTGCCAAGCTCCTTCCAAGTAATCAAATCGGTCGGCACCTCTCGCCACGGGAAGATTTCCTTAGGTTGGTCAACACGAATCCCCTCAGATCCATCCATCCGCGCCTTGTAATACGGCTCAACCACGATTATGGGCTGACCCTTTGGGAATTGACGAGACAGAATACACTGCCGCTCATGCGGTGGTAGGTCGGCATCAACCAGGCCATAGGCAGCAATCTCCACCAAATACCCCGTCACATCCTCAAGAATGAGCGACGTAGAGGCAATACCAAAGAATGCATCGTCGACTGCCACCCACCCGCAGCGGTGGGTTGTACCGAGTTCTAATTCTTTGGTAGTCATGGGTTTGAGTGACCGCAGCGGCTTCATGTCCGAGTCGGGCTTGGTCTCGTCAATGGTAAAACTGCTGACGCTGACATTGCCGGCAAATATTTGCTCGCCAAAGATGCCTCCAGGCTGGACAAATCTGGCACGCATCGTTTTAAACCGCCTAATCATCCCTTTCTGTGTGTTTAATGGCCCATTAATAATGGGTAGGCGCCTCCATCGTCCTCGTCTTCATCGTCCGAAGCGTCCTCCGAGAAGTGTTCATCACCCTCAGATAGACCTGCCAAAACACCCAGTGCGAAGGCGGGATCCAAATTCATGGGAAACGGGAAAGCCATGACGGATGCCACTAAGTGAAAGTGCTATATGGGCTGCTGTGAGTGAGAGCCTCTCTCGATCTCAACTGATTGGAAAGTGACCCACCTTTCGCTGTGAGCAAGGCTCTAACGGCAGTATCTCGTTCGGTCGTAAGAAAGTTCTTTTGACCCCGTTAGCTTGAGGACGTACTGGTCCCAGGGCACAAAGAACTCACTTTTTTTTTATCTGTCTCTAAGTACCTCCGGAACGTGCAGCGTGCCAAACTGTAGCAAACCTCATCTTGTTTCATTATATTGCAATGCCAGAGCCTTGTCAAGCGAGTATATGTCTGCGAGTGGCTTCAGCTTTCTCCAATTCTTAGAAGATACGCTCCCAGTTCTCACAATAAATGACTGGTATGCGTTCCTGTTGCACTTTTTAAACGAGAAGTCCATCTACAGTCGGCGCTTGTTCTGCAGCAACCAAGCCGCTGATATAGCAAACGACAGCATCAATACTGATTCTACTGCCTGGATTAAAGCGGCACATACGCTTGACGAATTCCCACTCCCGTTCTTTCATCTCAGCAGGTTGCGGTGGTAGTTCTCCTCGACTCAGTCTATGTTTGATGACCGCGTCTGTCACAGTACCCCAGGGATATGTGCCAGTTAGAGCTTCAATCACACACATCCCGAAGGAGTAGATGTCAGCGGCAAAGGAAGGTTTTCCACCATCTAAAATCTCGGGTGCTTTCCATCGAATCGCACCAAAAGTCTCATCGTAAATCTCTATTGAATCAGCAAACACGCTCAACCCGAAACTCCCCACTTTTGTTTTTCCGCTACCGAAAACGAAACAGACGTTGCCTGTGAGATTCCCGTGGATAACGCCACATGAGTGAAGGTATTGTAGCCCTAAAGCAACGTCTAGCAGGCAGTGCCAAACCTGTTTTTGGTTCTTCTTTGTCTTCAGGTACTCAACAGTAAGACGTCCGTTCGTAGCCATTTCGCAAACGCAGAATGGATCGCCAACGTGGCAAGCACCGTAGAAATGAACAATATTCGGGTGGTTAAGCACGGACCAGATTTTAACTTGACGTCGGAAGATTTTCGTGTACTCTCTTCGCAGCGATTTTACAACAACTTTACAGTGACACCTCCTTAAGTGACAGCATGTTTGGATCGGACAAGTCGTTGTTTCAGTTAAAGAATTCGTCGGATAGAGAAATGGCTACATCTGCAAAGTGGATACATTCTTTATCTTGGTGCAAAAAAACTGTCTAGTGATGTCTGACGCCGGCGCTTTACAACTTGTGCTCTCGCTAGCGCTGTCAACGTCTGCAGCATTTCCTGTTCGCGCTTGGTCTCCTCTTCACACTGAAAGAAAAAGGAAGAGAGCTCCATACAGTAAGCGAGTGCCGTCGCTGCTGACACAGGGGGTTGTTCGAGCTCCTCGGTCTCGTTTTCGCTGTCTGCATCGCCAGAGTGGTTGCTTTCGCAGTCAATATCAGGTTGTTCGTGAACTTCCGCATCTGAATCGATTGCTAGATAGTCTGAGACGCTGCTGTGGCCGCTAATTCCCTTTAACATACTCGCAAGTTCGTCCACAACCTTTTCTTCAGCGCCAATTGCGTACTCCCCTGCTTGTCGGATCTCGCTCAACAACGCAGCATCGACAATCCGTGATTTGACCCAGCAATTGCGAATGCAGTCAGCACTCACATCACCCCAGCTCTCGATACTGAACTGGATCGCCTCAAGTAGATTTAGCTTGCGCTTGATGCCGCCTTCAATTGCATCCAGGCACCAGCGAACAAAGCGACGCCGATATCGGGCTTTAAACGATCGAATGATCCCTGTTTGAAATAACATGTCAGTGGTCGATTGTTAAAATAAATTTTAAGCAAAAACAACTCACCCGCATCCAATGGCTGCACTGAAGACGTCAAATTCGGAGGGAGGAAGTGCACTTCAACATGTGAAAGTGTCCGAATGACTTTGTGGCTGGAGGCATTGTCGATCAGTAAAAGTACTTTTCGGTTTTGTACTGCCATCTTCAAGTTAAAACTCTGGAGCCACTCGAAAAAGATGGATGCCGTCATCCAAGCCTTTTTAGTGTGGTAATAGTCAACAGCCTTGCCTTTGAGTGCGCGTCGCGTGCCGCCTGGAAAACACCGTGGGTTCGCCGCTGTCCCAATTATTACTGGGTTCATCTTGTCAGTACCGGTTGCATTGCAGCAAAACGCGACGGTAATTCGTGACTTGTCCCGCTTTTTGCCTTTGCGACGCTTCGTAGCAAGCGTTTGGTTGGGGGGCAGACGATAAAAGAGGGCAGACTCGTCAAAGTTGTAAATGTCTTCGGGTTGGTATTGACGGGTAATATCTTGTAGCGAGTAGCGAGCCGAACGGATTTCTACCGCTGTTGAGCTGTCGGCCTCACCGTGCAGGCGATGCGAGGAGATGCCGTTGCGTTTCTTGAACTTGACCAGCCAGCCGTTGCTTAGACGAAGCTGCTCATCGCTGATTTTGAGGTCTTTCTTGATGTCTCCAGCTTTTAGAAGCAGGATATCGTCAGAGATGACGCTGTCCTCTTCGTTACGATGGAAAAAGTCGACCAGTTGCTTCTCTAACTCGGGGAACTTGACTTTACGTCGCCGCGTTGCCGATGAGTTGGCGCTGCAAAAGTAAGCTGGAGGCTTGTTGCGGATGCGCCGAATAGTGCTGGTGCTGACCGACTTCTTAAAGGTGCTAATGACCCACAACTGGAGCTCTCCGTCCTTCATGCGGGGCGTACGCTGAGCTTTTAAACGGACTTGAAACTTTTCCTCTAATGTGAGCGATGGAGACTGAGCTGGTGACGACATGGTGGTGTGTTCTGGGACTACGGAGGAGGCGGGTCGACGGTTCGGAAATGAGTGTCAAGACTGATAGCTGGTGTAAAAGTGTTGGGAGAGACGCTCTTTAAACGATTGGCAGTCATTTATTCTAGGAACCCTATGGAACGACGTCCATTTAGAGAGTTAAAGTGCCAACCCTGGCGACCACTTAGAGAATAGAGAGGTTTTTGATCACTTACAGAGTTACCATAGTGAAACTCATATATTCCCGTTTGCACTCAAGGGTTCCTACCCAAATAGGGAACGGATAGTCACTTATAGGGGTTCATTTAGGGAGGTGTGACTGTACCACCATGCCACCTCGCGACATAAAAAGGCGCTAATGAACCGCTGCCAATATCCATTAGACCTTCATGTCAGTTTTTGAGTATTTTCAACGTTACAATATACCTCGTTAGACCGCTATGTACAACTGTGAGAGATGCATCTAATTTGCAAGGCTTGAGGCTTTGATTGGCTACCTAGTATTTGCGTGAAGATGTGCAGAGAGCCAAAGACTCAATCTTTTGCGTACGACTCAGGCTATCGTTGAAGTGCCGCTGGCAAGGAATTGATCGGCCAATTTCCTAATTCGCTGCGTTCCCCGGAAATCGCCGGGGTCGCACCCCAAACGGTCAGAGCCGGGTCTCGGCCGCGACCACTACTACCGGCCCAGGAGCTGAACACGACGCAGCGGGGTGCGACGCAGGCGGCGGCGGCGACGGGGGGGGGGGGGCAGCATGCAGGTGAAGGGCAACACGCTCGTGCAGGGCGCGACGCAGGGCCCGCGGTCGTCGCTGTTGCCGTGGCCACCGATCTGAGCAGCACTATCTCCCAGGCCAAGATTCACAACGCGCTTGTGCAGGTCTTTGGGAGGGCTCACCACACTAACAGTTCGGGGGGGGGGGGGGGGTAGATAAGGTCTACAACGGCCTGACCCTCTTTGCTGCGACGATAGTGGTGAGGGTACTGTATAGCACTATCGCTAACTTATTATACATGCTACGCAATTGAATAAATAGTCTCGGCAACGCGTCGAAAGCGCTACATGGGCACAGCGTCTCATGAGCAACGTGCTCTGTGTGCAGTGAGGGGAGAGGGGGGGGGGGGGGGGGGGGCGGCACCTTGCACGCCGGGGGCAACGCCGACAAGTGTCTGCGCGCTTCCTCGGCGAGCACGAGGAATCCTTGGCGCCACCAGCCTCGCTGATACCTAACCCTACTGTAGCTTCTGTATTGGTCAATATTCATGTCGTCGTTAGCCCCAACAAGCCGTCGTTTAGGACCAATTTAAGGACAAAAATCAATTTCACTTGCTTTGAGTATGGGGTGAGTCGATTTTGGTCCTAGCGGGACCGGTTAGGATAAAAGTACCGTGAACCATACTAAACTCAAGTGAAAATTGTTTTTGTCCTTAATTTTGTCCTTAAAATCTGACTGTTGGGGTTAGCGAGACTCAGTGACTGCGCGAACACGTAGCTATCGCCGAGAAGACTGATTGATCTCCTTTCCACAGTCTAATATTGCATATCACTTAGTGCTTGATTCTCGGCTAAATGTCCAATCAGATTGTGTGCACTCAAAGATGTTTGCAATTATTTGCTCGTTCACTCGGATTTCGCCTATTTACTCACAAACTGACCTGAAGATCTATTGTAATATCCACCTCGTATGAAGGAATGAACCACTCAGGTAGCTCTCCAACTCGATCGGGCAGTATTTCTCGATTTCGAAGAGCCACAAACCGCTGTAGGATTACTGCCTCAGTGTACTCCGCGTCCTGTTCCGCAGACCTATTATCCCATGCATCTGTCCCGGAATAAAGCTGAAACAAAAGGCAAACGACCGCACCAATATCGATCCTGTCGTTGGGGGCGTATTGGCACATGCGCTTCACCAGCCTCCCCTCATCACGATCAAATGCTTCCAAAGCTGCTGGGAGTAATTTTTCGTCCACTACATGGCGCACCACCGAAGGATCAGGAATGTTCCCCCACGGAAATTTACCCGTCACTACTTCAATGATGCACATTCCAAAGGAATAAATATCGGACGCGAATGTGGGCATAAACCCTTGGATGCATTCAGGAGCTCTCCATCGGATAGCACCGATACTTCCAGGCTTGTCGACTGGTGTAAGTACAGTTTTAGCAATTGCACTCAGACCAAAATCGGCCAACTTCACGAAGTTGTTGTCACAAACTAGAACGTTGTTGCCCTTGAGATCACCGTGCACTATCCCTCGCTCGTGTAAGTGACGCAAGCCCAGAGATGCAGTGTAGAGCGCACCCCAAATTTCTTCTGCTGGTTTCCCCTTCAGAAACGATGACAGCGTGCCGTGGACTGCTTGTTCGCACACAAACACAGGCTGCTTGTTCTTTTCGTGACAAGCACCGTACAGTTTAATCACGTTGGCGTGGTTCAACGAGAACCATAACTCGACTTCATGTCGGAACTGTTGGCGGTTTCTGCTTTCATGTTGGTTTGTTAACACTTTTTTCACTACCACGTCCGTGTCCAGCCACTTTCCCCAGTACGCAGCACCGAAAGCACCATGCGCAATACGTTTGAGTAGCTGCACTTCGTCTGTCGGAAGTAGCCACCGGGGGCTGCCAATGTGCCTGCCACCTGTAGTGTCATCATCGGCTTCCTCGTCTTCCAGTACTGTGTCCATCATTTTCTGGGATCGCAGTCGAGCCTTCTTTCTGGAATGCTCCTGCCACTGATGAACAGCGCTTTTGCTGCTTAAACAGCCCGAATTCCAGATTAATTCGTCTAGTAGATGGTGCGTGCTCTCATTTCTGTCAGCAACGGTTAGAGCGACGCTCGACATCATGACATCACTGGCACTGAAGTCTGAATTCTCTAGTCGACGCGATACTTGGATGTGGTAGCTCTGTACCAGTCCAACGAAATCTTCGACAACAGAAGCTAAAAGCGGCTCTACTGGGTTCTCCAGTTGACGATAAATATCTAGAAGCCGATCCACCACGCGCCTATTATCCTCCTGAAATTGGGCACTAATTTCCTCTAGCTCTTCTTCGATTTCGGCAAGGACTTCTTTCAGCTTCCGTCCGGACGAAGAACAGATGACTTCGTTCACATCTTCGAGCACCTTTGCTGGTGCCTTTTCCGCAGGCGTGCCAGGAGCTTCTCTTGCTTGTGCCAATCCTTTTATTTGAGAGATAAACTTTGCTACGTCTGCTCTGTTAACTGACGTTACTTTGCACAAATTACACAGCATGTTCCATTCATCTTCTGCCATCTCCTTTGAAACCCCCACTCTGATAGCTTGAATGTCATCACTCGTAGCACTAATCTCCAAAAGCGATGGCCAGTTGCGCTCCCGCATGACCCGAAGCCATTCTTCGCTGAGCTCTTGTACATACTGCAATCTGGGTGAGTCATGCTTGGATACGTCGCGTACAGCTTTCGTGGATAGATGCTTGAGTGCTAATATCTGAAACGCAAACAGACCGAACGCTAATACGTTGGAGGCGGCAGATTCTTTCCTTTTGGTATCGTCTACGTGATCGATTGTCTGGTGTACCAGACCGATACCGCTGAGGACTGGTTTGCCATCCCACGTAACACGGAAATCCGCCAACGACAAGGACGTGTATGCAAGTCCTCGACTCAGTATGTACTGCAATCCATACGCGTAACCAAGCAACATTCTCCACACGTCTTTGTCTCCGAAGGAAAGCTTCGCGTTGAAAGCAACTGTTTCGTCGAGGACAACAAAAGGGATGCGACGAACATGATTGGCACCGTAGAATTTGGGAGGCGCTGCTACCACCGAATCTAGAATCTAGATTCTGTGTAGGTTCTGTAAATTTCGGTTAAATTTGGTGGGTCAGCTCTAGCCAGTTTCTGAGGTTCGGGTTGAACTTCAGGAAGGCGAAGATATAAAATACCTTACCGAGGAGAGGTCCAGTTTTTTTTAGAAAATCAGCCCCCGCTCTTCCAGTGGCTGTCATTCGCCGATCCCGACAGACCCAAGAGTGAAGGCCCCTCGTGCGCGTGGCTCGCCAGGTAAGTGATTTCTGCTATTTTCTATGACTACTCGACACTATTAATAACACCGTGTTTTCGTGTAGTGTAATCGTGCTGAGGCCAAGCGACCTCTTTTAAATCACGATAGTGGGGCGTTGCAGGCACTTTATGCGGAGGAGGTGGCTCGAGCTCGGGACGACGACTGGCGCTGGATGACCATGCGCAATTGACACGCAAAACCGCTGCGATGCTGCGGGCTACACACGTGAAGACTGCTGATGCTCGATCAAACAAACAGAGAAGGCGAGAGCGCGCGTTGCGAGAGAGAACAAGGTAAGTGTGATGCTCGGGTCAACTTTTGCGTCACAAATGTTTCACGCGAATAGTGTGTTTAGCGCGCGAAGGGTTCGTGGGGCCGCCATCGCGGCTTATGAGGGAATCATACGCGTAGAATCGGATCGTGAAGGACCCTCGA
Source organism: Phytophthora x cambivora (assembly GCA_033557925.1). Taxonomy (NCBI): domain Eukaryota; phylum Oomycota; class Peronosporomycetes; order Peronosporales; family Peronosporaceae; genus Phytophthora; species Phytophthora x cambivora. Next base: position 1,853,172 of record JAUCEB010000023.1, on the reverse strand, counting down.
CCGAAGAACAGCGTGGTGATGCTACACAAGGCGGGTGCAAACGCGCACGGGAGACTGCAGTACCTTCGAGAACGAACCGGTAACGATTGCGTATATTTGGTCTATGTTCGGTAAAATAATCTTAACTCTGTGTAAATTCGGTGGTGTGCTTCAGCAAGGAAGACTATTTGGCGGGACGCTTAGGATGCAGATCGAAGGGCTAGCTGATGCGCAGCGAGCCTTCGCATATTTGGATGTGTTCTGCGGGCAGAACGATGGTAATTCTGCAGAGGTGGTGCTGGGTTCCGACACCAACGTCGCTTGCGTCGTAACATTTCATACAGCGCGGACGAAACGACTATTCAAGGAGTTTCCGAATGATGTTGTGGTGAACAACACGCACAACACGGACGCAAACCGCTGTAACTATTCAGCTTTGTACATGATGTTTTCAGAAAATATATTTACATGCCACTCTGTTTGTTTAGGTTTTAATAATACAGTTCCGTTAGTCAGTATTTATTACAAATTTTACCAATAGGTATCATGGAGTCAAACGTGCATTATGATATTAAAGGAGCGTCGATGTGAATGCAAACAAATTGACCTGCTACATGATTGACCCGCTCCAAAGCAAGCGCAACCACAAGAGCATTTGAAGGAGCGTATGCACAGTGGTCGAACGACTGCTGCACCTTGAAGATATGATTAACTATCATGGTGCATGAAGCGAGATGGCAGCTCATGTGGCGTTTGGTGTATCGCTATATTGGAGATATTACTGCGTAGTTCTACCTAGGATAATTGTATCTACGATGTAGTTCCTTACCTGCACATGAGGTATCTACAGGAGGCTGTTGCTTTTGTAGGAAAGGAGGCTGCTTAGCGACGATAACTTTAACATCAATACATGAGGTTAGATTTGGTAAGTCAGTCTTGCTTACCAAATTTACACAAAACCCTTGCACCAAATCCAGGAGGCATCGTTAAAATGCGCTAAGTCCTATATTAGCCAAATTTAGAATTGTAGGCATAAGAATGCTCCTTAGTGGTGTATTTTGCATACACCAAACCGAAGATAAAATAATTTTACCCTAGATGATGGGTAAGGATTTTTCCATGTGTTGTTGGCACTTCATAGCCAGTCCACGGGCACCGAACACGGTCAAATAATGTCCGTCTAGATTCGGTGGTAGGAACATCGTCCGTAGAATTTGCAAACATTCGGGTGGTTGAGTTGTTGACAGATTTCAATCTGTTGCACGCACGATGCCTCATCTCCAGAGAGCTCGGATCGCTCTGCAAAGGACCACTGACTCTCTGACATAGCAAACCAACTCGGAAGTGAAATGGTGTTGCCATGTAACTGCTGCTCCAGTTTCTTGACAAGCGACAGGGTAATATTGCGTTCGCTCGCGCTCAGTTCACTCGCGCATTCGTTGCGTGAGTAAAGCAAGACCGTATATATTTCGCGAACTTGACAATTGTCACCCATTTCCTGTGTGATTCGTCTGCTATCTGCCAGCAACTCCTGGTAGAGAGAAACGCGCTGTTTTCGTTCACCTTGGAACGCTTCAAGCCACTCCATCTTCGAAGAAGTTAACTCCAGAATACCAACTGCTGACTCAATTGCACGATTGATGACGCGAATGATGTAACCGGTATGAGCCCATCGCATTAGCAAACGAGGTTCCGATTTGTACGGGTCAAGTTTACTTTCCACGTCACGACGCAAGAAATTAACGGCAACTGCATTTTTCGTGTACCGTTCTTTCTTCCGCAATGCCTCCAGAAAATGTGCTCCCAAGGCATCTTGACCCCCATCAGACATTTCACGGTTATCGGTCACGTCTCCGTCGAAATCGTGAGCGTCCATTTCCTCCCAAGCCGCCATAATATCTTGTCGACGTTGCTCGGTCTCCTCCAGCAAGTGCCTCCATCTATGAACCCGCGACGTGTGTAGCAGATTTGGGGCTAGGCTCATCACCCAATCTAGGTCACGGTGACATTCGTTCATATAGTAGGTATTATAGTGCATCGGATCGAAGGGATCAATAGAAAACAACGAGTCGCTAGAAGACGCATCGGAGCTCGTTTCCGATCGAAGATAATCGTAAAAGTGGCTTAGTATTCCAGCAAAACCCTCAAGCAAGTGAATTTGTCCAGTTTCGCGGTGTTCTTCAAGCTGCTGATAAATATTTACCAGTCGATCGGACACGGAACGATACCAAACGCCGTTGTCTGCATCCTCTTCACAGAGGTGATCTACAAGCTTCAACATCTCCGATATCGTTTGGTTTGCACTATCGAGTGCGTCTGTTCTCCCCTCCCTCCCTGCCGTCATAGGTATTTCTTCATCAATTTCCAACAGAGTTCGTTCTTCTAGCGTTACGAGATATTCAATTCTCCACACGACCTCTGCCATGCATGGGCGATCAGCCGAATTGATGGAGTTCATCGAACCAATCAGTTCCCACTCTGGATCATTCAAACAGTCGGGCTTTGAAGCAGGAAGCTTTCGGGTTACAATGTAATGCTCATCTGCTTGGTCTCCCTCACCTCCACGCATGCGCCGTAAAATGCCCAAAAGCGCCAAACCGAACGACATCACATCAGCTGCTCTCTGGAGCTCTCCATCCAGGCCGCCTTCATCGCTTCGCACTAGTCCCATGCCACTCATCACAAGCTTCCGCTCTGATGGAAGCCAAGCAAACGTATCCATAGACAACGACTGGTATGCAAAGCCTCGCCAGTGAACATATCCAATACCGGCCGCTAACCCCAGCAGATCTTTCCACGAGAGATTTTCTGTTGGAATCGCAGTATGAGCTTCGTGGATCACAAACGCCTGTCCAACGTGACAGGCTCCATAAAACCTCAACACACTGGGATGGCGCAGCGTCTTCCAGATTGAAACCTGGCTCACAAACGCCCCCTCCCCCATCTCCACCTCAGTCTTCACACTGTCCGTCCACAGACTCGTCGTCGTCGCGAACCATCGAGGGATGACCCCCACCACCAACCCCGAGCGACGCACCATCTGCGTGTACAGCTCCGCGATCACATCCGTCTCCCTCTCGGTCAGCACAGCCCCGTAGATCTCCACGTCGTGCCTCATGAGCGTCAGAATCTCCAGCTGCTGCGTCTCGTCCCCCATCTCCTGCGTCAACTGGGCGTCGTCACTCAGCAGAGGCTCGTAGACCTCCTCCATGCGTCGCGCTCGCTCCTCTGCCAGGGTCCGTCTCCACCGCGTCAACCTGCTCACGTGCTGCGTCTCCTGCTCTGTCTCCTCCTCCTGCTGCTCTTCACCCGCTGGAGCGACCTCCGCCGCCGTCCTCGCCGCCCGCAGCAGCACAGTCACCACTCGACCCGTGTCCGCCAACTTGGCCAGCAGTCGGGACTCGTGCTCGTAGTCCACCAGCTGCTGGGCGACCTGCAGCCCGCAGAACGCGACGACGGACGCGATGAACTCGTCGTCGGCCTCTCGCGCGGCCTCCCGCAGCGTCGCAACGAGGGCGTCGCCGATGGCGTCGGGCGTCGAGACAGGTCCACGGTGGGACGAGTGCCAGCGACTCTCTTCGGACACGAGGGGGTCCACGAGGGTCCCCCACGCGCTGCTCATCGTCTCGCTTGAGTACTTCCTCACCCCCAAGGGAAAATCGGAGAGTGCGGAAGTCCGGAGGATCTTTGTGCAAAAGTCTTGAGGACGTACTAGACCGGATAGCCTGTGGAATAGAATGCGATGTTGGGGGTCTGAAAGTCACTGTGGGACTCTCGATAACAAATACCCGCTGGGAATGTATTCGTAAATCATTTCTGCAAATTCGTGGCTCATTTGTACCCATCTCTAGTTGAAGCGGATGAGCCAATCACATCACAGCAAATACATGAAAAGTGCAACTACTCTTAGTATGGCCCATACTTCGCTACATGTTGCCAGATCTGCTATTACTACGCAGCTGTGCCCACAAAAGCAGCCGCCACTACTCCATCGCTCGACCCGCTTCACGGCTTGAAGTGCAAGTTCTTCGTCAGCTCCATCGCCATCGCTGTGTCGGTGGCAGCCCCCACTGCAAAAGGGTCATTCGCTGGCTGCAGACGTAGAGTGGGGTCGTAGCACCAGCTCATATACAGTGTCAGCGACGTTCGGTACATGGGACTCGGCATTCCCATCGCCATTTCCCCTTGCTGCAGACCGCAGTTCGATCGAGTGCACAGCTCCCCGAGCCGCTCGACCGACTTCTTCATGAAGTGATCCACCCACTTCCTCTTGTAACCCGCCGCGAGGACGTACCCTGTGCTGTTGAGCGGGTTGTCGCGGAAGGGCACGTGCAGCAGTTTGTCCAGCCCCGACAACTTGAACATGTCCGGCATCTGCGACTGGGTCTGGAACCCGAGCGCTGAGTCCAGCAGCATGTCGATCAGCGGCTTGTCGTGCTCTGGGTCATAGTCCATAATGGACGCTCCGAACACTTGCGTGGACCAATTCATGCTGTAGCCGTAGTGCAGGCAGTCGCCATGCATCGAGCACCGACGAGCGAAGTCCTCAGGCGTAATGGAGTCGAGCACGCTTGACCACGGAATCGTGTACAGTCGGAGCGCTGCAATTCGCTCCAGCAGCTTTTTGTTCTCTAGATCATTCGCACCTTCGCCTCTCCTTGATTCTCAATTCCTTTTTCGGCAAGAGCAGACGCGAGGCAAAGCCAGCCCTCGGAGTAACCAGGGTTGAGGTGCACAGCTGCTCCCGAAAGCTGGATGGATGCACTGAAGTCGCCAAATTTAAATCGGCAGGTCGCGATCAGGGTTGATAGTAGATATTGGAGCGATTCCCGCAGCCATTCTGAGATGTCAAAACATAGATTTTGACACGCTGTTCAGATTTAGGAAAGTGCGTGCCCGCCCGCAGCTTTTAATCAACATCTCTGAGCAGCGAGGAATACAGACGAGTTGCGTGGTGTTATCATCTTTTGCCTCGCGGCTGGGGGGCTTTGAGAGATACTATATTCTTTCTCAGCCTTCGCGGAGCCCTTGTAGTAGGACGCACGGGCACATCAGAGCAAGCGTGCCATCGGCCAAATAAAACTCTATCAGCCATCCACTAAGTCAAGTCAACCCAGCGCACGTCAATAGGTTTTGATGAAGGTTTATTAGCTGCTGCCGATCATGCCAGCCTCGAAAACTGCAGGCTCTAGTTTAATTAACAGCTCGACCATATCGTCTCGCGGCTAGCATCTCCGACGCAACGCACGGAAACGCCAACCGCGCTGCTTCCCTGTAGCTCGACCACCCCAAACAGCGACTATGTAGGCAGCTATCCACCTGTCTGAACCTGCTTACTCCGACGGGCAGTCGCTCTTCTTCTGTGACAGGATCAGCGCCACGATCAGGCCGTACAGCCCCAGCGCTTCCGCGAAAATCAGGATCAGGATCATGTTCACGAACAGCTTCTCCTGCTGGCCCACGGCGCGCACGCCCGCGTCGTCCACCACGCCGATGGCCATGCCGGCCGCCAGACTGCTCAGACCACAGCACAGACTGGCCGCCAGGTGCGCGAAGCCCGTGTACGAGCTGTATTTGGGTGTGTTGCCGATCGAGCCCTGGATGGTCACCGCCCGTCATCAGCCCGTAGATGCCCAGCACACCGGCCATGACCACGGGGATGATGTTGCGCATGGCCAGATCTGGCCGCATCACGCCCATCGACGCGATGCCCACGCCCGTCTTGGCCGTGCCGTGCACAGCGCCGAGGTCTAACAGCAACAGCAGCAAAAGCAACAGGTTAGTTTCGTTGACACAGAACGTTGTTCATCACTGGCCTGGCCAGTACAGTGAAAAGCCATCGAGGGTACACCTGCGACCCTCCCGCGCCTTACCATGGTGTCTGTTATTGCTGGTACTGCCAGCCTGGCAGTCACTGTCGGTGGAAGGAAGCGCTGCTGGGCACGCGCCGCCGAATGAAGGAAAGAGTGCAGGGGGCAGGAGTGAATGTCTCTGCAATTTGACCAACCAACAGCTGTTTATCCCTCCAAAATCAGATCCAAGATCTGAAAGGGGGGTGGGGACCCCCCTTCCAGATCTTGGATCTGAACCGCTGCATTTTGTCTTTTGGAGAATAGAATGGCTTTTCTTTGTCTGGGCTAGGGTAAATTATGGATCTGAACCAGTTCAAATGGCTGCGGGAATCGCTCCATTACCGTAGTAGATTTTTTTTTAATATTACCGGTAAACAAATATTATTTTACTATAGTGATATTATAATTTTTCCCAGCTTATATAATTCTACTATAGTAGATATTAGATTTTCCGGGTAATATTAGTACTATCTGATTACTAGTAGCATTTTGGCTAACGCAGGGGACGATATACACAGGTTGGAGCTTGCTCGGTTCCATGGAGGAAGCGGATTCGCTGCTCGGAGGCGTACGCGTCCTGCGGACGCGGTTCGTCGCACGGGACCGGTCTACTAGCTCTCTGTAGTGAGCGATTGGAGGCTACAAATCGCAGCGTTCTGTTTGGGCTCATTCTGCAATCTTCCAGCAGCTCGACAAGTCAACAGTCTCCTTCCGACTCGCTCGCTCGACCAAGCTCGGCCAAGAGTGGCGTAGCTGCAGACGGCAAACAAGCTACCAAGGAGAGGGGCGGATATGCAGACGACGAACGGCTTGAACAGACCATCGCCGCGGGAAACAAGCTTCTCTATGATGCGCATCGTGAAGTCTACTGCAAGCTCAATTCAGGCTCGTGTGGTGGTGGCGAAGAAGCTGCCGATGTCAGCTCGCCCAACGTTGATCTTGTTCCATCCGTGGACGACGACAAGGTCATTTGCGGAGCTCCGATCGCGGTAACCAAGCCCACCACCACTTCGAAGACGATCCAGCATGCTCAAGCGGACAAAGTGGTGGACGAGTGGCTGGAGTACACGGTTGACTGGGTGTCGGTGGCGTGCCGTTACTCGGCAGACGAGAACAAGTCCAAGGACGACTTTACGCCTCTCATGCTGGTTCGGCGCAATGGAGTTGTCTGCTGGCGCGTGGAAGCTGTCTGCGAACATGTAGACATCCTGTGCTGGTTCCGTGAGTCCGCCAGTGGGCGATTTCGTTCCATTGCCGCCCTTGCGCGGATCGGAAAAAGATTCTCAGCGAGTACAATTCGGATGGTTCCCAAGTACGGCCATTATTGAGATGCTCGGCGAGTACAATAATTTTATTGGTGGCAATACAAGTACGAGGGAAATACGAAAGGTGGAAGTGCGAGTACAAGTACAGATGTTATGGCTTTGAGATAGAAGCACTAAGCGAGCGCAGCAAGCCGACTCCCGCGCGCAAGCACGGTAGGGTTCATGCCTAACAAGTTTTTTGGGTTCGCGCGGAGCGCGTGCAGGGCAATAGTTTATTGCTGTTTGGTTTCTTCTAGCTGCCGAAGGCAGCGCTGTAGGCAACCCCGCCTGCGGTTTACGAGCCGTGCGTGCAGCGTGCGGGCGTAAACCCAGGACAAACCATGTCCTGTATGGTATAGACACAGACACATGGTCTGAAGCATCCGAGTAATTTTAACCATCCGAGTAATTCCAAAACTGGTCAGCGTACTCGGCAAGCATCTTTATTGTAGCTGTACTCGGGGACCATTCGAAGATTACTCGTGAAAAATCCGCACCCGCGCGGATCTGGTTGGGGAGAGCTCCGTCAAACGCTTCTCAAGAGCGTGTGTTTTCTCGACGGGGGGGGGGGGGTCGTGATGAACAGCCTTCGTACGAGGACGGATAACTTGCCCGCTAAGATGCAGGTGCTGTTGAAGCACAACAAGAAGGAGATCCGTCACGTGGAGCTAGAGAGCAACAGCGCGTGATGATCATCATCGAGGATATCCGGTGGTCGACATGGCTACAATAGTAATCTAGATTACTATAGTACTATTAATATAGTATTCTGGTTCGCTCGATTTGGCTAATATTAGAATAGTAGAATTGATTTGGGCTCATCCATTCTACTATAGTAGTTTAGGAAGAAAATCCCGTTACTATCAATCCCTGGTCGCGATATTGTTGAGTAGTACGGCAATCGAGTGAGCTTCAGTTTCAACGGTTTGAAGAGCACGTTCATAGCACGACAACGCTCCACAAGCTGCATTTTGCGAGCATAATCCGCTGAAAAACTTGTTCCCGAGATTCTTCCACGTCTTCAAGTCCGTCGGTACTGCTTGCCAGGGGACGATTTCCGTCGGCTCCTCGACCCGAATGCCCCATGACCCGTCCAAGCGTATCTTGTAGAACGGCTCGAACACAACTATCGGCTTTCCTTTTGGGAACCTGCTTGCCACCAGTGACTGCCGCTGATACGATGGTAGAGAAGGATCCACCAACCCGTTGACAGCAATCTCCACTAAACAACCCGTCACGTCTTCAAGGAGAAGTGAGGTCGCAGAAATGCCGAAGAAAGCGTCATCAACGGCAACCCACCCACACAGATATCGACCACTGTGAGTTGTCCCAAGGTCGAGCTCATTGGCAATCATGGGCGTGAGTCTTCCCAACGATCTCGTTTCGGACGCTCGTCAATGGTAAGTTAATCTTACGTAAGCACTACCAGAATGAATGTTTTGCTCAGTGAAAATGCCTCTAGGCCGAACAAATGGCGCGCATATGGGCTCCGGAGACGCCAGGATGGACAATCTTCTTCACCTCCTTCTCGGAAAATTCACGAATAAAGATCGGAAAAGCGCCCAACAAACGGTCAAGGTTGAGGGTCGTCTGACTCGTCCCAAGCGCGGCATTTCCGAGAGAAAATCAGTTCTTTACCATAAGCTTAGTGGATTTTGCCCAGAACCCCCAACAATGAAGCGAATGGAGGCCGTGGCGTACATTAACCACGTGATGAGAACTATCGACTGGGCAAGAATGGAAGCTGCACTTGCTGCTGAAGATGACGGCGGACTAGGCGACGAGATCTGCTCTGTGTCGCTGCAAGAGTGGGAACATTACGTGAGAACGGAGAATCAGTGCATGAAATCGCGAGCATTTTCGTGGTACGATGGGAAGGTCTACCTGGTAGAGCCAAGTACATCGTGCCATGGGACCATTGTTTCGGAAATCAGTGGTGAAATCACGTTCGCCGTGGGGTATCGAAACGATGTCCTGTCATGCTCCGGGTCTTCTTACGTTGAAAGTATGCGGCTGCTGGAACCCGACACTAGTTTTGGTCCAACTTCACGCGTTCTGGGAGCGGAACGTCCACCACGAATGACTTGGGGAGAATATCACACGCTCAAAGTGGAGGTCGGGGTGGCGCGCGGGTGGCCCAAGCTCGATCGCAGGGCGGAGGAGTGGAGCCATTTTCCAGGCGTGCAGTACGTCTTGTGCGTGCGGGTGTCGAATGATCTCCAGACGCGCCAGTACCGTCTCAATTCCGTTGTGGGTGGCAACATTGAGACCCCGAGAGCGCCGATTGTCGACATTGTAAACCCTACGACGGTGACGTTTGACTCGCGTCGGCTGCTTGGGCTGCCTTCCAACGCGGCAGTTCCACTTGGTTTCAGCGACCCGTCGGTGACTATCGACTTGTTTAAGGTGATTAAAAGGGGAGCAGACGAGTGAGGAGATGTTTGATCGCAGCGACAGAGGAAGGGGGCTGAATTTATGAAAGAAGCGCTTGACGCATGCAGTTATATGGTTCGCTATTTCCTTGCCTTGAGATTTGTTTTTGCCTGAACTGTTGTGCTCTGAAGAATGCTCAAGGCGTTTAGGCAGGGCCGTGACCAGGGGTTGATAGTAGCGGGATTTTCTTCCTAAACTACTATAGTAGAATGGATGAGCCCAAGTCAATTCTACTATTCTAATATTAGCCAAATCGAGCGAACCAGAATACTATATTAATAGTACTATAGTAATCTAGATTACTATTGTAGCCATATCGACCACCGGATGTCCTCCATGTCGACCACCGGATATCTTTGATGCTGATCATCACGCGCTGTCGCTCTCTAGCTCCATGTGACTTCTTCGACGCCTCTGTCTTCCCAAGTCGTTGATCGCCATGAGCCGACACCATGTGCGCCTTCACATTGGATGTGTGCTTCCAGCGATGCAAGGCACCTTCCCACGCAGTGGGGCTTGCGAACGGGTTGCAAGTGAGTTCTTGGGCACACATCAGGCAAACATGAGTGAAAGTCGCTGCTTCGTTGTTCTCCGAGCTCACGTAGGGCTCGTCCAGTTGATGGGCAAGTTCCCACACGTCATGGCGGCCGCGGTCCTGACGGTGGTGACGAATCGCGAGGGGGACTCCGAATTCATCCACACCGACTGAGGACGCCGGTCTCGGTGCCGTCGGCGATAGCGTCGACGAGACCACAGTTGATGGCGAGGCCGACGGGATCTCCGGTGTCCGTGATGGCGGCAAGTTCGTCGGAGGCGGGGAATCCAGCGTCAAGTCCACAATCGGTGTCGCCGACACGCCCTCGACAGACTGAGCCAATGGAACCAGCGACGCTTGCGAATCCGACGGGGCCGAGCTCTGACTCGAAGAATCATCCGACGCGAGGTCGGACATCGAAGGGGGCGAAGTCACTGTCTTCCACTGATACAGGCAAGAAGCGCTGCAAAAGCGCTCCGACAAGCTGCCCGCGTCGTACAGCTCGTTGCTGCAGATATGGTGCACGCCCTGACCGCACACCACGCAGGGGTCGGTCATGGTTAAGTCGGCGAACGAGCAATTGGAGCTGGCGCACTTCATGGACGATCTTGGTCGAGCTTCGTCGAGCGAGCGAGTCGGAAGGAGACTGTTGACTTGTCGAGCTGCTGGAAGATTGCAGAATGAGCCCAAACAGAATGCTGCGATTTGTAGCCTCCAATCGCTCACTACAGAGAGCTAGTAGACCGGTCCCGTGCGACGAACCGCGTCCGCAGGACGCGTACGCCTCCGAGCAGCGAATCCGCTTCCTCCATGGAACCGAGCAAGCTCCAACCTGTGTATATCGTCCCCCTGCGTTAGCCAAAATGCTACTAGTAATCAGATAGTACTAATATTATCCGGAAAAAATCTAATATCTACTATAGTAGAATTAAATCAGCTGGGAAAAATTATAATATTACTATAGTAAAATAATATTATTTTACCGGTAATATTGAAAAAAAATCTACTACGGTACTATCTACTATCAATCCCTGGCCGTGACAGTCCACGGAGGGGGGGGGGGGGGGGGGGGGGCGAGTCCAGCGTCTCTCTTCGGGCACAAGGGGGTCGGGTCTCCCACTCACATTTCTGGAAATCCGTAGTTCATTTTTATTTGTACCCATCACTAGTTGAAGCGGATGAACCAATCACATCACAGCACTTCTCAAAGGCATGAAAGTGCAACTACTTGTTGAATCCCCAACGCTGCCATTGTATGGTCCATACCTCGCTACATGCTGTCAAGATATGCTGCTACTACTACAAAAAGCCCAGACCACATTAACCAAACATTGCTACTTGGATTGCTACAAAAACAATCATCACTCCCCAAAAGAGCTGCCGCCACTACTTCGTCGGTCGACCAGCTTCACGACTTGAAGCGCAAGTTCTTCATCAGCTCCGTCGCCATCGCTGTGTCGGTGGCAGCCCCCACTGCAAAAGGGTCATTCGCTGGCTGAAGACGTAGAATGGGGTCGTAGCACCAGCTCATATACAGTGTCAGCGACGTTCGGTACATGGGACTCGGCATTCCCATCGACATTTCGCCTTGCTGCAGACCGCAATTCGATCGAGTGCATAACTCCCCAAGCCGCTCGACCGCCTGCATAGTCAACTCGCCCTTCTTCATGAAGTGATCCACCCACTTCCTCTTGTAACCCGCCGCGAGGACGTACCCTGTGCTGTTGAGCGGGTTGTCGCGGAAGGGCACGTGCAGCAGTTTGTCCAGCCCCGACAACTTGAACATGTCCGCCATCTGCGACTCGGTCTGGAACCCGAGCGCTGAGTCCAGCAGCATATCAATCAGCGGTTTGTCGTGCTCTGGGTCGTAGTCCATAATCGACGCTCCGAATACCTGCGTGGACCAATTCATGCTGTAGCCGTAGTGCAGACAGTCGCCATGCATCGAGCACCGACGAGCCAGATCGTGAAAGTCCTCGGGCGTAAAGTAGTCGAGCACGTTTGACCACGAAATCGTGTACGGTCGGAGCGCTGCAATTCGCTCCAGCAGCTTTTTGTTCTCTGGTTCATTCGCACCTTCGCCTCGGACGGCCTTGACGACACCGTAGTGCACCTCGATCGTCAACTTGTTGGCCAGCATCAAGTCACGCAGACGCTGGAGGTTGCGCACAATGTGGATCACGAACAAATCCACGACTGACAATTTCTCTGCAGAGTTTTTCTTGTGCTTCTCGCGCTCTGCGTAGGCGTCCAAAAGGCTCATGAAATCCACCGTATTGAACGCTACGTCTTCTTCAAGAGGTGGAGCTCCAGGCGGGACGCTCCACATCGTCAAGCTACCAACCAAAGGAGCGGAAGTCGGTACTGGTCCAGCCCTCTTTTTCTTCCGGTTGCGCTTTTTCTTGGACGCTGACTGCTTCGAACCGGTGTCTTCAGTGTTCGCTGTCGCAACTTTCTCCTGCTGCAAAATGTCAAGTACAGACGGAGACGCTCGAACTTCGCCTGTGAGAATATACTGAACCAAGTCGAGTCGATCGATTTCACGACGGAAGGAGCACAGCACAGACACGGTTTTCTTGTTGTACTTCTCCAAAGTCAAGAAAAATTCCGACTGAGCTTGCGCTGACGAGATAGGATCCTTCGACGCCCAGTGCTTCAAATATGACAATACCTTTGAGTTTTCATTTTGCGTGCGTGCTGCCTTGTTTAACACTTCATCCACGCTCATTCGAAAGTCTTTCAGCGTCGTGTCACTCCACGTAGACGACAGCCACACCCCCATCACACTTGAAATCGAGACGTTGGGCGATCCGAGCATCTGAGCTACGACCTTGCACTTCGCTACTGCGAATTCGCTCATCTCGAACCCCACGAATTGTAGTGGCATGCCGTTGTTTACTTCATCGCGGAGCGTGGCAGCGAGCAGGCTGCTGAAGTCGTTAAATCCAATGGCGACATGGGTCGTCCCGAAGATGTTGTAATACATGGAGACCGTGGGCAGACACCGGCACGCCAGCGGGCAGTGAGCCGACGCACACGACGGAAACGGACGGGAGACAGGTCGGCGAATTAGGCGGTGGAAGCACTGGGGAATCTGGCTGCGGCCAGAAGTGGAAAGATCGCCGGCAACGGCTGACAGTGGCCGGCAGCTTGAAGGACGGTGGGCGATGGGTGATGGACGGTGGGCGGTGGCTGGCGTGCGAAGATATGGCAGCCAGCTGCAAGACGGACGGTGGGCGAGTCGGCGAGCGGCGGCTGGCGTGCGAAGATATGGAAGCCAGCTGCGGGACGGACGGTGGGCGAGGATCCGAGGCCGGCGAGCGGCGCGGAGCCTCACTCTGGATTCTGCCACGAAAGGCGGAAGACGAACGAGCGAAGGGCAGTAGACCCTCGCAGGCAGCGCTGGAGAGCGCTGTTGGACGGAGCCCCGACGAGGCTGGAGAGAGGCGACTGGCGTGACGAGCGTGCCGAGCGTGGAGCTGACGGGCACTGGGAGTGAGCGGCACAGGACGGCAACGGCGGTCCGAGTCGACTGCAGGCTGCACGAGGACAGGCGCCCGAGGCGTGGATCCGAGTGGCTAGGTTGGCGACGGCGGCAGCACTCATCTGTGTGGAAGAGCAGCGTTAGGACGCGAGAGACGACAGTAGCAGGCAGCTTCGTAGGGCAATTGGACGGGCGAACGGTAAATAAAATAGGTGGCGTTGTCTAAAAGGCACGCACCGGCGCGGTAGGCATCAGTTGCCGCCGACGGCCATCCGAACCTTGGGCCTTCAGCACTGGCGACCAAACCCCGGCGTGCAGGGACCTCAGACACGTTATATGGTGGTCATACAGGGGCCACTATTGAGAGCATTCGGAACAAAACAACAAGAAGAAGACCATGGCGAGGACCAGGACGAGACCGGCACCAGCTAGGATCGTCACGCGATCGCAATCGACACGACGGACGGCGGACGGCGCACAAGCAACGGGAGGAACCGACGGGAGCAACGCAGGAGCGCCGGATCAGGACGGTGCGGCACCAGCAGCTACGGCTACGACAGGAAGTGCGGCCACAGCGGATGCGACGGCGCTAGTCACCGTGATCCAGCAGCTGACGGCCACGATGGGTCGGCTAGAACAGCGCATCGAGGGTCTCGAGGCAAGCCACACGGCAGTCTCGGCAGAATCCGAGAGTACCTCGGGCGTGGCAGGACCAGCAACTACAACGGCGACACCGACAACTCCGGCGACGAGACCGGCAACGAGACCAGCAGCAGCGACTGCAACAACTACTACGACAGCCAGGGCGACACCGCCTGACCGCCCGGCCGGCACGGCACCAACGACGGCTACAACTCGTGGAGCACGACCGCGAGCGTCGAGACGGGCCACCCCACCCGACGACGGCCAGGATAGCAGCAGCGGCAGCTACAGTGACAGTTCGAGTGACTACAGCAGCGACGATCATGAACGACGAGGCCGCAGACGTCGGCGACGACGCCCGCAGAGAACGAATGCGGCGGTCCGGCACGGTCATCGGCAGGGACGACGCCGGAAGAACGCCAAGGACCTGGAGCTGATGCCGTTCAAGCCGTCACCGACAGGAGTGCGAGCGGAAACTTGGATCGCCAAGGTCGATCTGGCGGTGGAAGGCGCGCGTATTTCGGGGCGCGGGGAATGGACCGACGAGGAGTTGTACTACATCGTGGGCAACAAGCTGCAGGATGATGCAGCCAAGTTCTGGGTGCAGATGAACAAGGAGCTGACGGGTACGGAACGGACGTGGTCGCGTCTGAAAGCGGCAATGGTGCGCCGGTACGGAGAGCGGCCTGACCTGGCGGCAGCAGAATGGAGAGTGATGCAGCGGAAGATGTACCCGGGCGAGACCTTCGCGGACTTTGCCTCGGGCTTGCGAGATGCAGCAGGTCAGAATCGAGTGCGAGAGGAAACATTGCTCGGGCAGTTCTACAGGTGTTTGGAAAAGACAACGAGGCAGCTTGTGAAGCTGCCGCCTATCCCAGATACTCTTGAGGAAGCGGTCGATAAGGCCACGAAGATCGACGACCCCACCTACAACGTAGCCCAAGGAATGCGCAACATTGGTCAGGCGTGGGCGGTTTCGACGAACCCCGGCGTGGTGCGGACGGACGGCACGACTGGCCTCATGACGGTAGTCCCTGGCATCGAAGGCGACGCAGGCATGCCGGCGGCGACGCCAACAGCCGAAGGTGGATCAGAGATGGAGGGGTTCGCGTATTTCACCAACCCACAAGGAGTGTTCAACAAGATCACCGGGTTCTGGGCCGTACCCCGTGATCGAGCATGGAACGGTCGGTACTGGGCGCCGACGAAGAAGGAACGTGCGAAGCCGACAGCGACGCAAGAACAGCGACCAGCGGAGCGGCGCCACTTCGGCAAGTCGGATCGTAAAGCAAAGGTAATGCTGGCGGTGCCCTCCAATGAGACGAGCAGCAGTGAGGAGTCGGACGCGTCGCCCACCCCGCCGAAGGCGAAGAAGCGACGAGCCGTGATCCGCCAGACTCAGGCGGTCGGCTCATCCGCATCAACTGAGACTGGTTATCGTGCGGGGCAACAGATGACTCCTCCGCTAAGATGCTTTGCATGTGGCGCGGTGGGGCATTTTGCTCGCGAGTGTCCAGATGCAGCCGCCAAGGCTCGTAACGACGAGTACCTGGCACAGCGGAAGAAGGTACCGAAGGCGGCGGAAAACGAGGAACGGGCGCGGTAGGGGAAGTACGGCGCCCGGAGCAACCACTGATTTCCCAGCAACCAGTAATGGATGACCCTAGAGCCTTGGCAGGCGGTGAAGGTATGGGTCCCGATGCGCGACAAGATGAAGTGGCGGAGGGCGGCAGGCAGCCGCGAGATGGAGGAGGTGACGAAGACGGAGATGAAGTGCAGGAGAACCGGCCAGTGGCGGGTGAGTCGCCCAATGACTACCCACCCACGGCGATAAGAACAGGAGAAGCAGAGAAGTCGTGCGACCGAGGCCTTACGCGGGACGCAGAGCAGCGGCGACGCCAAGAGGTCGCGAGCATCGACGACGGAGCGGACACCTTGGTGAAGATGGTGACGTCCACGCTGGACGAGCAGTTACACACGGAGATGGAGATCCGAGACGAGTGGAGGGCGAGGAGGTACGTGGACACGGTACGGCCGGCCATGGCCGCGCTGCGTTACGTACATGCGGTCCGTGAGCAGGCCGAGACAGGCATGACAGAAGCAGCGGCGAATGGCCAAGCGCTGACGACTGAGGAAGGCGAAGATGCAGCGACTGAGGAAGGCGGGGTTGCAGCGACTGAGGAAGGCGGCACCCTGGCGCTCGAAGGAAGTGGAGCGCGGGTGACCTCGGGGGACGTCGAGGCGGCCGACGTGGCGGCGGAACCCCAAACAGCGAAGGAAGTGACGGAGGGGGACAGCAAGAACTCCACTAGTGTGGCGAGCAGCACCATGGTGGAACCATCCGAGTCTCAGCGAGGGTCCAAGCGGCGGCGGGCGTGTCGCACTGGACGACGAGCCAAGCCTGACACAAGGAGCACAGATGAGACGGAACGAATCATTGTCGAACTGGAGGAGGAGCAAGCCTGGCGGCGACTGCGTCAGGAAGTGGAAGCCCGTGGCGAATTGGCAGATCGGCGAGCACGGCGCGAGGAAGCGACGCAGGCGTCGAGTCGGAGCCAAGCATCAAGCGCCAGGGTCAGCTTGGTGCAGCGACGATCCCAGCTCACGGCAGCATCTGTCAGTATGGCGAGCGGCTTGGACGTGGCGGCAGATGACGGCCTTCCGACGGCCGAAGTGACTGTCAATGGCAACCGGCGGCAGGTGAAGCTGGACAGCGGTGCCCGGTACTCAGTGGCCGGCTCTGCCTGGATGGCACGTGGTGAACGCGTCCGAGAACCCGCTCCGGTAGATTGTGTCGAGGGCATCGGCGGCTTTCAACTGGACGTGATTGGGGTGTGGGCGTTTAGTATGGTGAACGTGTTCGGGCAAAGAGTGGAGATCAGGGCATGCGTGATCGAGGGCTGCACCGACGAGTTCCTCGTGGGCGTGGACTTCATGCGCAAGCACCGTGCTAACATGGACTTCGACCGGAACGAAGTTCGTTATTACGAGAAGGAGCGGCTCGTGGTGATCCCCTTCCGCACCAACGGCGTAGAAGGCGATACCAAGGTAGCACCTGTGAGGCTGGTGCGGCACGCGCGGCTGACACGCAATGCCGTGACCCCGGTCGAGGTTTCTGTGGCTGCAGTCGATGGAGAAGAAGGCATGTTCATTCCAACCCGACGCTGTGGTGCCGTGATGTTAGCCGTGACAGTAACCAAGGCGCGGAACGGCAAGGCACTCGTCCCGGCCATCAACATGCATGGCGGCCGGACGAAGCTGCCTGGCAAACGGGAGCTGGGTACGTGGGTGCCCATTGAGGCCGACATGCAAGTGCTCGACCTAAACGGGGAATTGGACCCGGTCAGGCTGAATGAGTGGCTGGACGCGATGGGTGATACTACGACGCCTCTGGACAATGAAGAGGAGGTGCAGATTGGCACCACGGATCCGGACGCACGCACGTGGGTGGTGAAGTTGCTGCGGGCGTATCGAGAAGTGGCGTCAAGCAAAGGGGGCTGCCCACCGGTGACGGTGCTGCCGGTTCAACACCATATCGACACGGGTGACACCGCACCGATCATGCTGAAGCGTCGACGGCAGGCGCAGACGGAGGACGCTGTTATTGAAGACAATGTGGGAAAGATGCTGCAGGCTGGAGTAATTGAAGAGGGTAACGGCGCGTGGGGGTTCCCCGTAGTGCTGGTTCGAAAGAAAGATGGTGAAGTGAGATTTTGTGTTGATTATCGGGCGTTGAACAAAGTCACGAAGAAGGACGTGTACCCGCTGCCCAGGATCGATGAAACGCTGGAGGCTCTTGGAGGAGCTTTGTTGTTCACGACGCTCGACCTCCACTCGGGGTATTGGCAGATCGGTGTCGCTCCGGAGGATCGTGACAAGACTGCATTTACAACCAAGCAGGGGTTGTATCGCTTCCTACGTATGCCCTTTGGCTTGATGAATGCACCCTCCACCTTTCAACGTATGATGAACGGGGTGTTGAGAGGTCTGACGTGGACTACGTGCTTGGTTTATCTGGATGATATCGTGGTGTTCACGCGTGGAGACGTGCGAAAGCACCTCGTGCAGTTGGCCACGGTGTTGGAGAGACTGTCAGTGGCGGGGCTGACTCTAAAGCTACGAAAGTGCGTGTTCGCCGCCAGATCCATGGAGTACCTGGGTCACGAGCTGAGCGATGAAGGCGTACGCCCTGTGGAGCGACTGATCACTGCGGTGACTGAGTTTCCCAGACCGAGTAACCCGGTTGAGGTGAAGAGGTTTGTGCACCTGGCCGGTTACTATAGGAAATTCATTGAAGCATTTGGGTCCATCATGGCGCCTATGACGCGGCTGCTGAAGAAAGACTGCGAGTGGCAGTGGACCGAGGAACAAGAATTCGCGTTTGAGCGGGTGAAGGCTGCGCTGACTACGAAACCATTGCTCGTCTACCCTAACTTCGGGCGCCCCTTCCGTTTGGTGACAGATGCGAGCCAGATCGGGTTGGGTGCTTGCCTGATGCAGGATCAGGGTCGGGGCTGGCAGCCCATAGCCTTCGCCAGTAAGGCGTTGAATGACGCTGAAGCAAACTACTCCATTACGGAGCTGGAATGTTTGGCTGTGGTCTGGTCCGTGAAGCTATTCCGGCCGTACTTGTACGGGCGGACGTTCGAGATTGTCACCGACCACGCGGCGTTGAAGTGGCTGATGACGAGGCCGAATCTGGCGGGTCGTCTGCACAGGTGGTCGCTCACGCTGCAAGAGTATGACTTCCAAATTCTCTACCGACCGGGCACCACTAACGTCGTAGCGGATGCTCTCTCGCGGGCACCTGCGGCCGTCTTGGCAGCAGTTGGCAGGGAGCGAATACGGCGGTCAGATGAGCGAAGAGTATGGGACGGCGAGGATGAAGCGAAGACCGAGAACCACGAGTTGCCCACGACCAAGGCGGTACGCGCAGCGGAAGAGTACGCGCGCCAAGTAACTGGGAGACCTCCAGCAGTAACAATACCTGAGGACGCGGCGACTACGACAGCTGAGCCGGCCACGGATAAGGTGGCGATTGGAGGCGACACGAGAGTGGTCAGGAGATCGGCGGCGACGGAGTTAATCGGCATGGGCGTAGACGACACGAGGCCGATCCTGATACGACCCTGGACCCGAGCGGCTAGGCGGCGGGCCGAAGCCGAAGCGGCATTGCAAGAGCGCGACGGGCACCAAGTGGTCGGCGATGAGGGTGACGCTGATGACCCCGGGGACGCGACGCGAGCGAGACGAGTGACCTGGGCGGAGTCTCTCAGCGAGATCCCATCACTCGGGGTGGGGTCTACCCCGTCGACACCAATCGGAGCATCGGCTCAATCCCCGAAGAAGGCGAGGCGGGCTGAGATGTCTGTCGTAGCAGCGGATAAGAGGGTGTCGGACGGCGATCCAGACGCACATACGGAGGTGGCTGCCGAGGTGGGAGTCGACGACGACGAGCAGGGGCCGGAACCGACGCTGCAAGTCACCGACGACGAGCTGATAAGGGCACAGAAGCGCAGCCGGTGGGTGCAACGAGTGGCCAGGGACGGCAGCTACACGGACATGATAGTGGAGAACAAGTACGGGTTGGTGGTCATCCACACGAAGCGTGGGCGACGAGTAATACTGCCGCCAGCACTGTGGCCGGCGGTATTCAAAGAAATGCACGGCTCCATTTGGGCGGGGCATCTACGAGGTCCTCATACGTACGGCAGGGTGGCGCAACTCTACTGGTGGCCCGGATTACAACGCGAGGTGAACGCTTGGGTGAGAGGCTGCCAAGAGTGCGGCAGTCGCAAGGCTCGTCCGCGTGAGGTGATTCCGCCCCTGAGGAGCTTGCGAGGTGGCGACGTCGGCGATCGGTGGGCGCTAGACGTAGCTGGCCCGTTCCCGATTGCGAGCGGCGGCAAGCGCTATGTGATAGCTGCGCTGGAGTATGTCACGAGGTACGCGGTGGCGCGGAGCGTAGTGAAGCACACGGCGGATAACGTGGCAGCGTTCCTGATGGACGAAGTGGTGCTGAAATTCGGAGTGTTCAGGGAACTACTCACGGACGGAGCACCGGAGATGACCGGGCGAGTGATCGAGCAGTTGGTGAACTTGCTGCAAGCCAAGCAAACGAACCCCGTGCCGTACCGCCCACAGATGATCGGGCTGGTGGAGCGCTTCCACCGTACGTGGAAGGACTGCGTGGCAACTTTCATGGCCGACGAAAAGCAGAACGACTGGGGCGATTGGGTGCAGTGTGCCGTGTATGCCTACAACTCTGCAAGGCACTCTACGGTGGCGTTGACGCCAAATGAGCTAATGATGGGTAGACGGCTGCGTTTGCCTAATGAGCTACTGCGACGGACTGCCGTGACTGAAGCGGGCGACCTGCTGCCGTATCATCGGCGGCTAATGTCTGCCCTTGAAAGGAGTCAGCAATGTGCGGAGCGTGCACGGGTGAAGGAACAGGCAAGACAGGCGCGCTACTATAACCGGCGGGCGAAGCAGACACGGTCGTTTGAGGCGGGAGATCGCGTATGGGTATACAACCCTCCCCGAGGCCCCAAGGCGACCAAGTTTGTGCACATGTGGATGGGTCCGTTGCGTGTGATCGAACCTGCAGGCTACGAGAACTACGTGCTACGGCGTGAGGACAAAACGGGCAAACCAGAGTCAATTATAGCGCACGTGTCCTTCATGGTGAGCTTCCACGCTCCTACCTCACTCTTGCAACAGACAGCGGACGACATCGAGGCGGAGCTGGCTGGGGACGGCACTGATGAAGGCGCACGCCGACACGATGTCGAGGCGACATCGGCGGCTGTACGAGCAGCGGTGGGAACTGGCCGTTCAACCCCGGCGAGAAGAGGTGCGAAGCGACGTCATCGCCCAGCTGAGAGTACCCGCGGAGGCGTCGGCCAGAGTGGCAAGTTGGTGGAGAGGCGACGCCGAAGACGACGGAACCGGGCCGGACAATACGTGGTGGAGTATGAGCTCCGACAGCAGGACGGCGCGACTACCTGGGTCGGTGGCGCTGAATACGAACGGCTGCACGCCGACGGGAGGGTCGTGGAAGACCCTCAATTTGAGGAAGTCGTGTAATACATGGAGACCGTGGGCAGACACCGGCACGCCAGCGGGCAGTGAGCCGACGCACACGACGGAAACGGACGGGAGACAGGTCGGCGAATTAGGCGGTGGAAGCACTGGGGAATCTGGCTGCGGCCAGAAGTGGAAAGATCGCCGGCAACGGCTGACAGTGGCCGGCAGCTTGAAGGACGGTGGGCGATGGGTGATGGACGGTGGGCGGTGGCTGGCGTGCGAAGATATGGCAGCCAGCTGCAAGACGGACGGTGGGCGAGTCGGCGAGCGGCGGCTGGCGTGCGAAGATATGGAAGCCAGCTGCGGGACGGACGGTGGGCGAGGATCCGAGGCCGGCGAGCGGCGCGGAGCCTCACTCTGGATTCTGCCACGAAAGGCGGAAGACGAACGAGCGAAGGGCAGTAGACCCTCGCAGGCAGCGCTGGAGAGCGCTGTTGGACGGAGCCCCGACGAGGCTGGAGAGAGGCGACTGGCGTGACGAGCGTGCCGAGCGTGGAGCTGACGGGCACTGGGAGTGAGCGGCACAGGACGGCAACGGCGGTCCGAGTCGACTGCAGGCTGCACGAGGACAGGCGCCCGAGGCGTGGATCCGAGTGGCTAGGTTGGCGACGGCGGCAGCACTCATCTGTGTGGAAGAGCAGCGTTAGGACGCGAGAGACGACAGTAGCAGGCAGCTTCGTAGGGCAATTGGACGGGCGAACGGTAAATAAAATAGGTGGCGTTGTCTAAAAGGCACGCACCGGCGCGGTAGGCATCAGTTGCCGCCGACGGCCATCCGAACCTTGGGCCTTCAGCACTGGCGACCAAACCCCGGCGTGCAGGGACCTCAGACACGTTATAATGTAAACCTCAGGGCGGTTGGGGTTGTTGGCGAAATTGGATCGAATGCGAGCGTCGTAGGCTGGGAAAACATCGCTTTGAGCTTCTCGATAGTCGATAATATCGCCGTATCTCAAGCTGCCAGATTTTTCACGAAGAATCTGAAACGCAGCAGTTCCGTGCCAGCGCTTTATCATGTCCGCAGGGTTCGTCATGTCGAAAAAGGTGCCGTCGCGCATAGCGAGCGCCTTGACCCAGGGATTGGCGCAGGCATCCAAGTATGCGCGGTAGAGCACTTTTCGAGCAAATACCGGATCAATCCCAGCAGGCCACCCACGATGCTTGGGGAACTCCACGTGGATCTGAGGAGGCGAATGCTTAAGAAACATCATCATCTCGCGAGGTAGCTGTCTTTGGTTAGACCTCGACGCTGCATATGCGAAACGCGACATATTCATGAACGACTCCATTTGCGCGATGTAGACGTCAATGTCGGTGGTTTCTCCGTTCATCATGTCAGCGAACATGTCTTCTTTCGTTGGGTTTTGTTTCCATGCCGCAGCCGAGAATGTTTCAGGTCGCATTGCATCGCGCTGCTCCCGTTGAACATGTGTAGGAACTTCTGAGACTTGCGGGGCCACCTTTGCGTCCCCGGACAGCTTTGACCGACGTTGAATATCGGCACTGATGCCACGATCGAACTCCTTCACACGTTCGCTTGGTGCCAGCAACGCTCGTGACACGACATTAGACCGAATGGTTTCCAAGTCAGCGACACACTCCTCTCCCGAAAACCCCAAAGAATACATGCACCTGGCTCGACGTGACCACGCTTTGTAGTTGATCGGGTCGACGATACCGGCGACCGTGCAGTTAAGAAGTGCCGCCTCAGGATATGGCATAATTTCATCCGACCGTGGTCCAACACTGACACCCGCGGCACAGCCAGTCTCTCGTGACAACGACAAATACACAGCAGCGATGTTATTCAGCACTAACGACACATCACAGCAGCATTGCAAACTCGATGCGAGCCCCTTCCGATAGTATTCCTCGGCGGTATGATAATCCCCTTCTCCAAATTTTTCGGATCCAAGCTTTCGCCATGCGTCTGCGTCTTTCTTCTCCCCGACAACATTTTCTTCTGTGATCACCAATGCCGGGAAAGTTACACTCACGCACCACTTCGCGTATGATTTTAGCGAAGACTCGGGAATAGCTGCGGAGGATAAAGCATGGTGCTTGAGTGTGTTTTCCAGCAATTTGTCTTGCTGCGCGGTCAAGTCGGGTAAACTTTTGCGTGCGTGAGCAACAACACTCTCAACCAACACGCCGCCATGAACTTTATCCTCTCCTTGATTTTCAACTCCACGTTCGCTTAGAGCAGACGCGAGGCGAAGCCATCCCTTGAAGTAACCAGAGTTTAGGTGCACAGCCGCCCCCGAAAGCTGGATGGATGCACTGTAGTCGCCCAATTTGAATCGGCAGGTCGCGATATTGTTGAGTAGTACGGCAATCGAGTGAGCTTCAGGTTGAACGGTTTCAAGAGCACGTTCATAGCACGACAACGCTCCACAAGCTGCATTTTGCGAGCGTAATCCGCTGAAAAACTTGTTCCCGAGATTCTTCCACGCTTTCAAGTCCGTCGGTACTGCTTGCCAGGGGGCAATTTCCGTCGGCTCCTCCACCCGAATGCCCAATGACCCGTCCAAGCGTATCTTGTAGAACGGCTCGAACACAACTATCGGCATTCCTTTTGGGAACCTGCTTGCCACCAGTGACTGCCGCTGATATGATGGCAGAGAAGGATCTACCAACCCGTAGACAGCAATCTCTACTAAATAACCCGTCACGTCCTCCAGGAGAAGTGAGGTCGCAGAAATACCGGAGAAAGCGTCATCAACGGCGACCCACCCACACAGATATCGGCCGCGGTGAGTTGTCCCAAGATCGAGTTCCTTGGCAATCATCGGCGTGAGTCTTCCCAACGATCTAGTGACGCACGCTGGCTTCGCGTCGTCAATGGTAAATTTTACGTAGGCACTACCGGCTTTAATGTTTCGCTCAGCGAAAATGCCTCCAGGCCGAACAAATGTGGCGCGCATCTCCTTAAATCGCTGGATGAGCTCCTCTTGTGGATTCGAAACCTCAGCTGGCTCATCAAATTCGCGCATGACTTGATCCAGAAGATCATCCTGCTGCTCTTCAGGCAATCCTCCGAGGAACTCCATCATCTTGGACGGGTCCGCGCCCATCAGATACGGAGACGCCATGATTGACAATCTACTTCACCTCCTTCTCGGCAAATTCACGAATGATCGGAAAAGTGCCCAACAAACGGTCAGGTTGACTATACTGATGTCATTTGACCCGTCCCAAGCGCGGCATTTGCGAGAGAAATCTGGTTCTTCGGCATATTCGATTTTGCTCAGAACCCCAAAAATGAAGCGCATGGAGGCTGTGGCGTACATTAACCACATGATGAGTACTACCAGCTGGGCACGACTGGAAGCTCCACTTACTGCTGAAGATGACGGCGGGCCAGGCGAAGAGATCTGCTCTGTGTCGCTGCAAGAGTGGGAACATTACGTGAGAACGGAGTATCAATGCTTGAAATCGCGAGCATTTTCGTGGTACGATGGGAAGGTCTACCTGGTAGAGCCAAGTACATCGTGCCATGGGACCATTGTTTCGGAAATCAGTGGTGAAATCACGTCCACCGTGGGGTATAGAAACGGTTTCCTATCATGCTCCGGGTCTACTTACGTTGAAAGTATGCGGCTGCTGGAACCTGACACTAGTTTTGGTCCAACTGCAAGAGTTCCGGGAGCGGAACGTCCGCCACGAATGACTTGGGGAGAGTATCACACGCTCAAAGTGGAGGTCGGGGTGGCGCGCGGGTGGTCCAAGCTCGATCGCAGGGCGGAGGAATGGAGCCATTTTCCAGGCGTGCAGTACGTCTTGTGCGTGCGGGTGTCGAATGATCTCAAGACGCGCCAGTACCGTCTCGATTCCGTGGTGGGTGGCAACATTGAGACCCCGAGAGCGCCGATTGTCGACATTGTAAACCCTACGACGGTGACGTTTGACTCGCGTCGGCTGCTTGGGCTGCCTCCCGATGGGGAAATTCCACTTGGTTTCAGCGACCCGACGGTGACTATCGAGTTGTTTTCGGTGATCGAAAGGGGAGCAGACGAGTGAGATGATGTTTGATCGCAGCGACAGAGGAAGGCGACAGAATTTACCAAAGAAGCTCAACGCATGCGGTTATGTGGAGTCCCCACTGCCGCTTTGGGACTCGTCCGAGGGGTGCTGCACTCCAAGGGAGAAATTTGAATTAATCACCGAAGTGGCGTATTAAAACAAAATCCAATGTTGCGTAGTAAAAAAATCCAATTTTGCTATCTTGCCTTGAGATTTTTTGTCTGGTCAGTTTTTTTCCAGAGAATCCGGCATTTGACAGAGTCCTTCAAGATAAAATCCGATTTTGCAAAAATCTCAGGTGTACAAAATAAGGGACGTGAGTTTTCAAACTTCGCTTGTCAAACGTGAAAATGAGCTCCTCGGACGACAAAGACCCCTCGACTCCTCCGCCGCTGCATGTGGCTGTGTGGGAGGGCGACGTCGACCGCGTGCGTCGCATCCTGGACGCCGCCTGCCCCGAGGGTGAGGAATCCCGCGACCCGCTCAAGGCCGAGGCGCTGAAGGACCTCCTGGAGCTCAAAGATGTGCGTGGGAATTCCGCGCTGCACTTGGCCGTGCGCGTGGTGCAGCCGACGCAGCGCGCCATCGTGAAGCTGCTGCTGGACCGAGACGCCAGCGTGGGATCCCGCAACTCCGACGGCTGGAGCTGCGCTCACGACGCCGCACTGTGCGACGACGAGTTGATGCTGGCCCAAGTCTATCTCCGAGGCGAGAAGCAGGTGGTCAAGTCGCTGGAGTCCGCCCAGGACACGCTCACGCAGGCACTGGAGAAGCTGCCGGACTTTGCAGCTGAGATCTTCATCGAGGCCCACTCGTGGGTGCCCATGGTGTCGAGTGTCCTGCCCTCGGACACGATCCGGATCTGGAAACGCGGCTCTCAGCTGCGCATCGACTCGGCGTTGAAAGGGCTGGACGGGGTCAAGTGGAAGAAAGGACCCATGTCTCACGTGTACATGGGTAGGAGTGGTGGTGAACGAGCAGGTCACGCTGTGGTCATGGACCACGAGAGCAAGGCGTTCTACGACGTGCTGGGGGGTATGATCAACTCGACCGTGGGGAATGTGGACTTGGCGCTGCATGTGTCGTTGACCACGGCCATGTCGTCCTCGAGCATGGATGCGACGAATTTGGAGTTTGTCAGACAGAAAGAGGTCAAGGCCCAGGGAAAGAGAGACGAGAGCGGCGTCCAGGAAGACGACGAGAAGAAGAGCAGGAGCAGACAGCGCAGATGTCCGTGGTCGGGAACGACGTACAAGATGCAGAACTTCTCGATGGAGGCGCAGTTCCGACCTGTTGTGAATCCAGACCGCAAGCTGAAGCAGCTCCCGACGACGGGCAAGGACACCCCGTTTGAAGAAGTGCAAGAGTTCATGGACCATCTGCACTCGTCGGTGCCCCGTAGGAAAGACAAGAAGAGCTCGAAGATGAAGCACAAATCCAGTTCAAGTCTCAGCAGCAGCATTGATTCAAAGGATGAGAGTGCTAAACGTACTCTGCAGCTCGAAAAGGGCCGAAAGGTTGAAATGCACTTGGATGTGATCGCTGGAGACACGATTCGATGGGAATTCATGTCAAAGAGCAGCGACTTCTGCTTTGTGGCGACATACTTCTACGAAGACCAGCAACAGCCTGTGTGTCGCACGGATGGCGTCAAAAACATGGCGATTGTTGGTGCATTCGAGGTCGAATTCAACGGCAGCTTTGTGCTGATGTGGCAGAACACACAGAAGGGCTTTACAATTGACAGGAACGGGATCAAGATCACCTATGACGTCGTGCATACACGGGCGGCTGTAGAAGAACCTCCGCTAGATGCGACCCTTGCTGCAGCTGATCAAGCTTCTCTGGGTACACAAGAAGGTAGCGAACCAGAGACGACTACAGACCCGCACGATCTTGTTAGACTGACGGATGACCAGAAATGCGAAGTTTTCCGTCAGCCGGACCATATTCCGAACCCAATCACTACAACGACCGCATTCGTCGACTACTTCAAGGTCGCCGATGCGTTCAGCAAGCCGGACGATTCTGTAAACAACAACCAGAAGAAAAAGTCGTCGTTCTTCAAGATGTTTGAGGATAAAAAGCAACAACACCAGGGTGCCTCGACAGCGTCAACAACATCAAGGAGCAGTGCAAGCGATACAGCATTCGGAATGAAAAATACTTTCCGGAGTCTTACACTATTGCCAACAGCACGGCGAATGCGAAAGGATTTCGAGGCCAAGGTGGTCATGACCGAGAACTTCCCGTTTCAGCTTCGCGACTTCCTGCCAGTCATCAAGTTCATCTCGACAACAGGCGACCACGTCAAAAATCTCGAGGAGTTTTTCCAGATGGTACGTATCGCGATCCTTGGTCTCTTCTGTGTGAAATTTACTGGTGGTGCTGACCGTGCTGTGGGTTAACGAACCGTAGAAACTTCCACCAGGCTTCCCTGTCAAGTTTGAGCTGCCGATGATGTTTACGATCCGAGTTGCGTACACGTTTCAGAAGATCACACTAAATCCGCAGCTGGATCCGAAAATATTCGACATCCCCAGCGATTATCACGAGGTGTTCACGCTGGACGAAGTGCGGGTATAAGC
This sequence comes from Phytophthora x cambivora, assembly GCA_033557925.1. Classification (NCBI taxonomy): domain Eukaryota; phylum Oomycota; class Peronosporomycetes; order Peronosporales; family Peronosporaceae; genus Phytophthora; species Phytophthora x cambivora. The sequence goes on along the minus strand of JAUCEB010000023.1, from coordinate 1,825,243 downwards.
TTAAAACAATTTTGAAATCATAGATAAAATAGGTTTATTTCTTCAAGGATATCGCTCCTGTGCTGCGGTGTATGTTCTACTTGGTTTCCAGCTGGCGCCCTGCTTGGTGGAATTCTTCATAGGGGTCCAGCTCGTCTAGTAACAGGTCGTCCGGTGCTTCTTCGTCGTCTTGTGCATCCACGACCCCCGTCTCGTCCGTTGCAAGAATAGCGTCTCCGAAGTATGGAGAGTCGTCGTCACCGTCGAACACATTGCCAGTGGTCGGCGCGGCTGCAGTATCAACAACGCTTCCTCGGAACATTGGGTAGGGGCTCTGCATCCTCAGCGCCCAAAGCGACAGGTCCACCGACGAATACAACGCAACAGATCCGACACCCGCCAATACCAGCACGCCCAGTGCAACCACGACCTTGGTCCGCAACGCTCGACGCTGCTCCAAATGTTTGTGCAGGATCGTCGACTCGGACAGCGCTGAACATGCTGTCAGCTTCTTGGTCGGTGACTCGTAGCACTCGTAGTTGGCCTCTTCCAGGGACGCGAAGAACTCCTCGTCCATGTCACGATACGCGCTCGAGTTTTTTCCTCGACCCATGACGGACAGCGAAGCTTGGGGTGTCTGGAGAATGGCACACTGATGAAGATAGCAATGCTCCTCCTCTTTGCCAGTGCAAAATGCAGTGAGGATTGCAGAGGTCTCCGCGCTCAGGTCACCAGTTGGCGTCTTGTCCTTTGCCAAATTGGCCAACGTTTCGCGCCGAGCGGTTTTCTGTCCGTTGCTCAGTAGAGGATGGCCGTCTATCTATCTATAATATCGATGGGCTCGGACAGTAAAGGGCACCACTCGTTCTGCGATTGATACAGTGCATTCCTGCAACCACTCTATCCAACACCTTGTCTTCTTAACGGCTGGTCGGTGTGGTCTCGCCCACTGACATGTCGACATCGCCGGTTCTCCACCGACCCTTGAAGGCGTGTGCGCTACAATGTATGCACACCAAACTCTCTTTAACATTTGAAGATGTGGTGTGTGACACACCAACCAGTGCAGCGGGTTGTCAAAAACCCGCCACTTTCGCTTTTGACGCCCAAGCAGCTCAAGTCTGATTCGCTAATGTCGTCGTTGACGCCGCAGCCGCTGGGCATCTCGCTGCCGCCGCAGGACACGCACGCGCTGTCCGTGTCCATGCCGGACTGGGCGCACGTGGTAGGCTACGAGGAGGGCAAGCCGGAGGTGTTGGGCGCCATGGCCTGCGGCTACCCGCGCTTCTTCCGCCACCCGCTGGTGGTCGCGCTCTCGGCGCTCGTGCAGAAGCAGCTGTTCCCCGAGGATGACGTCGACGCGTGGGAGCTCATGCCGGTACCGACTTGTGACGCGGCCGACCGCCTGCGACATTTCCTCGTGACGAGCCATTCTGATTCTGTCGAAAACGCTGTCAAAAACGACGAGGTCACGGTGCACCATGTCAAAAACTCCGTGCACGTCGTGCGCTTCCCACACCGCATCGGCAAGACAGCGTCGCAGTTCTGGCAGCACTCGGGGGAGATCGTGTCATCGCGCCACGCCGAGCGGCTGCTGCAGGTGCTCAAGGGCGGCGACGATGTCGAAATTCCGGCAATGGGACGAACGGACAGCCACTTGGCGCTGCGAGAGCGCGTCTCCGGGCTCTACTTGCCCTCCGCCGACCCGTCCAAGGTGGCTCTGTACCCTACGGGGATGGGCGCGATCTTCGCCACGGTGAGGCTGCTGCAGAAGCTCCGCGGCTCGGACTGCAAGAGCATCTTGGTGGGCTTCCCGTACGTCGACACGCTCAAGATCCTGTCCAGGAAAGAGTGGTGCGCCCACGGTGTGCACTTCTTCCCGGCGTGCGGGGAGAAGGAGATGCAGGAGGTGGAGGCCATCGTGGCTAAGGAGAAGGTGCTCGGCATCTGGACCGAATTCCCGGGCAACCCGCTGCTGTCCATGCCGGACCTCAAGAGATTGGCCAAGTGTGCGCACGACAATGGCACGGTGCTGGTGGTGGACGACACTGTTGGCTCGTACAATGTCAACACGATGAAACACGGCTGCGCTGACTTGGTGGCCACGAGTTTGTCCAAGATTTTCGGCGGAGTGGGCAATGTGATGGCGGGCAGTGTGGTGCTGAACCCGGACGGACCCAAGTTCAAGGAGCTGGAGGCGATTTTCGACCCCGAAGGAGACTCGTTCGTTGTGGAGGATGATGTTAAGGAGCTGCTGGAGCAGTCGGTGGACCTGGCAGACCGTCTCGCGAAGACCAACGCGACTACGGCCGAGATTGTGCAGAGGCTGCAGAAGCACCCGCTTGTGAAGGAAGTGTACTACCCCACGACGGGCGACGCCCAGAACCTGTACGACCCGTTCCTGAACCCGTCTGAGGAAAAGGACAAGCCTCGTTATGGGCCGCTGTTCTCGATCCTGCTACCCGGTGGACTCGAGCCGGCCAAGGCATTCTACAACGCGTTGACGATTGCCAAAGGGCCGAGCCTCGGCACCAACTTCACGCTTAGCTGTCCGTACACACTGCTTGCCCACTACGGCGAACTGGATTTCGTCGAGTCATGCGGAGTCGACCGTTATCTGATTCGCATTTCAATCGGCCAGGAGGACACTGAAGTTATCTGGGCAGACTTTGAGCAGGCCTTCGCCGCCGCCAGCGCCTTCATTACACCCGAATCGTCAGCGTCCAAGTAAATAGACCGCAAGTAGACCGCAAGACGTAGCACGCTTTGCGCCAAGCGAACAGTTGCTGCCGCTGGTGCACCTACTGCCTTACGCAGAAAGATGCACTACCGACAGGTTCGCTTCCCGCACGGCCTCGAGCAGATTGTTTTGCATAGCTTATCAATACAAGTATGCTTGGAGCTGCTGTAGATCAATGACATCGTTATGTGTTTTGCTCTATAGAATTATTGCAGTGCCGACAATTGACTTGGTGCCTTTAAGAGTGCAGACTGTTGACCAGTATCCACAGATAGTGTGGGAAGACAACCCGTGTTGGTTAACCCTTACTAAAAAACTGGCGTAAGTTGCTACTGTGCGTGGAGGGCGGGATGCAAAAAGTCTACAGATTCTATGAAGTCTAAATCGCTCTGCACACCGCCGTCTCACTCATCACGCACTACCAGCACCAATCACACCGGCAAAACTCTAGAAGCAGTCAGCAAGGTTACAATAGCCGCTTGCGTAGCTGCTCGAGGAACACAAACGTCAGCAGCGTCTGCGGCCCGAGCCGCATGTAGGCCGGCAGCCAGCCCTTGTACAGTCCGCGCAGTCCTTCGTGCTTGACCACCTTGACGAAGCAGTCGGTGGCGCTCTTGTACTCGTTGTGGTGCATGTTCATGAGTCTGGTCTTGACGACATCCGCCGGCGCGCAGGCCGTCGTGGCCACCAGACCGGCCACCATACTGGCCAGCACGTGGGTCTGCAGGTTGTCGTGCATGGGCACCACTGAGTTCTCCAGAAGCGTCGACTTGGCCAAGTCGTAGGCCGCGATCTGGCCCGTGGTGAGCAGCATGGCCCGGATCATATTGGGGCGCACGCCGCGCATCAACGCGGCCAGTCCCTCCTCCTTCTCCACGCGGAGCAGGCCGTCCACCGCGTGCTTGTAGTTGCGTCGCTTCTCCGGCGGCAGGCGGCTGTCCGCCTGCATGCGGATGTTGACGATGTCCGCGGGGTTGCCGAAGGCGCCGCCGATGACTCCGCCGGTCATGCCCAGCAGCACGTTGTGGCCCGTGGAGATGGGGCGGCCGTCGTTGCGGCGCACCGCCTCGTCCTTGAGGAAGTGGTAGACGGCGAAGCGCATGGTGGAGTACGTGCCCTCCCTCATGGCCCCTCCGGAGATGCCCTGGTAGAGACCGCGCAGTCCCTGGAGGCGCAGGATGCGGCGCACGGCGGACACCAGCCCCAGGTTCTCCTTCCTGGACGTCTGCAGGTGGATCTTGAGCAGGTCGAACGGGTGCGTGAAGAACACGGCGCCCACGGCGGACACGCCGCCGAACGAGTAGCTGGCCAGCGGCGGACGCGGCTTGATGGCCGAGGAATCCGCGAGCGGAGGCTCCAGGGGCAGCGTCATGATTGCGACTGGCCGAACTGATACTGAAGTTGAGTGCTGAGGCACAAGGTCAGTATTATACTATACTTACTTAAGAAGTAGTAGTTAAGTAGCTGTGACGGATCGCGCAATCGGCGAGATTACTCAATTTTTTTGAGTCAGCGGGTTTTGAGGGTTTTACTAAAAACTCTCAAAAATACGCTTGGTGGAACTGCTGGTAAAAGTGACTTTATGATTCTCGTGCAGCCTCGACCGGCGTATCCGCCGTGTTGAATCAAAAACCATAATTAGTCAGGGTCAGACTACAAAGCCGTGCTGCGCCCGGGGAAGCTCTGGATTTACTGTTAGTATGGGTCCCATGTTTTGGAAGTTTGAGTTTGTAGTAGTAATACATGTATAGTAGTACTACTCCACTACAATTCGCGTCATGTAAAGCTCCCGGGAAAACTAGGGCGTCTGCGACTTAGACTGGGAACACCAATTTGCCTAGAATAAGCAGCGCTTTTGCATGCGACCTGCGTTATGGTGTCGGGCTCTGCTAGTATCAGTGTTATAGCGCACTGCTACTGCACCCTTTCTATCATGCTGCTCTAGTAGCAGTGCTACTGCCTCCATTGCTATCATACTGCTCTGCTCTGCTATTAATAGTCGCAGTGTTTCAGCAGTGCTACTGCATCGATGCTGCCATGCTACTCTGCTACATGTAGTAGCAGTGCTACTGCACCGATGCCGTCCATTTCTATCATACTGCTCTGCTATTAATAGTCGCAGTGTTACAGCAGTGCTACTGCATCGATGCTGGCATGCTGCTCTGCTACATGTAGTAGCAGTGCTACTGCACTGATACCGTCCATTTCTGTAATTCTGCTCTGCTAGCAGAACTGCTTGCATGAACCGCGCGCATCTGCTGCGGCTGCGCGCGGTTCATGCAACATTTCTAATGTTGTACCAGGTACGAATGTTAACCCAGGTTACGCTTACGCAGTACCGTACTGGTGTCTCATTCACGCTGTAAGGATCACGATTGACCTCATCGTCTTCCTGGCAATCTTTTATGATACAACCCATACTTCGTTTGTTGAGCGGTTTCGACAATGGTGACCTTCCCTGAGGCCGCGTCTTGGATGTCTTTAGGCCTCAATGAGGGCCTAGAACCGAGTTTGCTCGTTTAGAGCATCTCCAGCGGTAAGCTCTAACACCAGTTTTATCGTAAAAGTAACGCCGTTGAGACTTGAGAGAGATTTAATGCTCCCACCGGTGGGTCGTATCGCGGGCTTTAACTTCACCAAGGTCTATACTTTGACTCTTCGGTCTTAAAATAAGACTCGAATTCTAACCTTTCTGACTTGTTTTCACTATGGGGATCGGAGCTCGATAATCGAAGCTGCTCAGGACGAAAAATTGTGGCCAGGGATTTAGTTAAGACGGCGAATACATCCTCCCGGTGGGGAGCTGTCCTCTCAACACCGACTTATTTAAATTTTCGTGGTCTTAAGGGGCTCGATAGGACCGAAAAATAAGTCCTACCGCTGGAGATGCTCTTAGGGTCCATCAAAAATATTACTTGAAGAGTACTATATTACTGAGCTGATGTTAGCATAGTATCACGCATATTGCTATACGGTACACTAGTGGTATCACTACTACCCCAATAATTCGGGTAGTAGTACTACCGATGTGTACTATTTCAGCAAGTACTACTAACCCCTGCGAGTGAGCATGCCCCTGGGCGCGCTGTCCTCGAAGCCGAAGACCGGCGACGTCTTGAAGTCGACAGCCGCCATCTTCTTGTCGCCCAGTGCCAGTTCCTTCTTGAACAGCAGCAGGAACCCCGTGTACGACGACACGTTCTACACCGGGGCGGCCTCCTGCTGCTGCTGCAGCGATATGTAGGCCGTACTTGGACAGCAAGTCGTATGATAGTGGGTATGTATTCTGCCTAGCTTGTACGACTCGATGGGCAGATCGACGAAACACCTTCTCGCCCTTGATGGCGGCGCACGCGTCCTCGGCACGCTTGTGGGCAACGGCCAAAGCTGAGTTGTCAACGAAGTGGCGCGCTCGGCGCTGATGACTACCCACTAGCGTAGCGTTTTGCATGCATGTATTAATCGGATGTTTCGTGGTGCGATGGTAGCCAGCGGGTGCGGAGTCGCCGTCTTACATGTTCGAGCAGCGCGCTGCCACTGCTGCAGCCGCTGTGCGAGAGCACCAAATCTGAGAACTGGCAAAAGCTCACTTCACGAGCAATTGGTCATTTCTGTAATATCCATATGAGTGTTGCTCGTGTGAGTGAGCATCATGACCACCATTCCACTGAAGGTGTATTGAGTTACAAGCAACATCGCATTCTGTACTTAAATGACTGTATCCCATTGATATGGTTTTGCTTGTCAAGTGCTGCAATCATATGAAAATTCAGACCTCCGGGTGAGATCAATGTAACAACTCTGGATTAAAATCCAGAGAACATGTAATCAGAGTGAAGGGTGTACCTCGTGCTATCCTCGCGACCGTTCATTAGCCGATTCTAGCCATCCCAGTCCAGACGAAGCACGCGGCAGCAGCATGGGGGTGACAGCAGTCAAGGACCCTACCAAGGGCAAGAAGAAGACCACCACGCCGGCTAAGGTCAAGGCGTCATCTACCTTCACTAGCAAGCCTGCAAACAAAAAGGCTTCCACGACGATACTGACGTCTACCACTACAACCACGACAAAGATTTCTGTTACAAGAGACCCCCTCTCTGCGCCTGCCAAGTCTGGTACTAAGGCTAAGACTAGTTCGAAGGGAAAAAGTGTCAAGTCTAGTGACAACCCCAAACGCAGTGCCAAGACCGGCAGCACCAAGACAGGTGCCAAGATCGGAGCTGCACTCAAACCCAAGACTGTCAAGATTAAAGCGGAAGCAAACTTTAAGCCCAAGTTCAGCCCCAATAGCGGCACCGTCGAGTGCTACCAAGACCAGCGTTCCACGGATGCAAGACAACGTCAAGAAGCTGATTGCCGAGGCAGTGACGAGAGAAGTGAAGAATGGGATCAACTTGGGCCAATTGACGGTCACGACCACCCTCACCTTGCATGCTGACCAGGTCCAGTTTCTTGGTTCGACGATGTCGTGGGACTACAAAGGCGGCCCACTGAAGACCGTGCTGAAGGAGTCGCTCAAGGGTGAATACAAGAAGAAGCGGTACCAAATCGTTCTTCTCTCGATGAGTTACGTCAGGAGCGGTGGAGGCTACCTGAAGATGACAGTCACCTACAAGCGCTTGTAGGCGATCGTGTGTGTGTTCTTCGGTCTCGGACAAAATCTTCGTCTAGGCGTCGCTTGTTGTCGTTGTTTGAAAAACTACATGGTCTATCCATCCATCAAGATGCAAGAGGATAAAAAGATGAATTTGGAAGTCTGGCATTCCTCTGAGGGCCGTTCCTAACCAAGTCAAAATAGTTCAGGCAAAACAAATATAAGGCAAGGAAACAGCGAACCACATAGCTGCATGCGTCAAGCTTCTTTGGTAAATTCTTGTCCCTTCCTCTGTCACTACAATCAAAATCTTTTTACTCGAGGTCAATCTCTCGCTGCCCTTCCGATCGCCGCAAACAAGTCGATAGTCACCGTCGGGTCGCTGAAACCAAGTGGAACTGCCGCATCGGGAGGCAGCCCAAGCAGCCGACGCGAGTCAAACGTCACCGTCGTAGGGTTTACAATGTCGACAATCGGCGCTCTCGGGGTCTCAATGCTGCCATCCACCACGAAATCGAGACGGTACTGGCGCGTCTTGAGATCATTCGACACCCGCACGCATAAGATGTACTGCACGCCTGGAAAATGGCTCCATTCCTCCGCCCTGCGATCGAGCTTGGGCCACCCGCGCGCCACCCCGACCTCCACTTTGAGCGTGTGATACTCTCCCCAAGTCATTCGTGGCGGAAATTTCACGCCCGGAACGCTTGGAGTCGGACCAAAACTAGCGTCAGGTTCCAGCAGCCGCATACTTTCAACGTAAGTAGACCCGGAGTTTGCTAGGAAATCGTTTAAAAAACCCACGGTGCACAGGATGGCACGACCGATTTCCCAAACAATGGACCCATGGAGCCGCATGTTTGGCTCTACTAGGTAGACCTTTCCATCGTACCACGAAAATGCTCGCGATTTCATGCACTGATTCTCCGTTCTCACGTAATGTTCCCACTCTTGCAGCGACACAGAGCAGATCTCGTCGCCTAGTCCGCCGTCATCTTCAGCAGCAACTGCAGTTTTCATTCTTGCCCAGTCGATAGTACACATTACGTGGTTAATGTACGCCACAGCCTCCATGCGCTTCATTGTTGGGGGTTCTGCGCAAAATTCACTGTGCCGAAGAACTAGATTTCTCTCGCTTGGGACGGGACCATCTATATAGTCAACCTGACCGTTTGTCGGCACCTTTCGTGAATTCGCGGAGGTGAAGAAGATTGTCAATCATCAGATCCCATGGGCGTGATATAGAATATAGTTCCTCGGAGGTTTGCCTGAAGAGCAGCAGGACGATCTTTTGAATCAAGTCATGCGCGAATTTGACGAGCAAGCAGAGGTTTCAAATCAGTAGGAGGGGTTGATCCAGTGATTCAAGACAACGCGTGCCACATTCGCTCGGCCTTGAGGCATTTTCGCTGAGCAAAACATTAATCCTGGTAGTGCTTACGAAAGATTTACCATCGACGACGCGAAGGCAGCGTACGACACGAGGTCGTTGGGAATTCTCACGCCCATGATCGCCAAGGAGCTTGACCCGTTGATTGCACGGTTCAGAAGTGAGCTCTAATAGCCTGGTCGTTGAAGTTGATCGACTCTTTTCATTGTATTGTTATGCGCTAAGCAGCGAGGCGCGAAAACCACCAGAATTCAAGCTTCTTTCGGCCGCGGGTATTTGTTATTGAGAGTCTCAAGTTACTATCAGATATTCAGCGTCGGCTTTAATTCCACAGGTTATATGTTCTATTATCCGGGGCCTCAGATTTTCACAAGATCCTAGGTGAGTAGGTACTTGAACGAGACGATGGACAGGACGTGGGGGACCCGTGTGGACCCCCTCGTGTCCAAAGAGAGTCGCTAGCACTCGTCCCACCGTGGACTGCCACGACGCCCGACGCCATCGAAGATCTGCCTACACGCCTTGAGCATTCTTCAAAGCACAACAGTTCAGGCAAAAACAAATCTCTAGGCAAGGAAACAGCGAACCATATAACTGCATGCGTCAAGCTTCTTTGGTAAATTCTGTCCCCTTCCTTTGTCGCTGCGATCAAACATCTTCTCACTCGCCAACTCCCCTTTTGATCACCTTAAACAAGTCGATAGCCACCACCGGGTCGCTGAAACCAAGTGGAACTGCCGCGTTGGAAGGCAGTCCAAGCAGCCGACGCGAGTCAAACGTCACCGTCGTAGGGTTTACAATGTCGACAATCGGCGCTCTCGGGGTTTCAATGTGGCCATCCACCACGGAATCGAGACGGTACTGGCGCGTCTTGAGATCATTCGACACCCGCACGCACAAGACGTACTGCACGCCTGGAAAATGGCCCCATTCCTCCGCCCGGCGATCGAGCTTGGGCCACCCGCGAGCCACCCCGACCTCCACTTTGAGCGTGTGATACTCTCCCCAAGTCATTCGTGGTGGACGTTCCGCTCCCAGAACGAGTGAAGTTGGACCAAAACTAGTGTCGGGTTCCAGCAGCCGCATACTTTCAACATAACTAGACCCGGAGCATGACAGGAAATTGTTGCTAAACCCCGCAGTGAACGTGACTTTATAATTGATTTCCGAAACAATGGACCCATGGGGCGACATGTTTGGCTCTACCAGGTAGACCTTTCCATCGTACCACGAAAATGCTCGCGATTTCTTGCATTGATTCTCCGTTCTCACGTAATGTTCCCACTCTTGCAGCGACACAGAGCAGATCTCGTCGCCTAGTCCGCCGTCATCTTCAGCAGCAAGTGCAGCTTCCATTCTTGCCCAGTCGATAGTTCTCATCACGTGGTTAATGTACGCCACGGCCTCCATTCGCTTCATTGTGGGCAAAATCCACTATGGTAAAGAACTGAATTTCTCTCGGAAATGCCGCGTTTGGGACGAGTCAGACACCCTCAACCTGGACGTTTGTTGGGCGCTTTTCCTTTCTTTATTCGTGAATTTGCCGAGAAGGAGGTGAAGAAGATTGTCCATCTCCGGATCCCATGCGCTCCATTTGTTCGGCCTAGAGGCGTTTTCACTGAGCAAAACATTCATTCTGGTAGTGCTTACGTAAGATTTACTTACCATTGACGAGCGTCCGAAACGAGATCGTTGGGAAGACTCACGCCCATGATTGCCAAGGAGCTCGACCTTGGGACAGCTCACAGTGGTCGATATCTGTGTGGGTGGGTTGCCATTGATGACGCTTTCTTCGGCATTTCTGCGACCTCACTTCTCCTGGAGGACGTGACGGGTTGTTTAGTGGAGATTGCTGTCTACGGGTTGGTGGATCCTTCTCTACCATCGTATCAGCGGCAGTCACTGGTGGCAAGCAGGTTCCCAAAAGGAATGCCGATAGTTGTGTTCGAGCCGTTCTACAAGATACGCTTGGACGGGTCATTGGGCATTCGGGTCGAGGAGCCGACGGAAATCGCCCCCTGGCAAGCCGTACCGACGGACTTGAAGACGTGGAAGAATCTCGGAAACAAGTTCTTCAGCGGATTACGCTCGCAAATGCAGCTTGTGGAGCGACGTCGTGCTATGAACGTGCTCTTCAAACCGTTCAACCTGAAGCTCACTCGGCTGTCGTCGAACGGCTTGGGGAGCTGTGCACTCGATCCAACTGCGGTCTGCAGCAAGGGGAAAGGGCGATGGGAATGCCCAGTCCCCTGTACCGAACGTCGCTGACGCTGCATATGAGCTGGTGCTACGACCCCACTCTACGTCTTCAGCCAGCGAATGACCCTTTTGCAGTGCCGACACAGCGATGATGACCGGGTTGATGAAGAAGCTGCACTGTAAGTAGTGGCGGCAGCTCTTTTGGGCAGAAGTTATGGCTTCTGTTGTAGTAGCAGATCTGGCAACATGTAGCGAGGTATGGGCCATACTAAGACAGTGTTGGGGATTCAACAAGTGGTTGGTTGCACCTTAGGAGTGCTGTGATGTGATTGGTTCATCCGCTTCAACTAGATGTGGATACTTCAACAATAGGATAGATGGGTACAAATGAGCCTCGATGTCTAGAAATGATACAGGAATGATTTCCCAGCGGGTATTCGATATCGAGAGTCTCAAGTCAGTTACATACCCTCAATGTCGCATGCTATTACACAGGTTATCCGTTGTAACGTCATCCGCACGATTGGATCCTCAGATGTGCACTCACTCCACGATTGGCCTCTGCGAGGCGAGGAAGTACTTGAACGAGACGATGAGCAGCGCGTGGGGGACCCGCGTGGACCCCCTCGTGTCCGAAGAGAGTCGCTGGCACTCGTCCCAGCGTGAACCTGTCACGACGCCCGACGCCATGGGCGACGCCCTCGTTGCGACGCTGCGGGAGGCCGCACAAGAGGCCGACGACGAGTTCATCGCGTCCGTCGTTGCATTCTGTGGGCTGCAGGTCGCCCAGCAGCTGGTGGACTACGAGCGCGAGTCCCGACTGCTGGCCAAGTTGGCGGACACGGGTCGAGTGGTGACTGTGCTGCTGCAGGCGGCGAGGACGGCGGCGGAGGTCGCTCCAGCGGGTGACGAGCAGCAGGAGAAGAAGGAGGAGGAGGAGACAGAAGAGCAGACACAGCACGTGAGCAGGTTGACGCGGTGGAGACGGACCCTGGCAGAGGAGCGAGCGCGACGCATGGAGCAGGTCTACGAGCCTCTGCTGAGTGACGAGGCCCAGTTGACGCAGGAGATGGGGGACGAGACGCAGCAGCTGGAGATTCTGACGCTCATGAGGCACGACGTGGAGATCTACGGGGCTGTGCTGACCGAGAGGGAGACGGATGTGATCGCGGAGCTGTACACGCAGTTGGTGCGTCGCTCGGGGTTGGTGGTGGGGGTCATCCCTCGCTGGTTCGCGACGACGACGAGTTTGTGGACGGACAGTGTGAAGACTGAGGTGGAGATGGGGGAAGGGGCTTTTGTGAGCCAAGTTTCTATCTGGAAGACGCTGCGCCATCCCAATGTGTTGAGGTTTTATGGCGCCTGTCACGTTGGGCGGGCGTTTGTGATCCACGAAGCACATACCGGTACTGCAATTCCAACAGAAGGTCTCCTATGGAACGATCTGTTGGGGTTAGCGGCCGGTATTGGATATATTCACGGACGAGGGTTTGCATATCAGACGTTGTCAATGGATACGTTCGTTCTGCTTTCATCCGAGCGGAAGCTTGTGGTGAGTGGCATGGGACTAGTGCGAAGTGGTGGGGACGGCCTGGATGGCGAGCTCCATAGAGCTGCTAATGTGATGTCATTCGGCTTGGCGCTGTTGGACATTTTCCGACGCATTCGTGGAGATTGGGGAGGCCAAGCGAATGAGTGGTACATTGCAAACCGACAGCTTCCTGCTTCAAAGCCCGACTGTTTAAATGATCTCGAGTGGGAACTCATTTGTTCGATTTGGTCCATCATTTTGGCCGATCGTCCATCCATGGCAGATATCGTGCGGACGATGAGAAATCTCGTTACACTAGAAGATGAACTAAATCCGTTGAAAGTTGAAGAAGAAATAACTACGACGGCAGGATGGGAGTGGAGGACACAAGCATTCGATAATGCAAATAAAACGATATCGGAGGTGTTGGAGGGTGTAGATGAAGTCTGCAAGGATGATGCAGACAATGGTGTTTTCTATCGATCCGTGTCCGATCGACTGGTAAATATTTATCAGCAGCTTGAAGAATACCGCGAAACTGTGCCGGTTTGCTTGATGGGCGACTTTGATGTAATACTAAACGACTTTTTCTTTCATCTTGGAATCGTACTGGAACCCGATTCATCTTCTAGCGATTCGTCACTTTCTACTGATTCTTCCGATCCGACACTCTCGAATGACATCGATGAATTTCACCGTGACCTAGACAGGTTGATGAATGCAGCCCCGGATCTACTGCATACATCACGGGTTCATAGATGGAGGCAGACGCCACGACAGGAGGAGACATGGCGACATCGAGAAGAGATTGTGGCAGCTTGGGAGGAAATGAACGCTCACGATTTCGACGGAGACGTGATTGATAGCCGTGAAGTATCTGATGGGGGTCAAGATGCCTTGGGAGCACATTTTCTGGAGGCATTGCGAAAGAAAGAGCAGTACACGAAAAATGCCGTCGCCATTAATTTCTTGCGTCGTGACGTGGAAAAGAAGCTTGGCACCGACACTTCAGAACCTCGTTTGCTAATGCGATGGGCCCATACCGGTTACATCGTTCGCGTCATCAATCGTGCAATTGAGTCAGCCGTTGGTATTCTGGAGTTAACTTCTGCGAAGATAGAGTGGTTTGAAGCGTTCGAAGGTGAACGAAAACAACGCATTTCCTTCTACCAGGAATTGCTGGCGGATAGCGGAAGGATTACACTGGAAATGGGTGACAACTGTCAAATCCGTGAAATATACACGGCGTTGCTTTACTCACGCGACGAATACGCGAGTGAACTGAGCGCGAGCGAACGCAATATCACCCTGTCACTTTTCAAGAAGCTGGAGCAGCAGTTAAATGGCGACAGCATTTCACTTCCAAATTGGTTTGCTATGTCAGAGAGTCAGTGGTCCTTTGCAGAGCGATCCGTGCTATCGGGAGATGAGGCATCGTGCGTGCAGCAGATAGAAATCTGTCAGCAACTCAACCACCCGAATGTTTGCAAATTCTACGGTGCCTATCATGTTGGTTGCACCCCTTTTGTTGTCCTCGACGAAACAGTTGCTTTTAACGCGAAGATTTCCTTCGAAGACAAAGACGTCTGGAGACTTTTGCTTGGTTACGCGTATGGATTGCAGTACATACTGAGTCGAGGACTTGCATATACGTCCTTGTCGTTGGCGGATTTCCGTGTTACGTGGGATGGTAAACCAGTGCTCAGCGGTGTAGGTCTACTGCACCAGGCGATCGATCACCTAGACGATACCAAAAGGAAACAATCTGCCGCCTCCAACGTATTAGCGTTCGGTCTCATTGCGTTTCAGATTTTAGCACTCAAGCATCTATCCACGAAAGCTGTGCGTGACTTATCCAAGGACGACTCACCCAAATTGCAGTATGTACAAGAGCTCAGCAAAGAATGGCTTCGGGTTATGTGGGAGCGCAACTGGCCACCGCATCTGGAGATTGGTGCTGCAAGTGGTGACATTCAAGCTGACATAGTGGGGGTTTCAAAGGAGATGGCAAAAGATGAATGGAACTTGCTGTGTAGTTTGTGCAAAGCAACGTCAGTTGACAGAACAGACGTAGCAAAGTTTATCTCTCAGATGAATGCATTGGTACAAGCTAGAGAAGCTCCTGGCACACCTGTGGAAAAGGCACCAGCAAAGGTGCTGAAAGATGTGAATGCAGTCATCTGTCCTTCGTCGGGACTTAAGCTGAAAGAAGTCCTTGCAGAAATCGAAGAAGAGCTAAAGGAAATTAGTGCTCAATTTCAGGATGACAATAGGCGCGTGGTGAAGCGGCTTCTTGACATCTATTACCAACTGGAGAACTCAGCAGAGCCGCTTTTAGCTACTTTTGTCGAAGATTTCGTTGGACTGGTACAGAGCTACCATATCCAAGTCTCGCGTCAACTTGAGAATTCCGACTTCAGTGCCAGTGATGTCATGATGACGAGCGTCGCTCTAACCGTTGCTGATAGAAATGAGAGCATGCATCATCTACTTGACGAATTAATCTGGAATTCGGGCTGCTTGAGCAGCAAAAGTGCCGCTCATCAATGGCAGGAGCTTTCCAGAGAGCAGGCTGGACTACGATCCCAGTCAGTGATGGACACAGTCCTGGAAGACGAGGAAGCAGATTATGATACTGCTGGTGGCAATCACACTCGGTGGCTACTTCCGACAGACGAAGTGCAGCTACTCAAACGCATTGCGCATGGTGCTTTCGGTGCTGCGTACTGGGGAAAGTGGCTGGACACGGATGTGGTTGTGAAAAAAGTGTTAACAAACCAGCATGAAAGCAGAAACCGCCAACAGTTCCGACATGAAGTCGAGTTATGGTTCTCGTTGAATCACGCCAACGTGATTAAACTGTACGGCGCTTGTCACGAAAATAACAAGCAGCCTGTGTTTGTGTGCGAACAAGCAATCCATGGCACGCTGTCATCGTTTCTAAAAGACAAGCCGACAGAAGAAATTTGGGGTGCGCTCTACACTGCAGCTCAGGGCTTGCGTCACTTACACGAGCGAGGGATTGTGCACGGTGATCTCAAGGGCAACAACGTTTTGGTTTGTGACAACAATTTCGTGAAGTTGGCCGATTTTGGTCTGAGTGCAATTGCTAAGCCTGTACTTACACCAGTCGACAAGCCTGGAAGTATCGGTGCTATCCGATGGAGAGCTCCTGAATGCATCCAAGGGTTTATGCCCACGTTCGCGTCCGATATTTATTCCTTTGGGATGTGCATCATTGAAGTAGTGACGGGTAAATATCCGTGGGGGAGTATACCTGATCCTTCAGTGGTGCGCCATGTAGTGGACGAAAAATTACTGCCATCAGGGTTGGAAGCATTTGACCGTGATGAGGGAAAGCTAGTGAAGCGCATGTGCCAATACGACCCCGACGACAGAATCGATATTGGTGCGGTCGTTTGCCTTTTGTATCAGCTTTATTCCGGGACGGACGCATTGGATAGATCTGCGGAACAGGACGCGGAGTACACTGAGGCAGTCGTCCTGCAGCGGTTTATGGCTCTTCGAAGACGAGAAATACTATCCGATCAAGTTGGCGAGCTACCTGAGTGGTTCATTCCTTTTATCCAGTTGGAGCGTGCTCATCTTATTGGAAATGGTGACTTTGCGTCTGTTTTGGACGTGCGGTGGTGTGATTGTATTGTCTCCGCAAAAACTCTGCGAAGAAAGCACGAGAAAACGCAAGAGCACTTCCGGTATCAAGTTAACATTTGGTTTGCGCTTAACCACCCGAATATTGCTCACATTTACGGTGGTTGCCACGTTGGGACTCCATTCTACATTTTCGAAATGGCTACGAACGGATGTCTTACTGACTACCTGAAAAAAAAACAGGATCAAGCACAGGTTTGGCACTGCCTGTTAGACGTTGCTTTAGGGCTGCAATACCTTCACTCGTGTGGCATTATCCACGGGAGTCTCAATGGCAAAGTTTGTCTCGTTTTCGACAACGGCAAAACAAAAGTGGGGAGTTTCGGGGTCAGCGAATATGCTAGATCCAAAGACTCTTACGACAGCGACCTTGGTGGTGCGTTTCGACGGAAAGCACCTGAAGTTTTAGATGGCGGAATACCTACGTTTGCTGCTGACATCTACTCTTTCGGGATGTGTGTAATTGAAGCTCTTTCCGGCACATTACCTTGGGGTGGTGCTATGTCAGACGCAGCCATCAAATATCGAGTGAGTCGAGGAGAACTACCACCGCAACCTGCCGAGATGAACGGACGGGAGTGGGAATTCGTCAAGCGCATGTGCCGCTATGACCCCAACAGCAGAATCAGTATTGATGCTGTCGTTTGCTATATCATGGCGGTGACGAACGGCACAGCTGCTGCCTCTTCGAATGCAGCCAGACTCTTTGCGAAGCTCGAGGACATGCACGGGGACATTAAACTCACGGACGACCCGATCCACGCTGCGTTGCTCACCGACAAGCAGCAATTTCTTGTGTCCAGGAAAAAGCTACCAACTGATCAGGAGCCTGTCGTCGAGAAGAGCTGTGCTAACCGAGGGGATCTGGTCCGCCAAGCTCCTATACTGCAGAAGTATGTTCCTGCTGCGGCCTATGCTTTGGAAGAGGATGAAGGTGGGGACGGCCCGCCGGCTGAGAATGACATGATGGAGGAGAAGACGCCTGTCGACGCGAAGGCGGACTTGGAGCCGAGTACAGCTGACGTTGTGGCTGGCACGAAGCAGAACGTTTCCGCTTGTTCGGATCATTCTTCTGTCCCGCTACTTATCCAGCGGTTGAGTTCTGACGGCACGACATCACAGCAGAAAGAAACGGTTCTGCTGGATCTCCTTCGCGTGTGCGTCACCAACAGCAACCGTGTTCAAGTTTACAAGAGCAATGGAATTCCGGTACTCACGAGTTTGGTACGCGAGGGTGAGACTTTCCTCTCGCAGCTGTATGCGCTTCACGGCCTGAGTTGGCTCACGTTTTCCTTCTCCAAGCTGCGTGAATCCGAATTTGAGTCGCTACTTGGTTGTGTTCGAGAACCAACGCACACGGAAATGCTCTCGCTTCTGCACGAACTGCAGTCTGACGACGATGAAGTGAAAGAGCGTGCAGCCTTGCAGTGTTCCTGTATGGCAACCGGCGGGGCTGGAGACGCACTACGTCGAGTTGGGGTGTTGCCACTACTGGTCGGTCTACTGGAAAACGGCACCGCCAACCAGAAACTCTGGGCAACGGAAGCGCTGGTGACACTTGCCAGCGACAGTGATGAAAATTGTGTGGCAATTACGCGTGGAGGGGTCATCCCGCCGCTAGTTGGGCTGCTACGATCCGGAACCGACATGCACAAGCAGGAAGCCGCCTACGCGCTAGGAAATCTGGCGGCGAACAACGACGAGAATCGTGCTAATATCACTCGTGAAGGCGCGATTCCTCCCATGGCAGAGTTCGTGAAGTCGGTACCGGACGCTCAGTACCAGTGGGCTGTTAAGGGGCAGCGCAGCCCTCCGACATTTTCGTGCCTTGCGGTCCGTTCAGTCCGGAATTCGCCTCCAAGCTCTCAACTAGGACCCCCTGTCCAAGACCTCGCCATGGGCCTCGCATTGAGCATCGTCGACGTCCTGCGCCAGATCTACGAGTTGCGCAATGCGATCCGTCGTCAACGCCGTGTCAACCGCCGCACGTACCTGCGGATGATGGAGATCTACGTCGAGCTGCAGTC
Organism: Phytophthora x cambivora; assembly: GCA_033557925.1. Classification (NCBI taxonomy): domain Eukaryota; phylum Oomycota; class Peronosporomycetes; order Peronosporales; family Peronosporaceae; genus Phytophthora; species Phytophthora x cambivora. The sequence continues at coordinate 1,807,111 of JAUCEB010000023.1, read as the reverse complement.
GTCCGACGGGGTTCACGCCAACGCCACGCCGCTGGCACGCACCGCCATATTGGACAAGTTCTCGGCTGCAGTGACCAAGTTCCTGCTGTACCTGCAAAAGTACAACGATATGTACAAGGTCGTCCGCCTGTTCAAGTTCGCGACCATGGAGGAGCAGCGCCTCATAATCGTGGACGAGATCGACCAGCTCTACCGCATGGTCAACCTCACCCCGGCCGTGGTAGTGATGAACGGCGCAGCTGCTGCCTCTTCGAACGCAACCAGACTCTTTGCGAAGCTCGAGGACATGCACGGGGACATTAAACTCACGCACGACCAGATCCTTGCTGCGTTGCTCGCCGGCAAGCAGCAAGTTGTAGTGCCCAGGAAAAAGCTACCGGCTGATCAGGAGCCTGTCGTCGAGAATGCCTGTGCTATCCGAGGAGCTCCAGTCCGGCAAGCTCTTCTACCGAAGAAGTATGCTCCTGCAGCCTCCTATGCTTTGGAGGAGGATGAAGGCGGGAACGACCCGATGGCTGAGAATGACATGATGGAGGAGAAAACGCCTGTCGACGCGAAGGCGGACTTGGAGCCGAGTACAGCTGACGTTGTGGCTGGCACGAAGCAGCACGTTTCCACTTCTTCGGACCATTCTTCAGTCCCGCTGCTTATCCAGCGGTTGAGTGCTGACGGCACGACATCCCATCAGAAAGAAAAGCTTCTGCTGGATCTCCTTCGCGTGTGCGCCACCAACAGCAACCGTGTTCAAGTTTACAAGACCAAAGGAATTCCGGTACTCACGAGTTTGGTACGCGAGGGTGAGACTTTCCTCTCGCAGCTGTATGCGCTTCACGGCCTGAGTTGGCTCACGTTTTCCTTCTCCAAGCTGCGTGAATCCGAGTTTGAGTCGCTACTTGGTTGTGTTCGAGAACCAACGCACACGGAAATGCTCTCGCTTCTGCACGAACTGCAGCCTGACGATGATGAAGTGAAAGAGCGTGCAGCTTTGCAGTGCTCGTGTATGGCAACCGGCGGGGCTGGAGACGCACTACGGCGAGTTGGGGTGTTGCCACTGCTGGTCGGTCTACTGGAAAATGGCACCGCCAACCAGAAACTGTGGGCGACGGAGGCGCTGGTGACACTTGCCAGCGACAGTGATGAAAATTGTGTGGCAATTACGCGTGCAGGGGCCATCCCGCCGCTAGTTGGGCTGCTACGATTCGGAACCGACATGCACAAGCAGGAAGCCGCCTACGCGCTAGGAAATCTGGCGGCGAACAACGACGAGAATCGCGCTAAAATCGCTCGCGAAGGCGCGATTCCTCCCATGGTGGAATTTGTGAAGTCGGTACCGGACGCACAGAACCAGTGGGCTGTGTACGCGCTGGGGTTTCTGGCTTTGAATAACGAGGAGAACCGTGTACTGATCGCTCAAGAAGGTGCTATCCGTCCTCTTGTTAAGCTCCTGAACGTGGGAACGCGCGCTCAGAAGCAGTGGTCTGCATATACACTGGGGAATCTCGCCCACAGCGACGCGAACCGGGAGGAAATCACGCTGGAAGGTGCCATTGCACCGCTGATCGAACTTCTTCGAGCGGGAACCGCCATGCAGAAGCAGCGAGCAGCGTTTGCATTGGGGAATCTCGCGTGCGATAGTAACACGACGACGGACTTTGATGAAGCTATCCTGCCGCTCGTGGACCTTGTGCGAATGGGCTCCGACACCCAGAAGGAGGATGCAGCGTACACGTTGGGGAACCTCGCCGCCAACAACGATGCCATGCGTGCCAAGATCGGGCGTCAAGGAGCTATCGCACCGCTGGTGAAGATCCTGAAGACTGGAGGCGGCGAGCAGAAACAATGGGCTGCGTTCGCACTGAGATATCTAGCTTACGATAACGACTTGAACCGCATGGCGATTGTGGTGGAGGGGGGTATTGAATCTCTTGCTTCTACGATGGAAGAAGGAACCGATGAACAAAAGGAGGAGGCTGCTCATGCGCTTGAACACCTCATGGTGAAGGAGAATGGCGCGGCCGCTAACACCGACCGAATCATGACTCCGCTGATGAGGTACTTCCAAGCCGAAGCCATCCCGCAGAACGCGAATGTAGCGGCCACTGCAGATCTAAACACAATGGAAACCGTGCGGGAGGGTGTTATCCCGCTTTTTCGCACGCACGTGAAGCCGGACATTGACGCCACGAGGCAGGCAGCATCACAGAATTTGGGACCCGATACTCGTGAAGACTCAAAATCGGCCAACAAAGTGTACAGCATGGTTGAAAACGCTTGGTAAATCCATTGTGCACTGTTCATACAGTGCAGGCAATAATTATAAGTACGACACCTTTTTGCGGATTTTGACCAATGTAATGGCCGAAACGGCCTGAAAAACGGCCAATCAACGCCGCTCGCAACGCCCGATCGAATGGTGGTCGCCATTTTGAAATCGGCGAAGAACTCGCCGAGCTACAGAAAAAAACGCCTAGGCGGGGTGGCAAAAAGTATACGAACGAAGGCGTAACTTTCCAATAAGTGTTGATAGCGGCGTTGTTTTGTTATAGAATTTATCTAGCTAATTATCGATCGTATTTCAAACCGATATATCAAGTTTAACGTGCATCGAGTGAGTGAAACAGCAGATATGCATTGTGATGTCTCAAACAGCATTTGGCTCAAAAATGCTGATGGGTCAGACTTGGAGAGGTCTTCCACCCAGAAACCGTCGCTATTACTAAAATAACGCGTGGATACGTTGCCTAATGTGTCCGTACGAGGTAGTGAAAGCATCACTTGCAGAAGTTAACCAGCCATTTGCCGTTGTCAAGACGATTATGCCATCCAGTGGTTGCCCCCACAGTAAATTCAATATAAACTGGCCGAAAACCTGGCTTAATTGCTTCCCGACATTTTTTCTTAAGATTGGAGCGTTTGATATCGCTGTAGTTTGTTACACATGTTGGTATGAATATGTTAAAGCAAATAACAAAGCTACAGGGTCTAAGACAAGCAACTTGGCCTTGGACAGCCTTGAGAGTGCTACTCATCGCATTTTTCGAGCCAATGCCTGTTCAAGTGATCGAGACTTGTCCTGGTTCTTATACTGACGCTATGTGCCCAAAACTGCCCCTGTATGTTTGGCATGCCTCGATAATTAGATTGCACCCATTTAGAGCGTAAACGAACGCCAATGACCACTCTCTAACAAAAATTACGCTCTCGTTCTTATATTAATTGCCACCCGGCGATGGCGTAATTTTCTGTGTCTCAGTCAATTCTTCTCCGATTTTGATAAAAAGACCACCAATCGACGTCTTTTGGCACGGCGAGACGATTGGCCGAAATCCGCATCGTTTGAGCAATCCTAGTGGTTAAAATCCGAAATAATGTGTCGTTCTTATAAATATTGCCTGCACTGTATAATATGGGGGAAATCCTGTTTCGGGGCCGTAATTTTGAAATAATTCCGTTTCGGGGCCGTTGTGTTCAAAAGCTGCGTTAGAATAAAACCCCACCTTGTTCTCTGGATTTTAATCCAGAGTTGTTACATTGATCTCACCCGGAGGTCTGAATTTTCATATGATTGCAGCACTTGACAAGCAAAACCATATCAATGGGATACAGTCATTTAAGTACAGAATGCGATGTTGCTTGTAACTCAATACACCTTCAGTGGAATGGTGGTCATGATGCTCACTCACACGAGCAACACTCATATAGATATTACAGAAATAACCAATTGCTCTTGAAGTGAGCTTTTGCCAGTTCTCAGATTTGGTGCTCTCGCACAGCGGCTGCAGCAGTGGCAGCGCGCTGCTCGAACATGTAAGACGGCGACTCCGCACCCGCTGGCTACCATCGCACCACGAAACATCCGATTAATACATGCATGCAAAACGCTACGCTAGTGGGTAGTCATCAGCGCCGAGCGCGCCACTTCGTTGACAACTAACTCAGCTTTGGCCGTTGCCTACAAGCGTGCCGAGGACGCGTGCGCCGCCATCAAGGGCGAGAAGGTGTTTCGCCGATCTGCCCATCGAGTCGTACAAGCTAGGCAGAATACATACCCACTATCATACGACTTGCTGTCCAAGTACGACCTACATATCGCTGCAGCAGCAGCAGGAGGCCGCCCCGGTGTAGAACGCGTCGTCGTACACGGGGTTCCTGCTGCTGTTCAAGAAGGAACTGGCACTGGGCGACAAGAAGACGGCGGCTGTCGACTTCAAGACGTCGCCGGTCTTCGGCTTCGAGGACAGCGCGCCCAGGGGCATGCTCACTCGCAGGGGTTAGTAGTACTTGCTGAAATAGTACACATCGGTAGTACTACTACCCGAATTATTGGGGTAGTAGTGATACCACTAGTGTACCGTATACATGTAGTGCGCAATATGCGTGATACTATGCTAACATCAGCTCAGTAATATAGTACTCTTCAAGTAATATTTTTGATGGACCCTAAACGAGCAAACTCGGTTCTAGGCCCTCATTGAGGCCTAAAGATATCCAAGACCCGGCCTCATGGAAGGTCACCGTTGTCGAAACCGCTCAACAAACGAAGTATGGGTTGTATCATAAAGGATTGCCAGGAAGACGATGAGGTCAATCGTGATCCTACAGCGTGAATGAGACACCAGTTTATTCACCGGCAGTGAATACTACGTAGTAATCCCATTAATGAAGTTCACTCCACTGACGTGTGAACTTCGCACATCAATTATTCACTACGTAGATACGACAAGCTTTTTGGTGAGATCTTTTAACGTGTAAGATTATGCTGGGAATACCGAAGCAATTCTACGGTACTGCGTAAGCGTAACCTGGGTTAACATTTGTACCTGGTACAACATTAGAAATGTTGCATGAACCGCGCGCAGCCGCAGCAGATGCGCGCGGTTCATGCAAGCAGTTCTACTAGCAGAGCAGAATTATAGAAATGGACGCCATCGGTGCAGTAGCACTGCTACTACATGTAGCAGAGCAGCATGACAGCATCGATGCAGTAGCACTGCTGTAACACTGCGACTATTAATAGCAGAGCAGTATGATAGAAATGGACGCCATCGGTGCAGTAGCACTGCTACTACATGTAGCAGAGCAGCATGGCAGTATCGATGCAGTAGCACTGCTGTAACACTGCGACTATTAATAGCAGAGCAGAGCAGTATGATAGCAATGGAGGCAGTAGCACTGCTTAGCATAGCAGAGCAGTATGATAGCAATGGAGGCAGTAGCACTGCTACTAGAGCAGCATGATAGAAAGGGTGCAGTAGCAGTGCGCTATAACACTGATACTAGCAGAGCCCGACACCATAACGCAGGTCGCATGCAAAAGCGCTGCTTATTCTAGGCAAATTGGTGTTCCCAGTCTAAGTCGCAGACGCCCTAGTTTTCCCGGGAGCTTTACATGACGCGAATTGTAGTGGAGTAGTACTACTATACATGTATTACTACATGTACTACAAACTCAAACTTCCAAAACATGGGACCCATACTAACAGTAAATCCAGAGCTTCCCCGGGCGCAGCACGGCTTTGTTTTGGAAAGCATCATAACGTATTCTGTAGCCCAAACGTATCCTGCTGCCACAATGGACGCCTGCCATAAATGCATTAAACGACCGACTTTTCCTTCAGCACTGTGTCATGGTTGGGGATGAAGATAGCAAGCTGAGATTTTGGTTTTGGCTCGATCGCTCGAGCGTTTGAGCTCGTGCTACGGGTGTGGCGTGGTGGGTGTCTTCGGCTAAGTAAAATGAAGAATGACTACTTCTACGATGCGATTGAGACCGAGTGTAGCGGCGGACGTCGTTCGGACTCGTTGGTTGTAAGTGACCGCATGCGGTGGTTGGTGCAGGCGCCTTACTCCCATCCGGGCGGTGTTCTTGATGTGGACCCCATTCCTCGCGCTCCGAAAACCCGCTCTTCGGCTGTTGCCGACAGATGCCCATTTCCTTCAGCACTGTGTCATGGTTGGGGATGAAGATAGCAAGCTGAGATTTTGGTTTTGGCTCGATCGCTCGAGCGTTTGAGCTCGTGCTACGGGTGTGGCGTGGTGGGTGTCTTCGGCTAAGTAAAATGAAGAATGACTACTTCTACGATGCGATTGAGACCGAGTGTAGCGGCGGACGTCGTTCGGACTCGTTGGTTGTAAGTGACCGCAGGCGGTGGTTGGTGCAGGCGCCTTACTCCCATCCGGGCGGTGTTCTTGATGTGGACCCCATTCCTCGCGCTCCGAAAACCCGCTCTTCGGCTGTTGCCGACAGATGCCCATTTCCTTCAGCACTGTGTCATGGTTGGGGATGAAGATAGCAAGCTGAGATTTTGGTTTTGGCTCGATCGCTCGAGCGTTTGAGCTCGTGCTGCCCCACGTGGAGGATCGAGTCAGTTGGGCTTGCTTGTCACGTGACCCATGCGCTTGGCGAGTTGAAGGCTCGTTGCCGGTGCCTCGCGAAGGTACGCCTGGTAAGCGTTCGACGCCCACCTCCCGTGCATCCGGATTGTGTCGGCGTCAACCCCAGCAGTATGCAGCGCTGAAGCACCTCCCGTTCTGAGGGAGTGAGTCGAAATTCGCTCGGCATCCTCGCCAACTTGTTTAGCCGCGAGTCGGAGGACCTTCGTCATTGTATCTGCCGACAGCATTCGTTGACGACCGATGGAGCACAGGGGGGAATCAGGTGATAGCTTGAGTAGACATGCGTTCCGCTGTAGCAGTAGAGCAGCGAAGACGGGGCAAACCGGTGCCAGCCCGCTCTTGAGCAGGGTTCTCTTGGTCGAATGTCCGGCTTGGTCGGTCTTGCTTCCTCTCAGGGTAATTTGTACCGACGTCGCCCTTGTGAAGCTGCTCGAAGTCGCACCGTTGCTGTCCCGCACGATAACGTCACCTACTTGCAAGCTGTATGCATGCCGCTTTCCCCTTGAGCATAGATACTCTGCCCCTCTCAGACAAAAGAAGAAGCCCAGCACCGCAGCCCCACAAAGGACGCGGTGCTGGGGGACGGACAGGTTGGCTGAATCGGTGATCCGTCGAAGCATTGCGATGGAGACAGCGGCACGTTCTCGACGGGGGGAGCTGAGCCGGCGCATGCCTTGGAGGACGAGTTCGTGGTGCGGTTGCAGCGTTGGTCGAA